>CM023481.1:345396343-345892907 GCA_013339685.2 Hyalomma asiaticum | reverse complement strand
ATGCATTATGTATATATGAGTGTGCGTGTAAGTGTGACTACACGTACGTGTTGAGTTACACGTGATCACTGTAAATATCAAAATCGCCACAAAACACCTGGAGTAGCAAGCCAGCCCATTAACCAGGCTAACATCTCCGGAGTCATTAATAAAATATTCTCTCTAACTCTCCTCGGCCGTTCTCTCCGTCTATATCACCAGTTCTTTTATGTCTACAATGTTGGCATTGACGTTACGGGACTGAAAGCGCTTAGTATTGAGTTCGCGCTCATTTTCCACTATTGGCTACAACAAAGAAGGGCTGTTACTGCGCAACGAGTTGAAGTAGCAGCTTGTGTACTCCGCTGTATCACTTACACGCATACTTGCGTTTAAATTCCTTGCATGTCATGTTCCATGAAACTCAAGGCAGTTAACTGGCTCAGTTAGTCAAGCGACGTGACTGTATACGGCGCTTGAGTATTATCACGATATTTGACACACGCCTATATTAAGTAAACATTTTAATACTCAATTGCATCGCTTTCTTCGCATGATTCATGCGTGGCCATGACAAGAAAAGGTTTATTTTTTTATTCCCATAAAAAATGTGTTCTTCAAGCGAAAAAGTGTGCTATTTTCCGTCATGCTCACAATCGCACATCGCGAACGATATCGCTGCAGCACTGCATTTACACGTTCATGTTTCGCGCTTAACTTATTCAGAACGACGCGAAGTGCACTTTGCCACATGGTTGAAATGCACAGCAGCATCCAAACTGAAATAGCTGTGACGAACCGGAGGCGTGACGATGACATAGCACGCTCACGACACAGGCGCTCAGTGATTTTGAGAAAGAGCAAAGACTGCGGCTCAGTGCCAAATAATGCTATAACTAATACTTTTATGCTTGGATGAGAATACATGAAAGCATTCAACAATGCACCGGCTCAGGGAACAAACACATTGGGGGATATGTGCGACGTAGGCGCGCATATAAAAGCGCAGTGGCTAGCAGACGACGCAAGGAGCTACCCACACTTGGGAGCATCGTCCACTTGCCGCTAGGCGCTGACTCTGTCCGATCTCGAGGTCAATAGAGTGAAAGCACTCCTCCGAGAGAGTAAAACTGGCAGAAGTAAACAGCCCATTACCCCTCATTAGCAGAAAATATGCTGGAAAATCGTGTGGTGTGCTCTCGCCACATACTACAAATTTTGCTTTCCGGAACAAAATAGTTTATGACCTTTGAGCCCAACAAAAATTTTTACATTACCATCACAGCAAATCTTGTACATTAGTATGGCGCTCAGCATGTGTTGGGACGTAAAATGCTTTTTTAGTAAACGATCAGAAATGCAGACAAAGGTAAATTTTATTTTTCACTTCTCACACGTGGTTGCTGTGGCTGCAGGAGGCACACTCGGAAGGCTCTCGCTGGAGTCAAACTCCATCGTTGTTACAAGCAGCCGACATGTTCGCTTAGCATTTGTAGTGCGCTTGGCATTAAATGCCCAGAAGACCGCTAAAATCAGAACGATCCTGACTACAATATCCATCGTAGTGAGCTCCAAGCACTCAAAAATACAAATAAACTGGATGATGCCTTGTTCGGGTGAGTGAAGCAGCTCTGAATATGCTCGAATTTCTCCAGGTGCTTGCAAGTATCAGTAGAAGAATATATAAGTAATTGATAAGCGGTTAAGCTTAATTACAGTGCCGAGGAACGCGTCATTTATTTCTCAGGTGCTAACGTTACGCAACACAAATAACTTCAATATATATATGCGGTAACATAAGACAGTACTGCTGCCATGAGGATGTGATGGGAAATCATTGACATCAAAATGCGACAGGGTACCACTCTAATGCGTTCCACTAAACAAGTGAAGGTGCATGCATTAACTCTCAGAAACCTACATTATAATTTTCTTTGTTAAAGACAAGTTTGATGCTTGCTCTCACGCTCAAAGCCGCACATTTTTGCCTACTTACCCTTTTTATATGAGGCATCGGAATAGTTTGCAGGCATATTCACCCTTACGCATTCATTTATAATGAAAAGACTGACATGGTCGCATACTCTAACTTAAAACCTGCTCTCGGTGGAACACTCCCAGTAACAAAAATATTCACCACATCAATCTTTGCAAGCTCGACGACAGAGGCAGGGCGGGTTGAGCCTTTGCGGTAGTCAACACTTGTAGCTAGTCGAGACTAACGTTACACACATTATATAAACACATTGTGAGTGACTATAGGCATCAGGTGTGCAATAAAACAAGTTCAACGTCATCCATCGCGTCAGTGAGGCATCTGTTAGCAGCCGGCGAAACGGCCAAGAAGTGCGCAAGTTGCCTCAACAACATGGCTAATGGCGTTTTTCGCTGGCAGATTCGGAGCAGGTTTTTTGCTCCGCCGCGACGAATCCGTGTTGCACTGGTCAAGCGGGAGCGGCTTGGTGCGTTTCAGTGGCAGATTCGGAGCAACTCAAACCGCGCCAGCGCGCTCTGACTTGCTCCAGGGGGGCTATCGGAGATGGCATTTTAGCGAGAGCGTTCGGAATCGCCGCACGCGATTGGCCAGCGCCGCTCCGCTGTCGTCATCCGCGGGGCGTGCCCACGGGACACCTACCTATAACCACATTAGAGAAGAGAAACTGTACCGTTGACAGTGCAACGAAAAATAAAAGTAGCGGTGGCGTCCTAAACTAAAATACACGATCAAGAGATGGCACTGCATGTACTATCATCATTATTGTTCAGATGCAACATGTTTGTTTTGTTTTTGACGCCTACGCCTTCTGGCCTTATTGAGAGCCCCTAGCAGGAAAATTTCAAACTAAAATATGGGGCTAGGTTAGTAGTTCCACTCTACGCGCAACTTGATGGAACGCGCCGCGGCTGGTTTTTTTCGCCACCTGTAGCGACTTGTGGAACGTTAAACCTTCCGGGGCCCCGAGATTTCGGTGTCGTCAAATTGACGTCAGTTCCCTGTCAATCATTTTCAAACCGAGCGTGTCGTCTGCTACGCGGAGAACGATTCCCGAGGCCGCTCGCTCAGCGAACGGTTTGCGAACGATTTACGAACACTTTGCGAACACCGGCCGCGGCAGCGGCTCCGCTTGGATTGAAACAGCGGCTGCGGCTGCGCAATATTGCGTCACAGAGGGAAATGGCGGTCCACTTGGGCGCTGAGTCCTCGCATTGTCGTCGCTGAAATAGGACGCGGAGCAGCTGGAGGTTCGCGATGTATTTGAGGATTTGACAGGAAGTGAATTCCGGCGTCAATTTCGCCTGTCGAAGCGAACAGTACGTTGGCTGTGCGCCGAACTTGATCCCGAAAGAGAGAACAGCTTTATTTTAGGAAAAAAAAAAAAAGAAATCCTCCCCGCCACCTCCTCTGCTCGTCTGATAGCTGGAGTTGTTTTCCAGGCTTGAGTCGCGGTGAACGGTGTCCCATGCTCCAGGCGAGGGTATGGTCAAGAGATCGGAAATTGGGTGCCAAAGAGCCCGTGGAATTTCGACGGAGAGAAAAGAGCTGCGCATGTTGATGTTCTTTGCTCCTGGAAGTTTCCAGCGCGCTGTCGGTAGTGAAGAGTTTGTCGGGCTTTCACAGTTGGGGTGCACCTCCAAAAATGCGAGAAGGAGCTCCCTCTGCCTCTGAGCACCCGCGGACCGAGATGCACGTTTTTGTGCGAGGACATGGCAGCAGCAGACGACGACACGAAATTTAGATATGACGCCACTTTCGCGCACGCTTCTTGTTTTTCGCGCCCGCGACACCGCTTAGCGAACCTGCAGAGAACGATATTGATGCTTAAGAGCGTGTTTACGTCTGAGTTTTTAAAAGGAGCAGATTTCTTAATTTCTCGGGAGAAACATTTTGGCTTTCAGAAGCAGACGACAAACGGAGTACGTCATCATCCGAGGAGCGCGCCGCTTCTCCATTGGCCGCGCCGGCCGCGCTCCTCCCATTCTCAAAGCATTGCTCAAAGCTATCGCGGACCACCCACTTTTTGACGTCAGTGTTCGGAAAGCGTTCTCGAGCGAACACCCGATCTCCGATAGCCTCCCAGCGCCGAGGCACGGATTCAGATAGATTCGGGCGGAAGCGGGCCGCGTCCTCGCGTCACTTCCGTCTTGTCTGTCAAAATGGCTGCGTTCGCTGCGGGTGTGGAGCTGGAGTGTACAAGAAAGTGTAGCTTCCGTTTAGCGACGACTGCAGGACAAGCAGAAGCTCTTCCATCTAAGAAGACAGTGAATACGACGTGCTGTACGTGTGACGTCGCGCCGCTGGCCACCGTTTGGTTCTCCCTGCCGCTCCAATAGGTCTGGTGTAGGCTGTATTTGCCGGTATGGCGTGTAATATATTGACTGCGGTTGGGCTGTGAAATGAAATAGCTTGCAAATGAGTGTAAGTATGTTTAAAGTGGAAAGCAGCACCGGTTTTCAAAATACTCGATAGATCTAAAGCCGCGGTACGAAAGGTAAACAGTGGCACTGGCCGTTTCACAGATGCGGCTCGCTTCGTTTCCATCGTTGCGCTCCACACCGATGTTTGCAGAAAACCGATTGGATATGTTAACGCATGGCATGTGAGTACAAACTTTTATCGTGTTGGCAGAAGTAATCGCTTCATTGCGAGTTCACGGTTCGTCGCGATCGACGAAGGGATCACAGCGGCGTCGTTCTAGCTAAGCCTACCCGCAGAGTCGTCACTGACGTAGGGCTGTTTGGATGTGTTTGTCGCTCTCGAAGACACAGCTTTATCGAGAGTGTTCTTCAATGGTGTTATATAGAGCGGGGATGTGCAAAACTCTTTCTTTTCTACTTGTCGATGAAGACACGAACTCTTACGAGTGCGTATGCCGAGGTGCAAAATGCGGCCGAGTCTGCGTCCCTACGTGCTCATCGTACCTCTCCCCATCCATCGTACACTTCATGCCGGAGCTTACGGCACCGATCGCAGAATAGTACCGTGTATTTAGCGCTTAGTGCCCTCTCTGAGTAATAAAGCTTGAACACAGAATGGGCGTGAATTAAACATAAACAACTCTGAAGCTAAGTCAAAATGTGCCCGGGGAAGGTGTCTTTGGTTGCCACGGAAACGCACCGAGCGGAAGTTGGGTTTTGTATGACGTGCTCATTGACTTCCTGTATACTCACTCGCAGAGCATTCTCGCACTCCGCTGGCAGATTCGGATTCGTGAAATCCGAGCGCTCCGTCCGGGATTTCGGTGACTGCTCCAGATCCGCCAGTGAAAAATGCCATAAGTATAGTCCAAGAAAAAGTGCTCGCGTACGATACAATATTCTGGGCCTGGCGCTGCGAAACTGCCCTTATGAAAATGAATACTGAGAGTCTAATGTATACCTAATGAACTCTTAATGTGACATTAGACAGTCATTAGACTTGCAATGGCTAATGTCATCTGGCATTACGTTCACATCAAAAACCCTAATGTCAATGCACATGGGGGTTTCTGGTGCCAGAAGTACTCAGACACCCTAATGTCAGTGCACATGAGAATTTCTGGTGCCAGCAGTACTCAGACACTCTAGCGTCAATGCACATGAGGATGTCTGGTGCCAGTAGCAATAAGGGAGCGTAATGTCAAAGCACATGAGGTTTTCTGGGCGAGTACTGTTTCATTGCAGTACCTAATGTCAAAACACGTCATCACAAATGCAACGACCTAAGGGTCCAAACCCTGGGTCCCGGGTTCTGAAACCGGAGCCCATTCCATGGGATGGGTCCGAACTAATTGCATCAATTTTTTTAGTTTGCATGCCTTTTGCTGAGTCACTGTCTTTTTTGCTGAGCCATGCTCATCATGACCTACTTCTACGATCATCCTTTAGCCCTTCCTTCACTTCCGATCCCATTCCACCAGCTTGTGAGTTTTAACTTTTTTTGCCGAGTCACTGTCATTTCTGCTGAATTATGGTACGTGATTATTGAGCATACTATGTTTTGTCACCATTATTATTACCATTATAACCTTTCTTGTGTCAATTACGATCACAAATTCTTCATTCTTGGACACTTGGGGTTATTTTGGCCTATTTCTAAGCTTTACCACGCTTGTTATCAGAAATAATTTGATAATTATCATGATCATGTGTTTTTATTTATAGTCATTGCTTATTATTTATATATGATAATGCGACGTTTGTAATGGTCTTATGAAGTTAACGATTTTTTCACGTATCTTTTGCCGATTTATTAGTGCCTTCTTGATGAACAAGTGTGCCCCCTTTCCTTCCCACCTTTTTTTATGATGGTCCTACTTTCTCCTTCAATGTTCCCTACTAAATGTTCTGTTTCCGTTAAACAACTGCAAGTATTCAAAACCCCCCAATACGGCGATCTTCCCCTTTCCACTCTTTCATTTCCTTTCCCCCAGCACGAAGGACGCTCAGCCGTTCTTGCCGTGGTCATATGCGTCTCTCTGTTTCTATTCACGAATCTCAGCTCTCACTACTCCGTAGTCCTTTCCTGAACGAAATCACAATTATTTTTCCCGTGCCTCCTATCCTAATTTTATAAAAGGGCGGAGGAGTGCGTGCATCTGTCACAAATGAAAGTCTGTTTCCCGCATCATGGTAGTAATAGAGTTACTGTATGTGCTCCCTACGGGAGCAGAGTTGCGCATAGGTCTGCCATCTTGCACATTCATTCGCGTTAAGAAAGAAAGCCGTTCCTCTCGAATGTAGAAGACGGCACGGCTCTGCGGCGACGTGCGCTTTCTCGCTCGCTTATTCCATGTCGCTGCCGGAAAGATTTCCGATTCCAAAAAAGAAACAGAAAGGGGACTCGAACAAACAATCAAGTGGTGTTATAAACAGTTTGATGGCCCCTACTATCGGTATAAGCATTTTCTTAATATCAAATGATAATACCATTCAGGACAAAATAAAATGAACAAAACGCTCGTTTCAGATCGTTATTGACGCAGCTGTATGAAAGGTAAAATAGGCACTTTGAAAAACGACGAGCGCAGATAAAACAATGCAAAAAAATTATCTGCCGAGAGAATTTTACGCATCTAGTATATCTGGCGTAGTATAGAAACAGGATGCAGCTTCAAAATTTTATGCTGCGTAGCGCTCTGCGCGTATTCACACGTGCACATTTTTTTTTCCTTTCCGGTCTAATTTTGGTCATCGGCTTGCCAGCTGTTACTAAGGAGGCGTGAGCCCTGCATATCATGAACGTTTATGCCTACTATATCGCAAAAATGTTGTTAATGAGAGTTACAATTAACCCATGTAATCAGATTTTGTGTGTGGCGTGTGTAGGGGCGTGTATTCTAAAACGCACTGTTAAGCTGAAAGAAATAATTCGTCGCACAGAGCTGCCGACATAACCTGTAGTGCTGATTTCGACGGCTGACCACGGCTGAACATTTTGCTTCAAGTGTCACTTCCTCTTTTATTTATATTTGTGGCGTGTGTGTGTGAAAGAGCAGGTGAAAGAGCTGGCGATTGCCAACACCGATATCCAGTTCAGCGAATCGCAGATTTGGCACTGCCTTGTTCTTCTCTCACTATGAAACAGGCCGCGTATTAAAACGAAGTGCCCAATCACGAAAATTTTCTGCTTTTGAGCCAGCCTAGCTCTGCCTGAACGTCGGACTCGGCTGAGGCAGTAGTGGCGCGGTGGTAATTAGCAGCCGTGGTGACGCGGCGAGCGTCAGCGCAAGCGCAACCGTGAAGTTGGCTTTCCCCAAAAGAATGCATTTTGAGCGCGTGAGCGCTGTTGGCGAATGGGAGCGCGAACGGCGCTTTCTGTCTAAAGCTCCTCTACCTCCAGAAGTAGAGGGGCTTTAGCTCTGTCAGAGACGCAACTCCGTTCCCCGAGGGGAACATATACAGTAACTCTAGGCAGTAATACGCAAAAGCGCAGCCTTTGAGATCTCTGAGTCCTCAAAGATCTCTCTGAGATCTTTGAAGACTCAGAGATCTGAAACGCATGCGGTGCAGTTTTGAAACGGCGTAGTTCAATAACTCGCTTGATTTGCCAAAAGAAGCAAAATTATCATTGAGAAACTAAAATAAGCAACGGCATTTGTGATAATAGTGGTTTCTGAAGCGATAAATATACCTTTCTTTTTTTAAAATATATTTTGTATTATAACACGACAGTGCTGCCACCTATGCAGCTGTAGCAGTGGAATTTGCTGAACAGTCCTCTTTCTACCGGGGCCTGCGTCGCGTGCGGAGCACATGTTTTGCGCTCTCGTTTGCACTCTTTGTTTATCAATATTGTGCGCGCGAATTGTTTTCTTCTCATCATGGGCGGGCGTCGAGCGGACAAACATCGCGTGTCGGAATGTTGAACAGCACCGAGTCGGCAGCGGACGAGCTTCGACGGACGTGCAGCTTTGTTCGCGCTCACAGCAGTGCCATGTGCCGTGTTACCACGTTTTTTCCGATTATGAGCGCGCGTGATTCGACAGTGAGTAAAACTTCCTGAAAGAGTGAGCGAAAACCATCTGAAACAGTTCACGTCCCAGTGTTGTGACCAAATGTGACTGCGGCTTTAGAGGAGGACAAGCGAGCACCTTTTGACGGGACCGTCGCCGGGTGTGTACGTAGTCGACCGGAAAGCCGACGAGCGCACAGTGGACGCCAAACTCAGGTAAGCTTATACGAGTTGCGTAATTACGTTACTTGGTTACTTCACTGTGTGACTACTCTTTTATGCAGGGGCCAAAAAATATATCCTGGGCTGCGTTTTCACGCAGCACGAATGATGCACCATTTGTCGGGCTATCTGATAATGTTTTGTTCTAGGATCTGTGCTTTCCTTGGCATGCATACAGTTGCGCGAAGCGGCTACCGTATGCGTTGATTAAAGCTAGAATAGGTCGATTAATGCGCGTTGCCTTACGCCATTCCGTGCTTCTGGCGTGCAATCCCATGTACTGCCTCTTACTGTCTGTAAGAGACGATCGCCTGAAACTACCCGTAACGATATCTCGTCGCTTGTCATGGTGATAATATAAAATGGAAGTTACCTTTCAAGAGGCTGGTAATAATGAACTGATGTGCAAAGCGTGCGCAGTGCAGGAGACAGGAGCGCAGATAGAAAAACACACGGTGCGTAACCGACTGCCTCCTTGCACTTGCTTTTTGGTCAGCAATTAATGTACTTTCTCTATTGAGAGGATGTCTGCGCAACGTCGAGGCCTGTAGCAGTTAAATTTGTTCGCGGAGCTCGCTGGAAGGTAATGTATTTGAGTTAATTGAATAGCTTTAAACCTACACCACAGCAGGTGCAAACAGGAGCAACGTAGGTGCTTATTTTGGTTAACATTGCTATAGACGTAGGTTAGTTCAAGTGAGGTTATCTAGCTAGCATATGCTGCTTTTTCATAAACTGGTATTTGGGGGAAAAAGTGCTTAAAATATTGAACTTGCCATTATATCTTTTCTGTGTCCTGAAGCACTTGGGTCCCTTGTAATACGGACTCTTTTAATGGTAAAGTGCCCATGATGGAAAAGCTTCTCATAGGATTGTGCACTACACTGCTGTAGCAAGAACACTGTTTGTTTTGCACGCCACAGTTCTTTTTCTTTTGGGGGTGGGGGGGCATCTGCTTTCAACGAGCATGAACTCAGCGGTGTGGTTTTATTTGCAGCATGCACCACAGTAATTAGTAATGAAGATAAAAAGTGCACTGTAGTTTTATATGGTCAATAATTTCGGGTAGGTCTTATTTTTGCATATGTGAACGTGTGTTGTAAGTTTGTGGAAAGCCATACAATCGGTTGGTGTCTTGTGCACGGCTCATAGTGATACAGAATCAAGTGGATGCTTTAGGGTGTGGGATGAGCATGTGAATTGGCTTTGGCACAGTAAGCATTGTCATTTGCTATTGCAGTAGGAGTGATGATGTAGCATTTTCATATAAATGTCTGTCTGCACTTCGTTAATGTTTCGTGGCGTTTGTTGTGTACCCAGCGATCACGGCAGCTCATGGTGCTGAAGCAGAGGACAACTTGGAGTAGAAAATGGCAGCACTGTTCCTGGAAGCCTGGACATATCCAAACTAATTGGTATGCATTTGTTTCTGTGTCTACAGAGAGACAGTTTCAGCATGTTGCTATTATGGAGGCGTGGCTGCTTCACTTATTTTTTGCTCCATTGCAAAGTGCGCTGTGGAGAGTGAGCTCTCCAATGCCATACTAATGTCTTCATTTGTTTCAGTTGCTGTCTGTATTTTATTTAGTTTGGATAACCACCCTTTTTTGTATGCTGTGCCAGGTGTAGCCAAGGGGATGTATGCTTTAACCTTGGCACACGAATCAAGCTAATAACAGATCAAAAGCATTTATATTGCATTTTCCAGGGCAAACCGTCACAAAGACAAACAAGTGAGCATGCATAACGCACAACATGTCATTTTTGATTATTCAGCAGTCTTACTTTTGCAAGAAGGTGTAGTGTTTCTGTACCAATGTGTACCTCCTGCTCCACCTTTGCATGCACGCTCCTTGCACTGTGCAATTAAAAAACTTCCATCTGCATTTCTGCATCTTTTTGTGTTGCATGTCTTAATCGTCAACAGTTTCCAGACTGCACCAAAGAGTATAAATATATTGTAATTTAGTTTTGTGTAGTGCGCCACTACCTTTTCCTATTATTTTTCTTGCACGTAAGTTCTTTCTTTTTAGATTAGGAGACAGTGGAGGTATGTGTACACTTATCTCCTCTTTTCATTGGCATCTCAAGTTTTGCTCATTACCTTAATTTGAAAAAAAAAAAAACAGGTTCTATCCCAGCTTATTCTGAAAGCATTTATTCATCAAAAATTCAAGGCATCTAGTAGTTTGGTGTGACCTACACAGTGGTGAATGTATCTCCTGCGTGTTAGTGCAATGCCCATAAATCCAGTTCATGTGTAGAATAAATGCAACCTATGATGATGCCATTTACTACAATAGAAAATTCAGATTAATTTCATCATGGAGTGAGCAGTACAGTCTGTTTGCGCAGAGAATTGCCAAGAACTGCTGTTGATATTCTGTTCTTTTTTTTCATGCAGGGCGCACACGAAGCAATTTTTCTGACAAGCATCCTGCACGTCGCAAAGAGTGTATCATGTTTTTTAAGTTTGGAGAATAAGTAAAAAGAAAAGTAACTATGACAGCTGTAACCATGCGAGTACCATGACTACTTTCTTTTCATTTAATGCCTTTGTGTGCTTCCTAATAAATAAAGCTTGTTTATATTTTCATTGGTTGAGGAATGTCTTTGCCCAGCACAAGTGCAGAAGGTGGATCATTTCACTTCTGTTTGATACTTGGCTGGAAATATATTATAATTCAGCAAATACAGTGCCATGCACAAGTAATATATGGTATAACTGGAGCACATCATGCGTGGTACCTGGTTTGTTGCAGTATATCATCATGTCATTGGCCACATCGTGTAAACTTGGCCGAGGATACTGCAATGAAGTTTTAAGTCATGCCGGCTAGAAAATAACTTCTTCAAAATGGTAGTGCACCACTCAGGCGCGGCTGAGTCATGTGGTCTTGAAATACATTAGGAATGCATACTGTGTTCTAATGCATAATGTGTACACATTAGAAAGACAAATGACTGCAATGTCAACAGTCATTGTGTGCTTTATAGAAAATCAGGTGTCAAGACTCATCAGAAATACGGTGGCCAATATGGTTTTAAATGACACTAGGAATACATTAAAACGTTCCAAAGGAACACATGAGACACTCAATAGATTCTAATGTCAAGAGTGGTTTTGTGCTCTATAGAGAATCAAGTGTCAAGACTCATCAGAACGACGGTGGCCAATATGGTTTTGAATGACATGAGAAATACATTAAAGCATTCCAAAGGAACACATGAGAAACTCAATAGATTCTAATGTCAAGAGTGGTTTTGTGCTCTATAGAGAATCAAGTGTCAAGACTCATCAGAACGACGGTGGCCAATATGGTTTTGAATGACATTAGAAATACATTAAGGCATTCCAAAGGAACACATGAGAAACTCAATAGATTCTAATGTCAAGAGTGGTTTTGTGCTCTATAGAAACTCAAGTGTCAAAACTCATCAGAACGACGGTAGCCAATATGGTTTTGAATGACATTAGAAATACATTAAAGCATTCCAAAGGAACACATGAGACACTCAATAGATTCTAATGTGAAGAGTCATTACGTGCTCATTAGAAAGTCTGCTGTGGAGATGCATCAGAATAACGGTGGCCAATATGGTTTTGAAAGACATTACAAATACATTAAAAAATTCCAAAGGAACACATTAGACAGTCATATGACTGTAATGTCAAAACTCATTAGACTTTCATAAGAAACTCATTTCAAATTTTCATAAGGGTGCCTGCTATCTGTATTTCCCAGTGTAAGGTCATTGATGGTCACGCTTTCGCTACACTTCGTACGAGCGTGGTAAGCAAAAAAAAAAAAAAAACCTTTGAGCACGCCGCCAGCGCCGATACAAATTCGCGCAACACGGCGTGCACGACGTGAACCACATCTGCAGCCGTCCTTTAATTCCATATAGCGGTTCAGCAAGAGGTCTAACCACAGTGACAAGTAAGCACCGACGGCCCATCCGGCACGAAATCGAAAACGCTTCGTTTCTCTGCTATATACCAACGGCGGAAAAAAGACAAGCGCACGAGGATGCGGTAGCTACGGTGATTCGTACAGCTACAGTGAAACTACAGCAACAGTGAATTCAAGATGATTTCGAACTTGCCGTGCCGAACTTTGACACGTGCCGAATAGTCCACAATAATGCGTGGCTGGAATTTGCCGAAAGACGCCGAGAAAAGTGATAAAGCATACAGCAGCCGCTGCACGTTCAGACGAGAACTACTGCCGCGCGAGTGCCAAGGCAATGCAGCCAAGGCCCGAGGCGCCGGCAGTATTCTTGCGCGCGGCTTCGTCACGGCGCCCATGCTCCGCCGCCGCGGAGGCCCATGTGCTGTGCAATGTCAGTGCACGTTAAAGAACCCCAGGTGGTCGAAACTTTCCGGAGACGTTCACTACGGCGTCTCATAATCATATCTGGTTTTAGGACGCAAAAGCTCAGAAATCAATGAATACGGCAATATGTAGTAAAACCCGATATTACCCGATTCTTACACCCCGAACATGTTAAAGGGAAATCGGGTTAAACTCGATTTCTGCAGGAATTTCAGTGCCACGCACCAACCGTTGCTTTTATGCTGCAAGGATTTTACTGTGCACACGCACTAGCTAATCCGCATTGGGACAACACAATTATATTCTGCTGGCTTAAGTGAACGCCAGCGATATTTAATTCATTTCACAGGAGGCGCGCAAGCAATATCGACGCTACATGACTGTCATTTGCGAATTTAAATTGGTATATTTAACACCCCCTCCCCTCAAAAAAAGAAAAAGGAAACTCAGATCTCGGAATACCTTTACAAAAACCCAAATCCTCTTCTGTTATCATCTTAAAAAAAATAACGCCCGATTTTTACCTCCCAAGTTTGAGAACATGTAAAACCCGAAAACGAACAGGCCTACATACACGACGTGTGACGGTAGTTCTAATCGCAGGACCAATCTTTTCTTACGCTTCCCAATTGCACGATATTCAGGTGTCATGTAAGGGCGTTGAAGCTGTTTTCATTAACATTATTGGTGATAAATGTATTGCTCCTGCCTACACAGAAGACGCCTTTCTACACAGATAAATAGAATGCGAGAGCCGCTCACTATCGCCACTCTCATCATTATCACCTTCATCGCCGTTGTCGTAATCCTCCACTGAAGGGCGAAGGTCAGTCCCAACGATTTGCTATCCTGTCCTTCGCGAGGCGATACCGTTTTATGGCTCTATGTTTTAAATGTTGACTTCCATGACTGCGTTTATAATCATTCCGTCGTTCTGACTGACCGTCACTTATCTGTCCTTCTTGCCAGGCCTTTTTTTTTTTTGTGCTGATGTCGAGTATGATGTTGGCTACCAGAGCCTTCACTGTGCAATGTTTCTATGTTATACCAATCATATTACGTTTTATCAAAAGCTCAGTAGTTTTAACTTCCTCTCGATTCGTTTTGTTATTCACCAAGCTTCTTAGGTGCCTTAGGTAGCATGCGAGGGCTTATTGGGCAGCAGCCATCCCATCTAAGTTCACGTTCTACGTGACGCCTCCTGGCAAGAAAGTGTGTTCCGCACACGCCGCCTAGGCCATGAGTGGCGCTGCCTATCACGTACAAAATACACAATACACATAATACGTACATACACAATACACATAATACGTACATAAATACACAATAAAGTGGACGGGGGGGACGACCGCCTTCGTAGCTCAGTTGGTAGAGCATCGGACGCGACATCCGAAGGTCGTGGGTTCGGTTCCCACCGAAGGCAAGGTTTGTCTTTTCGTCCACTTTAATTCCTTTCTACTTTCTCCACAATTACAATACCACAAGTAACTTCCCCTATGCTTTCCTAGGCTTCATTGTCTGTTTGCTCATTAAGTTGTTTCTAACAAATAAAGAACGAGCCCTTGACCCCTTCCCTTTCGTTATTTCAAAGCTTCTGTCCAGTATGTTGCTATTATAACCAGCACATAAGAGTTATTCCACAGCTACCCTACTCATCGACAAAAGCCGGAAAATCACGATTTAGAAAAGGGTGAAGCAATGAGAAACGATCGCTTCTTTCTTATTCACTGCATGCAGAGAAGAAATATCTAAAACGCTAGATTGGGAAGAAAGAGGAGTAAGAGTGCACGGAGAATACCTCCATGAATTTCGATTAACGAACTAGACCGCGCCTTCAGCAATGAAAGTGATTAATTGAAAAATACGATTGATGATCTAAACCAAGAAAACGCTAAAGTGAGGTTACTATGAACATAAGAAACAATGTTAGCTGACCCAGCGAAAGAACGAGAGTTTGCGATTGGCAACCAGATATTTGAATCTGTACTAGAGTATGTTGTCACCAAACCCGTGCTGTGATGTACGGGACGCGATCGCCGGAAATAATTCGAAGAACCAACGTCCTGGTTCCCCGAATGAGATCCACGAAAGCTTGGACAATAAGATTTTTGGTCCCCTTCAGCACACTAGCAAAACGCCACTAGTGGTTCAAAGACCGAGTCAGAGCCAAGGGTGATCAAACAAAACAAATATATTCTCATCAAATAGGCAGTTACACAAAACGTACACAAACACGGCTTTTACAAACTCAAACACAGATGGGTTACAACGTTACACAAAGCCAACAAACACGAACAAGCTCATGCATTGCAACAAATAACAAAACACAAAAGAGTCCTATTCACCAAATCACTTGGGCGTCTTCTCAACTCGAGCTTGCAGGTTGGCTTGTCAGCTGGCTCGTGGAACAGCGTCTGAGTCACGCACGACTTATTGCTTCTTCTTTCTTCTCTTCTACTCCCCCCGGCCCGTATCTGACTGCTTATATAGCCCTGGGAAGGCGAGCTAGAAAGTTCGGCGTGGCCCACGTGACTCAAAGCACACGCGAAGTTGGGAACCTTCTCGCCCATTCTAGGTCCTTCTTTGTTGGGCGGCGCCTCTTTCTCTCTCTCACTGCGCGAGGAGCATCGGTGTGTACTCTCCGCCTCCTCTCTCTCCTTACGTCTGTCCCGCGCGCGCGCTCGCCGCGATAAGATTCCACAATATTAGACATTTTTAGTTTAGCGCGTTAGCGTGATAGCGGGGCTAAGGGAATAGCGTTACCGTACCGCAAACATTCGTTGCAGAAACGAGCTTTAGTTGAGCGGAGAAGCGTTTACGGCCCGATAGCTGTGATTGTGGCGCCATCTAGCGAAGGATACATGCGTTAAAGAAGGTGAAAAGAAATAAAGCTTGAAATGTTCACGTACACTCCCGCGTGCAGCGGTATTCTAACTTTTTGAGAATAAAGAGAAATAAATATATACGAACCAAGCGCCAAAAGCATAAATTGACATGTTGCAGAAATGTAAACAGATGCTCTCTCGCTAGGCCTAGCAACGTTCGAAATGGGAAGCGATCTCGAAAATTCGGCTAGGTTATCCCTAACACTGCATCGTCGAAGCTACCTGAAAGCAAGCAAAGCCATTTTACACACTCATTTGCTGCGAGCGAAGTGAACCCTGCCACAGCAACGGTCAAATTCAACTCGAGGCGGGCGTCCGAAACCGCCGCCATGTTTTACGTGAACTACGATAAACACGCAAACACGGTAACGTTAAAGGAGTACTGACACGATTTTGCGGCGGCCTAAAATGTACATTTTTCGTTTTCTAGGCATGTATTGTTAACGGCCTCCGCACTCGGAAGCCAGGAAACACGTGCAAAATGTTTTAGTTTGGTTTTAAAGTTTTCCTCGCCCAGCACTGTAAGCCAGCCCCAGCGCAATGGACACTACGATGACGTATGAGCACAGTCTATTAAAAATAGCCGAAATCGCTGTCAGAGTGACTGGACGACCGTGAAATTGTCGTTGTTTGCGTGCCCCACGTGTAACTGACCACAGACGACAGAGTTGCAGCTACACTATCACGAACTGCTGTCTCTACGTGACTCAGACGTACGCCCGAGTGTGTTGACACGTCACTAGGAAACCGCCCCCTCAAAATCGAAACCGAAAGTTAGCTTTTAAGGAAGCTGTTTAAAAAAATATATTCATTGCCTTGCGAGGCACCATGATACTCTTTTTGGGGGTCTCCACGCCAGTGCTTTCATTTACAGCAATAATACGAGAATGTCAAAAATGCATGTCAGTACTCCTTTAAATCTGCGAAATACCGTGTGCACGCTAAACGGTATCGGCCGTTTACGGCACTGCGCATGCGCATTTCCATCCCGCTATTCCGATAACTACGCTATTACGCTAAGCCCGATAAACTAAAAATGTCTATTCTCCCCTTTTGGAGACGCGGCGTGATCTTGGACGCACGGAGGGGGCCTCCGTGCGCGCCGCTTTTCTTGTTGTTTTGTACCTTCCCTCTATCCGACGCCGGGTTTCTCGTCGAAATAGGCACTACTTTGTGACATATGTATATATAGGTCGAAAATTACCAAATGATCCCACTCATGTAAGCTAAATCCACGCACTACAGCACACGTAACTCATGACCGCCAACTCAACACTGCCTCAAGCGGGAAATCTACAAACATTGTGCCCCTGTCTGAAAACATGCGATGCTTCCTTAACACATAAATGTGTCCGAGGTGACAGACTAGTAGCCGTTTATATATGACGCATGAAGCCTACGTCAGCGGAGTCAACGTCGTCTTTAGGTCGACGCCGATAAGTGCAAACTAGCCTACACGCATTTCGGTAAAACGAGTTACCCCTCCGGGCTTATTCCTGCCAGTTATACAATTGCATTAGGAGAGTCCCTCAAGAATCCCTTGCCACGCCACGGTGGTATAGTGTGTATGGCCCTCGGCTGCTAATTCGAAGGTCGCGGGATCGAATCACGATGATTGAGGGATTTCTGCGATTTTACGTCCCAAAACCACGATATCTTTATGAGGGACGCCGTAGTGGACGGCTCCGAAAATTTCGACCACCTGGGGTTCTTTAAGGTGCGCTGACATCGCATAGTACACGGTCCTCAACACTTCGCCTACATCAAAAATACAGCCGCTGCGGCCGGGATTCAATCCCGCGACCTTCGGATCAGCAGCACAGCGCCATATAGCCACTAGACCACCGGTCGGGGAACAGGATCGAATCCCGCCTGCATTTCGATGGAGGCGAAGTGTTGAGGCCCGTGTACTCTGCGATGTCACTGCACGTTAAATAACCACAAGCGATCGAAATTTCCTCTAGTACGGCATGTCTCATTATAATATCATGGATTTGGGCGTGCTTGCTCGCGAATTCACAAAGTCGCAGAAGAACGAGCCGCATTCGAGGAACTCTCCATTATTCACCTTAAATCCAACCCTAAGCATTCGACTACCCTTCAAGGCTACGCCGAGGAAACGCTACACTTTGCGTCGACTATGGCTGGGCGTCGCATTTACCAACTCCTATGCGGAACGCCGCAGCCTGCGACTACTGCGGTGAAGATGAATCCATCCAACACATCTTGTGCGAGTGTCCGCAGTACAGTGCACAGAGACAATCACTTTGCGACGCGCTCAACCAGCTGGACGACCAACCTCTGTCGGAACACATAGACTTCTGCGACATAGACAGGCCTCAAGGTCGCATAAAAGGGTGTGCAAGTATTAGTACTCTGCTTGCGAGGGACCGGCCTGTCTGGAAGACTAACTAGAACGTTCTTCCTGTGCGCGGTGTGGTTCTTTTTCGTTTATTTTTTTTTCTCTGTGTGTCCTTTCTTGTTATTTTTTCGCTCTCTGTCTCTGTCCACTCTTTCATCCCGTTTTTCCCTTACCCCAGCGCAGGGTAGCAAACCGGATGCCAAGTACTGGTTAACCTCCCTGCCTTCTCTCTCAGAACCTCTGTCACTCTGGGACGTAAAACCACAGAAATCACCATCAAATATACCTCGATAGAATATAATGTGGCCATTCTTTGCGTAGCAGCGGCCAGGTGGTGAATATGGTTCTCATTTGCTTTTAACGGCAGTTGGTTTACTCTGTTACAAATCACACTCGTCTGGTCCCTTGTTTATTCGCACTGTAACTGCACTGCGACTACAGATGACTACAGCGCACTATTGATTCAGTTGTGGGTGTTTTGCTGTCAGACTGGTGTCCCCTATGGCATACAACTGTTCGCGTCGTTTTGTCTGTTCACTCTAATCAGCCCAAAACTGCAATACGGAAGACTTTCTCTGCCAGCGCCAGAGAAAATTGAACGAGGTCTTAAAGCGCAGCGCGAAAGGGCAGTAAGTTTTATGCCTGTCGCCTTATCGCCAAGAAAAAAGCGGAAATTACCTTTGCGCGCATTCTGCTGCCACAGCGAAAAGCCGCAAGAACGACGACATGCTGGGAGAAGTGTTTTTCGCGTATGAGCGAAACCGAGTACTCGCTCGTACGCTTCCGCGAAATGGCTGGCGGCGTAACACCGCCTCCACTTGGTTGCTCCACGTGCAAAATAAATAATAATAACAATAAAAAGACGGAGCACAGCTCGCGAGCCCGTTAGTGTCTAGAAATAACGCCGTCTAGCGCACCAGGTGAGACTTGCGGGAGCTACAGATACTACCAAGTTTTTATCTTTTTGTAATTGCATCTCTGAGTTCCGGGAGCGTCGACGAACACTAATAGAAAAGAATTGCTGCCAAAAACAACAGAAAGCTACGATACAATCTTGTTGACGGTCATGTTTTGCTTCCCGCTTGGGCAGGCAAAGGTGCCGTCAATATACGCTTGCTCTAACGTTGTTCGCTGGGCACCCGACCAAACTGGAGGCGTACAGCGGACTGTATACTTTCAGTTCCACGAGTGAAGGCGGCAGCTCAAGTCGAATTGAACATCAGGCTACAAACACGCCTACCAAGAGCAACGCAAAGGAACAAAACTGATTCAGCGGGGGAGCCTCTGCGCTTCGAGAAATGTTCTTTGGAAACGCTACCGAGAGAAACAATGAATCGCTTTTCAATTTAGACGGAAAGAGGAAAA
This sequence comes from Hyalomma asiaticum, assembly GCA_013339685.2. NCBI lineage: Eukaryota > Metazoa > Arthropoda > Arachnida > Ixodida > Ixodidae > Hyalomma > Hyalomma asiaticum. The sequence continues at coordinate 345,873,326 of CM023481.1, read as the reverse complement.
ATATCGACCACAAAGGCGTAAGCTATGAACACTGAATGCACTAAAACCGGTGTTGGCAAAGGTATCCGTGTGTTAGTTTGCCGACATTCCTCCGTCGAAGAGGATCTGCTCCTTTCGGCGATTCTTATACTGAAGGGTGTCATACTTACGCAAAATGCTTCCCATAGATTTTACTTCAATATTTGCACCACTCTGAACATATTTTCAACGCCTGTTTGACATATGCGAAATGCTTCTTCCGCTCTCACTGCCTTCTGTCAGACATGATGGAGCGCAGAAAGACGTCATTTCGTGAGGCTGCGGGTCACCGAAGCCCGCGACACTGATGCCGCGACTGCATCAGTTCTATGCGGACGTTTGAGTACTCATGCGAATCTGCATATGAAACCATTTGGTGCACGATAAAAATCACAGAAACTAGAACATAAAAAAGAACATTACGCTTGAAGTTTTCTATATGCTGGGAGCATAGCAGTAGTCCCTGCCAATGAAGAAGATACAGCGCAGGTAGGCCATCCAGGTTGCAGATGGTTTGCTAACCTATATTGGCGTAGAGGGAAAGGTGCCAGGCTTCAAATATGGCATGAATGACACATATTGTGGAATCGGAGGACCAGTTCTCTCGCGAAAAAAAAATGGGCTTTTTAAAAACACTGACGTGTAAACACAAAGTGTGCTCCAGCCGTGCCTACCAACAGGACGACGACGGACTGAAAAATGTTCATATCTAGGAGCCAATATAGATCCCGACCTGCCTTCAAGTCTCTCATGTAAAGAGAGAACATTAAATTGATAACTCCTCGGGCTACACATATCTAATTATTCTAGCGGCTTGTCATGCAAAGCAATATTCACAAGTCTCTCTACATTAATCGTACTCAGCACTGGGGCCACCATCGATGCTATACATTACACCCCCTTAATTTTGTTTCTTCTATTAAGAACCGATTTTGGCGTGGACTTCCTGCTAGCCACTGGTCCACGCCAAAAATGTCACTCTCATCGAAATGCTTTTCGCAGACACGCAAATGCGGAGAGTCAAAAGCGAAACTTCATGTATTTTGCGTTTGTATGGCGCACTTCTGCCGTTCGCTTACTCTGGGCAGGCACGACATCGACACTATATCGTCATTTCCCTTGTATACTGATCGACACCCAGGTACGCAGCAGGTTCGCGGCATCCTTTTCGAACTTCAGGAACAATACACTAGGCATAGTACACGACATAAGATGAAAATAGCGCTCTCCCTCGCCACAACATTTTGCACTGACACCGGCAGCCGGCTTCGCTGCCGTCTGCCCAAAGCCGATGGATGGATGGATATTAGGAGCGTCTCCTTTATAACGGGGCGGTAGCCGGGCCACCAAGCTCTAGCTTTATTTATTTTTCCTCTACAACCATTTCTTTTTCCGAAACACACATATTTTGATCGAAGATGAAGAAGCCGCCCCTCGACCGGCGCTGGCAGCGCACAAAGCTCACCCATTGAGTTACGCAAAGTTTCATGACCAGAAAGTCTCGAAACACTGGTTGTACCATAAGGTCTTGTCTTAACACATAGGCTTACGAGCTTGATTGAGGGCTGAAAACACCACTTCCACATTTCCACGCTTGCCATTCTTCTTCAAGTTATGTGACATACTATAAATATATGGGATTACTGCGAAATTTCTCTTCTGACTTGCCGTAGTTTTCTTTAAGAGACCACGCTCTCCCAACTGCTTATGTCGGAGCAATGCTTCAGCAATTCACACCACCAAAATGTTTGCATAACCAGCCTCACCTCAACGCATTAAATGTTGTTCAAAATTGGTCGCCATTAAATGCGGGCAGCAGAACTTCCTTAAAGGGTCCCTGAAACGTGTCTTTTTTGACATTGCGTCACTGATTAGGCAACACAATTGTGAAATCATTCACACCATAAATAAAGCGAAGCACCATGCGCTAAGGCAGCTATGGGCTTATTTCTGTCGCCTTCCTCCTTACCACTGATGTTCCTCCTCAACTCGATCTGCTGGGGAGTGCGCGCTAGCGACTACAGCGCATCCCGCGTCTGCCGCTCTGCCTAGCTTCCCGTAGCGACATAGCGCCCCGATATCCTCACTGAGGTCGCCCGCCTCGGCAGTGCTAGCCTCTGTAATAGAGCGCCGGCGACTCGTGTGTACGCGGCCAGATGCCGCGACGATACCGTTGGCTGAAACGAAGAAGTACGTTGTAGAAGCACGTTGTTCGCAGCTAGGTTTTGAAAATTACGTGCACGTGATGGTTCGGGGCCAATCAGCGACCTCCCATTCGTAGTTCGATTGGCGGGGGCGTTTGAAAACGCATTTTGGCGAGCCGCTGCGACCTTTTGCGATACGCGTGTTCAAACCTTATTGCAAATTACACACTTTACGCACAGCGCTGAAATTTGTCCTGTAATGGTCCTAATGACCCGCTCTACCGGATCACCATGTTTGCACAAAATCGTCAAAACCGTTTCAGGGTCCCTTGAATGCACTGCTCAAACACGTTTTAGCTATGCTCCTTTTTATCAGCTTAGAGTGAGCAGAATGGTATGATAAAAGCGTCCGTCAGAAAACACCATCTTCACATCGAGAAAATGTATATTCCTGTAAGTAGGCATTTCGAAGATCACGTCAAAGGGGCCAACAACAATTGTTCTTTTAACTCTTTAGCATGCTTTTCGAAAAACCTCAGGCATGATACCGTCTTGCAGGCTAGTTGGTTCATGTCGAACGGGCAGTGTACTGTGTGAGTACGAAGGAAGGAACGCAGAAAGGCTGCGCACTTTCCTTTCTGTGTTCGTCCCTTCCGTCGTAGTCGCGCAGTACATTAGCTGAGGCATGAGCCTGCTTGCTAACACAAGACATGATGGCACAACAAAGGGCACGTGCGGAAAGAAGGACAGAAAAAGTAATTGCGCCAACTGCAGAACCTGTATAGCTTATCGAGCTTTTTTGTCCCGTGGGAAAAGTCCCCTTAAAACATACAGGCAAAGAATAATGACGTAATAATATGCGACGGTAGATTTTTGTGCTCATCACTAAAGGTTATCGCAGTTCTCGTACAGCTGTAGCCACGTCTACTAGGCCGCACACACTGCTGTACCTTTATGACCCTAAATGTTAAAGTAACAAACTGGGCTGATGACAAAATGTACGAGAAGACGAAATACAGCGCTAAACAACAGAACGAAAGAAGAGCACACACACAGGCGCTAAACATTATAAACTGTTTAATTACAAAGGGCCTTAACAACATACACAAGCTATAATGAACTGAAAGCCTGGAAAGACACACACTAACGAAAGTAATAGCCGCATACCGCAAGGAACAACAACAACAAAGACGCTATGAAGATTTCCCGCTCAGCCAGAACGTAGACCCCTGCTTTCCAAATAAGGCATCAATATCTCTGGGGAGGTAATAAACGGTTCCTTTACGCGGGGTGGTTCGCTGAGATGCTTCGGTGGTGTTGCTATTAGGATGACGGCGGCGTATGCTGATCACACCGATTTACTCCAATGAGGCACGCAACAACTTCTCTGTCGACGATCCCGCGGAACAAGACAGATGAGTTGTTGCGTCTTTATTCCATCCTATGTTTTTGGAGCAGATGAAGCGAGCGTGCTAGCCGCAGGCAGGCATCTTCGACGTTCATTAGGTACGCTGCAGGATGGCGGCTGCTGAAAAGTTTGACTGAAAAGCATTCGCCTTGTACGCCTTCTTATTATTTTTTTTTTCAGGGGGTCTCCACTTCCGCAGATCCGCATTCTGTAGATGTATTCGCACCCACGTTCCTCTGATAACGTTTGTAAGAGTGGAGAACCGCTCCAATTCCGATTTCAGTTGCTGTTTGGAGAAATGAATTATTGTATCATTGATAATTAGCTCTGCATTTTTTGCCTAGGTTAAAGCATAGGCATGTAACGCAGTTTGTTCATCAGGTTCCGATCACCAAAGGAAGGCTCACCTCTTGAAGCATTTTCTGTGTTCCATTCCAGAATTACCAATTACATTGATCAGTGTACTTATTCACACGTCGCACAGTAATATTGTACTACAAGAAGTCTTTAGATCACAGATGCCACGTTACGATTTATAACAACAAATAAAATCTCCAAGCCAAATTACTATTGCAGCCCTGCCCCGCCACGGTGGTCTAGTGGCTAAGGTACTCGGCTGCTGATCCGAGGGTCGCGGGATCGAATCCCGGCCGCGGCGGCTGCATTTCGATGGAGGCGAAATGTTGAGGCCCGTGTGCTGTGCGATGTCAGTGCACGTTAAAGAACCCCAGGTGCTCGAAATTTCCGGAGCCCTCCACTACGGCGTCTCTCATAATCAGAACTGGTTTTGGGACGTAAAACCCCACAAAACAACAACAATACTATCGCAGCCTTTTACATGAACTTGGATGATCACTTCTGTACTATAATCAAGCCTTACGATGTTCTGAGGCGACCAAATTGACACTACTACGAAAAATGAGCAGATCCCACACGTTCTTGTTGTTGTTGTTTTGTGGGGTTTTACGTCCCAAAACCAGTTCTGATTATGAGAGACGCCGTAGTGGAGGGCTCCGGAAATTTCGAGCACCTGGGGTTCTTTAACGTGCACTGACATCGCACAGCACACGGGCCTCAACATTTCGCCTCCATCGAAATGCAGCCGCCGCAGCCGGGATTCGATCCCACGACCCTCGGATCAGCAGCCGAGTACCTTAGCCACTAGACCACCGTGGCGGGGCATCCCACACGTTCTGGGATTCGATGTTCTACGAAGCAGTCTGCAGAGAGCAAGCAATTCGCCTGTGCCGAACTGTTTAATATCAAGCCGCTTCACAGTACAGCATCAACGTCTCTGAGCAAATGTAATGACTTAGGCATAGCAGCACGTCAACAACACTTTAAAGGTCCCATGACACCAAAATTTCAAACGCGAGATGCTCGCGTTAATTGGTTTTCCTGCATACGAAGGCAATCTTGACCAAGTATTAGCGGCGAACGTCGCCTCTAAGTAATGTTAATATGGTTTCAAAGTAAGCGGGAATGCTCATCCGAGCTTGCAGCACCTCGCGACATCGCCACTAGTGTTACGCAGTTAGTGGGCCATCTGTGACGTTTCACTTTTGTAAGTTGATATCGTGACGTCACAGAGAGACACGGGCGCGCCGCGCTATGGCCTCCGAGCGTGACCTCCAAGATTGGCTCTCGCAGCCGATCGCGGAGGCCATGCCAAAAGCCGTATTTTTCTGCTTCCTCTCCGTGTTGGTCGCTCAAGCGTACATTGTACACACGCTATGATGCAAAGCGAGTGTGGCGAGCTGGTCTGGCGCTCGCGCTCTCCGCAACGTCACCAAATCTTGAGCTCAAGTGATCAGTGCATGCGCTCACTTCCGACAGCCGCCGCGCTAGCCCCGCGGCGCTAGTTTCTTGCAGTTTTTGGCGCGCGTTTCGAAGCTTCATTAAAACTGAACAAAATTAACGATGCTGTGACTAATTAGACTTCACGCTGGAGAATTTGCCACTCCATGCCGTTATTACAAGACACTGTTCTACTCATTAGAACATAAAGGTCTCCAACAAAAAAATAGCTGTCATGGGCGCTTTAAGTGATATACATATTGTTGCGAGCGCAACTGTATATATGTTGTTGGATGCTGGCTCGCAACCACGCCAGCATCCAGACTTGTCTGGTGAACGTCACTCTTCGATTGTAACAATAGGGAGTTTTCGAATCGGGGCCCCAAACACTTTGGGGCCCCAAAGAAATAGCGTCGACACAACTGCGCATGCGCGAGACCCAAACTGCCTTTGGATTTTGGGTTGGGCACGCTATTTCTGGAATTTAGCGTGAGCCCCAAAGAGCCCCAAAGCTTGCCCCAAACTTTTTAGCGTAAACAAACATGGCGGCGCCCATCAAAGCGGCGGCTCTCGCCTAGGACAAAACTGAGCTGATTTCTGGTTAAGTGACGACTTTATCAAACAATAAATGGTGGCGTAGGTCATCGCTTTCTTCCATCTCATGCATGCAACAAAAACTGGCCGTGAAATAGCCCGCGTTTTTAAGATCGGTTGTCGAATTGAGAGCTCGTAGGCTTAACGCGACCGGTGGCTCGAAGCTGGATTACCTTGGCTCGTGATACCAAATTCTTAAGACTTGCAGAACGATGGGGATTACAAGGAAAATTCATTGCCACTGCACGCTTTAAATAGCAGTTTTAAAGGGTACGCTTATGAAAGGCTAATGCGTTTATTAATCTTCAATTTTGCCTTATTAATCTTCAATCTGCCTTTTTGGCCACTTTGGCGCTGCAAGCGCAAGACGAAAGGAGCGAGCGCAAAACCCAATTCGAAAACTCCTACTTCCTACGTGGTCCCAAGTTAGCGCACGCTAAGCACTTTGGGGCCCCAAATTTTGGGGCCCCTATTCGAAAACTCCCTAATATATACCGTGAAATCCCCACCTGTGCAAGCGCCCCCCCCCTTTTTTTTTGAGAGATGTGAAATTAGAGTTAATGACCGAGCGGCACGCCCACTTTTTTAGGAGCTTGCTCGCCAAGCTTCTTATGCTCGCGCTTTGGCCGCTGTCGGCGGCGTCTACACTAGTTATCTTGGTCCCGCCATAGGCGCAGCTGCGCTCTCTCCGGTGATTTCAAGAATGCTCACTAAATGGCGCGCCGCCGCTCAAGGCGGCGCACACCACTCTCGGCGCGTGCGCTAGTTAGATAGGCGACCGCTAGAGGGCCGCGCCTGTCGTACGGCGCTCGCGTTTGGCGCGCTTCCTTACTGTTAGCCGGGAGCTCACTGAGTGAACACTCTTCGTTACCGCTCCGCAGCATGAATACCCCAGCCAAGGAAGCAGCGCGGCGGGCTCATAACGCAGCAGCAGCCCGGGCTCGCCGCTAAGACCATGCGGTCGAGTTCATCGATCATAAAGCAACCATCTTTTAAAGGGAAAGGAGTCCCCGAGCTCATCGAGGGACGCCCTTCTTGTACATTTTAAAAGAACATCTCTTGTGCATGTATAATGTGTATAGTTCATCAAAATGTATATAGTGCATCCAAATGTAAATTAATAAACATTGTGTATGTAATGTACATATAACAACGTTGCCACGTCTATATATGATGGTAGAGGAATGTGTACGGAGGATTCGCGAGTTACCCGATCATCTCCGAGCAAGTTTTTGTAACATCATTCACTTCGTGGATATGGTGCTCATTTTTTTTTTGTTGCTGTTCTCGTCGTCCTTCTTTAACGTGTCGCACACCATTGCGACGCCCGGCAAGTATTATTTTTTCTTTCGATATTTTACTCGTCACCATTTTCATCGAACGGACGGACGTGTGCTGCGTCAGTCAGAGCTATAGCATGAATTCGGTGATCGGTACTGCAGCGGCATGAGATTTTGGTGTTCAGTGCTACGCCGGCCTGCGACTTTTGCGTCCGCCTTCGAGAAGCTGTTTTACGAGTTCGACGTCGAAAAAGTCGGTTACATCACTTATTAAGAAAACTAGTTAAAATAACGGAGCTGTATTTTTTTCCCTCTGCGCCAGTTCTGCCGCCGTCTTGCTCCGTGAACCAGCAAGGTCCGTGAACTAGCAAGGGCCCTCCCCATAACATTCCCGACTTACCTCTCACAAAATGAGGGGGGGCACCCTTTTCTCGGAATTTGGCACTGTAGCAGAAGGAGGCGTGAGTATGAAGCGATTTATAGACGCTTTGGTCAGGGACCGACCTTCATCAGATGGTCCGTCCCCGACAGAAACGTCGATAAATCGCTACTTTGTGTATTAGCCCGGACCAAGAACCACTTTTTTCCGTGTCATATATATATATATATATACATATACATATATATATATATACATATATATATATATGTGTGTGTGTGTGTGTGTGTGTGTGTGTGTTGACAAAAGAACTGGGAAACTAGTATATTGTGGTGGACAAGCAGAAAGCAGCGTGACAGTCAAAGCGTGCCCCGCCACGGTGGTGGCTACGGTAGTCGGCTGCTGATCCGAGGGTCGCGGGATCGAATCCCGGCTGCGGCGGCTGCATTTAGATGGAGGCGAAATGTTGAGGCCCGTGTGCTGTGCGATGTCAGTGCTCGCTAAAGAACCCCAGGTGGTCAAAATTTCCGGAGACCTCCACTACGGCGTCTCATAATCAGAGCTGGTTTTGGGACGTTAAAACCCACATAACAACAGTCAAAGCGTGCCCGTCCTCTTCCTTACTCTCCCAACTAAACCACCAAGCGTAGGCTCCAGTGCAGTTACTGGAAGTTGAGTGTCCTCTCGCGTCATGTAACATAAAGGCCCAACCACACGTACGCTTCTAAGACGCGTGCGATGCGCGTGCGCTTACTTGCGCGCGCTCATTCGCGTAACTGCGCATGCGTACACGGTGCAGGCGCACCTGGGCGCGTCTAGGCGCGGAGAACAAGCCCGGCTTGATATCCGCGCTCGATTTTCACGCGTTCCCCACGCGTTTGGAGTCCTGTACATGCGCAACTACGACGTGGCTTTACTCCTGCACCAGTTCGATTACTTGTTCTTTGCTTTTCATACTTATTTAGCAAATGTCTATGCATTACAATTACGCTTGTACTCATATATTTATTTTCGACCACTGTTTAAAGACATTTAGGCACACTAAAGCACTTAATGGGCTCGGGTGCCTCCCGTCACCGTGGGCGTGGTTGCACTCCGTCGTGCGCGATCTATCGTGCACCTTGCTACAGCGTGCACGACGCCATCGAATGCGCGCTAGTGTTCATCTAGCGGTGCTTCGTGGTGTGGAGTGGCCTTGTGAGGCACCACGTCTGCCACGGGATTGTGGCGAGGCCTATCGCGTAGCGCGAAGCTGTATTCAGTAGATCGGCACGAAGCGGTACCTGCTACGCCGGCGTCTGCATAGCCGGAGTGAACGCGCGCTGGCGCACGCGACGTGCGGTTGCAAGCCACTATTCCGCGCCAGGCGCGGCAGAGTTTCGCGCGTCGGCGCGTGCGTGGATGCGTACGGAAGCGTACGTGTGGTTCGGCCTTAATGCCCGGCGGCGAAAGCGTCGACCCGGCGCGTCTATGGAGCTCCAGTAGAGGGCGGGCAGTAACGCTTGAGCCGAGAGACATGGACGACATCTCGTGAAAGCAGCGCCGAAGAGGTCGGAGTTTCAGGGGCAATTTCCTACGTGACGACTGTCAGTCGTCGAATAACACGGTATATGGGCCTGTACAACGACAACGCAGCTTCTCAGAAAGTCCTGGGCGTCGTGTCGGGGACCAAAGAGGAACAAGGGATCCCGTTGGAAAATGTTCATCGCGATGACGCTGGTCATAAATGCGCTTCTGGGTTGCTTGGGAAACCGTGAGTCTGGTGCGAGCAAGTGCACAGGCGTGGTCAGCGTGGGCGATTGCATGGCGGGCGTAAGCAGTGGTCGAGGTTGCAGCGGAAGGAACGTGTCCAACGGCAAGGTTTGTTCGCGTCCGAACAAGAGGTAAAACGGGGAGTATCCATCAGTATCGTGGCGGGAGGAATTATACGAGAATGTCACGTATGGCAGTGCAACGTCCCAATCAAGGCGGTCTGCCGACACGTATTTGGAAAGCATGTCCGTGAGGGTCCAGTTCAAGCGCTCTGTGAGGCCGTTTGTCTGCGGGTGGTATGAAGTAGAGCAGGAGCGCAGGATATCGTCAATCGCCCGTGAAAGGAAGGTACGGCCGCGGTCGGTCAGCAACTGACGTGGGGAACCATGTACAAGAATAACGTCAGTATAAGGACAAAATCAGCTACGTCTGTAGCACAGCTGGTGCACAATGCTCGAGGAAATTGCGTAATGCGTCGCGTAGTCGGTGGCGACAGCAATCAACTTGTTTCCAGCAGCAGATGCTGGAAGTAGACTGAGAAGATCCAGGCCGGCCCGGTAGAACGCCTCCGGAGAGACGTCAATGGGTTGAAGGTACCTGGCAGGTTGCGTGGATGGTTTCTTGCGGCGCTGGCAGACTTCGCAAGCATTCAAATAGCGCCGCACTGAGCGCGCAAGACCAGGTCAGTAGAAGCGCTGGAGGACTCGGTCATGTGTGCGAGAAATGCCAAGATGACCAGCGGTTGGAGCGTCATTAAGTTCGCGAGCGACTGTGGAGCGCATGTGTGTTGGGATGACGGGAAGGAGCTCGGGTCCGGCAGGTCCTCTTCCTTACTCTTCCATCCGACACCACCAAGCATTATATATATAGTATATGAGTATATATATATATATATATATATATATATATATATATATATATATATATATATATATATATATATATATATATAATTCGGGGAAGAAGTTCTGTGGGTCCGGTTCAAAAGTAGTTTTTAGAAACAAATTGCGCACTTGCGAAAATCGCACGTTTATTGTTCAACGTTTCGGCCGTGGCACGGCCTTCGTCAGCATCAATCACGGCCTGACGAAGGCCGTGCCACGGCCGCAACGTTGAACAATAAACGTGCGATTTTCGCAAGTGCGCAATTTGTTTCTAAAACTATACATATATATATATATATATATATATATATATATATATATATATATATATATATATATATATATATATATATGTGTGATATGTAGTATAGTATGTGTGTGTGTGTGTGTGTGTGTGTGTGTGTGGTCAGCTCCCCCTGAGAAAAAATACAATCATTGCGTAGCGATACTTTGGGATGGGAGAAGCCCCAGCCCCATCTTAAGGCATGAGCTCATGCTACCTTGAAGCGATGCACAAAATTGGATGCATTTCATCGTCTCTGCAGAAGCTTTGGTAAAAACAGCTGTTCAATCTCGTAGCAAGCTTGAGCCCTTCTAAATGCGAAGCATTTCTTAGCGAACTTCGGCGACTTTGAGCATATCTATCTATCTATCTATCTATCTATCTATCTACCTGCCTACGACTTCTCACTCTCCTGGCCGTTTCGTTATTGGGATGTACACGAAAATTGCTATGCCGCAACATGAGTGCATGACGAACATAAATGACAGGTCATAACATAAAAATCATGATATGCATGTCATGAGCGGCATGATTTAGATGCCTCGGTCTCGGTGCTCTCCTGGCCGTTTTTTAATTGGACGTACACGAAAATTGGTATGCCACAACATGACTGCATGACGAACATAAATGACACGGCATTGCATGAGAATCATGACATGCACGTCATGAGCGGCATGATTTACATGCCACGGTCTTGGTGCGCTCCTGTTGTTGTTACGTGGGGTATAACGTCCCAAAACCAGCTCTGATTATGAGAGACGCCGTAGTGGAGGGCTCCGGAAATTTTGACCACCTGGGGTTCTTTAACGTGCGCTGACATCGCACAGCACACGGGCCTCAACATTTCGCCTCCATCGAAATGCAGCCGCCACAGCCGGGATTCGATCCCGCGACCCTCGGATCTGCAGCCGAGTACCTTAGCCACTAGACCACCGTGGCGGGGCATGCGCTCCTGGCCGTTTCGCTAATGGGATGTATACAAAAATTGGTATGGCACAACATGACTGCATGACGAACATAAATGACAGGTCATAATATGAAAATTATAACATCCATGTCATGAGCGGCATGATTTACATGCCACGCGTTTCGTTAATGGAATCTATACCAAAATTGCTATGGCACAACACGACTGCATGACGAACGTAAATGACAGGTCATAACATTAAAATCATGACATGCGTGTCATGAGCGGCATGGATTACATGCCAGAGTCTTGCTGCTCTTGCGGCCGTTTCGTTAACTTCGCATGTACCAAAATCAGTATAGCGAGACAACAATGCAGACCCATTTTACGTTCCTGATGCGGGCTATGCGTTCCCTTGATTCCCACTGCACGTGGGATCTGTCATTTTTTTGCGATTTTCTGTTTTCCATGAGCAGACCTTCGTTGGCCACGTGTATAAAATCATAATTGGCCGGCGCCTGTCCTTTCGAACTTTATGGGGCACGGAATTTTTTAAGAGTGCAGGCTCTGAGGTCTAATTCACAAAGGAGTGCCACTGTGAGTGCTGTTTATTACTGGCAGTCGATTTCTGCCAATAATAACGTTACCACGAGGGTCACCTGGAATTCGCTTTTTAAAGCTAGCATAAAACGAATGTTGTTTATTGCGGTGCCTCACGTTGAAGCCACAAAATGTTGTTACGGCAACAAACTTTGCAATAGCAGATGTCATGAAACTGTAATAGTCGATCCCGGATATATCGAACTAGGATATATCGAATTATTGGCTATATCGAGCAGTTGAAAAATCCCCTTCAAGAGAAGAGAGAGAAGACAAAGAAAAGGAAGGCAGGGAGGTTAACCAGACGAGCGTCCAGTTTGCTACCCTGCACTGGGGTTAAGGGAATGGGGATACAGAAAGAGGAGAAAAGGGAGAAGGCGAGCACTACACGTGTTAAGGAGTCTGATCCCCTTCAAAATTCAGTGCAAAAGTATAGGTATGGCGAGCACGTATATCGAACACCTGTGGACCGCTGCATTTGACGTATCGAACTTTGACCCGGGCCGAACACCTCAGATCTGCTCCTCCTTACATAAGTTGATCATGTTTCAACCGCGGTCTGACGTGTTGCGATCCATATTTGAGTGCGATGGTGGCGAAAATGCGGTGTTGCGTTGCTTTGAGGGGTTGCACAGCGTTTATCAGCGCAATAACTTGTCTGCTGAAGCAATTTTTGATCCTAACGCACAGCAGCAACATTTTTGAAGAAGACTGACAGGCAAAGGCACCAAATCAGCTGGATACAAAGCGGCTGTGGTGCCGGCACACTGCAGCGCCAGCGTCGACCTGCATGAACGCGATGTGCGCATTCCGATGGTTGTCCGTGCACTACCGCTTGGTTTGGAAAATGCATCGCCTTCGAGATTTCGTGCTGCGTGGCGCCACTTATGTTATAGCTGCGGTACCCATCTCGAAGGTCATGTTTTTGTTGCGGTTTGCATACCTGCGAAGTCTCCCAGATTACGCGATGGGCTTCCGGATTTTGACCGTTTCTCCCGGTTGTTCTGGTAACGGGAAAACCTCCCGCTGTCTCCGTTTCTATTCGCGTAAAAAAATTTAAAAGTGCTTAAGTAGAGAGTCTTTGTAGAGACAGCGCGACCGCCAATCTCCTACCGGCGCTTATCTCCCGACGAAAGGCGGTCTGGTCGTTTCCTCCGTTTCCTCTCTGCTTGAGAAGCAGGCGACAGGTCTCACACCCGGAGCGATGTTATCGCCGTTCGTCGCCGTTCGATATGTTATCGCCATTTGACGGAGACGGCCGGGTCGTTTCACAGCGGCGTTCGCCCCCAGCGCTAGCGCGCTTTTTCTCTCGCGTGAGACATACGATGCGTAAGCGATGTTATCACTTTGGTCTTTGTAAAGGGCGGCGGCTGCAAAAACCCGCTGTCGGTGTCCATGTAATTGATATCTACGTAATTGCGCACCGATCCCGAGATCGTAGCTGACGTTGCTAGTGCCGAGGGATCGCACCCAACCAGTGATGAACGTCTACGCCGCTGATAAACGAATTTGTACTGTTGTGAGAGCTTGCGTCGGCGTTCGCAGTCATTTGCTGCTATTGCGGCGCAATGGAAGGCGCTGAATTTGCTGATTCGTAAGGCCAGGATGGCTCGAGGAACTTGATGGCTTCCAAGAAGCTTACATATTTGTTTCATACGGAATAAAATGCGACTGTTTTCACGCTGATCTGTTTCATATTGTGGGCTAATTGGTATTCTACTGCTTGGTACTGTCTCGGGAAACACATTTGCGACGTGCGCTGTTTTAAGACTAGCTTAAATTGACATATTTGTTATTTCGAATTATCGATATATCGAACTATTTCGCGATCCCCTTCGAGTTCGGTGTATCCTGGATCGACTGTACTGCTGACAACGTTAGCCACGGCGGCCGGCGAGTGACGAAGAGCAGTTGTGAGCGAAACATTTGGGAATTCGTCCCGTAATCCCACAACATAAGTTTAAAGCTCGTGCGTTCGCAGGTCACTCGTACGTCAACTCGCCTGTTTTTCGGCTTAGGTAGAAGTCATTACAGTTACCACTTCGTACGAACGCAGTGAGCACTTGTTTTCAAAGGTTTCCTCAGCCTTCCTTGTTCATTGTCCGCGCTTACGCCCAAAAATCATAATGGTAGGTTGGGGCGCATGCCGGCACAGCGATCGGTTCATGTGAAACTCGCTGATACTACCGTAACCTTTCGAGTGGGAATAGAAGCCGCAGACCACGTTTTGAATGCTTTGCTTGCTGCGCGTTTCGGCCGCCGACACTGGCACAGCAAGAGTAAGCCACTTCGCGAGCCAATACCGAGAGGACCTGCGTCGCCTGCAGGCAGGAAGTCGGCAGAGGCTGCGAAAATACGCGTGTGCTTATAACGCAAGGCGAGAACAAGCATAGGGACGTCGAGCAAAATCGAAGTGAACCGGCTTTGAGGGGACGGGGCAGACAGTCCCTAAAATGTCATTCTGTCATTGCTTTTCATATCTTATTTTTCTGGCATATTCTATTTTCATCATTGCCCTCGTGATAGTGCAGAAAACTGCAAACTGCGTACTTTCCTGTTTATTTTTAATAATTTAAGAAAGTTAAATAAACAACAACGTCTTCACAAACAACACGAATTGTCTCCATCCGCCGCCAATCATCACCACCATGTTCCTTTATTAACGCGGCCTGGAATGTCTAGTTTTTAGAAGACTCATGCGTTGGATAGCTTTAGTTCTACCTGGGGAGAATTCAACATTGCAGTAATCTATAGCGCAAGCGCACGTACACGCACACTCGCTCACTCAGTACACACACACACACACACACACACACACACACACACACACACACACACACACACACACACACACACGAAGACAGTTCCTAGCTACAGTCAATGAGACTATTTGTGTGTACTTCGTAATGCAGACCAACGCGCACAAGACAAGAGTGTTTCATTCGTTGTCCATTCATTAATCAGTTACAAAATTTATTATCCGCCGCTATAATCAATTGGCGAACTCATACACTCATAATGAAAAAAAAAATAGTGCATTCCCACAGATGCTGTCGTAGGAACGCTGTCTACGGGTCTCATCTTTCTTTACGCACACAGACTGCGTGTGCATAAAAGCAGTATGAGAAAAGTGATATGTAAGGGAGGTGTGAAATGTTGTCGCACGTACATTAATCAGTATTTCTGCCTTCTAAGAAAATCGATCGGATCGATTGATTGATATGTGGGGTTTAACGTCCCAAAACCAGCTCTCATTATGAGAGGCGCCGTAGTGGAGATCTCCGGAAATTTCGACCACCTGGGGTTCTTTAACGTGCACTGACATCGCACAGCACACGGGCCTCAACATTTCGCTTCCATCGAAATGCAGCCGCCGCAGGCGGGATTCGATCCCGCGACCCTCGGATCCGCAGCCGAGTACCATAGCCGCTAGACCACCGTGGCGGGGCAACGGCAACCTCTTGGCGGTGAGCCTTGTACATACGCGGCAATCATCAGCCAGCTTACACGGCCATAATTTCTTCTTTTTTTTTTTCAGTACGGCACCCAAATACCCGCCGCGGTTGCCGTTCCAACATCACCGTGTTGCTTGTAAGAGTGCTCCGAACCACTCTTAGGATTTCATCGTAGCTACGCTGTTTCTGCGACCATGTTCGCTTTGTGAATCCACTTACGAGCCTTTTTCGCCTGCGTATCAAATGCATCACCATCGCTGATATATTAATCGGCATCCGCAGCGCTCGCTATAGCAGCGACCTATGTGAGAACCACGTCCTCTTACGACGTTTTTTTCGCTTCGTGAATCTACGTGAATTTCTCTTACGCGAAAATTTGTTCGTAAGTGAGTTTCGTGAATCCGGCCCCACTTTTATATTTAGTAGTTTTTTTTTTAAGTTGAAGCAAAAAGCTGGGAGGCTCGGCGGGACCTTGTGTATACGTTTTCAAAGAACGCTTAATATTAGAGGCCGAAAAGGGGGACGCAACTTGAACACAAGAATGCACTAACAGCGTGACGCCACGAGGACACGCCGACTAATAACGCAATGACAGGCCGCATGGAATAGAATGTCATCGCTTCAGTCTCCTCTAAACGGTGTGCCGCTTCTGTGCGTGCTTCTATCAGCGCGGAACATGTTATTGGCTGCGCAGCCGGCCCAGCTCAGGCAGAACATGGGCACGTGGCCTCGGGCCACACCGGCGGCTGCCCTGTCATCTCCATGCGACTGCTAATAGGCATCGCTTTCTCAATGGACCAGACTGCGCGAAGGGACAGGTATTCAATGTTTAATTAACAACCTCTCTATCTGGCTCATTGCTTTTTTGGGGGAATTTCACTGGCTGTAACGCTGTGTCCGGAAGATCCCGTTCGCTTACGGCGTATTACGGGACAATGACGAGTCTAAATTAAGTCAAAACACGATTTCGTATGAGGAATAGGGGGGAAAGCGGAGAGAATAATTCAGCCGGCAAAACAACGCGGGCAGCGCACACGCTTCATTTAGTTCTACAGAAAAGTGGACGCGTTTAAAATGAATGGAGTGAAATTTAAACGGTGGCATGTTCAAATGGAGTTGAAAGGAGGAGGGAACATGGGAAGTTACCGCCAACATTCAGCTGCATTGAAGAAATACCTTTACTCGACGTGCTAAAACGACGAACGTGTTCGGCGACGCGAAACGCTGCTTGTATGATGAGAGGCGCTGAAAAATATCCAGACACGAAATGAACGTATGCGATACTTTCATGAAGACACAGGAAAAAAAATATATATGCCGTGCCAACAGCCTTTCGTTTCTTGTATTCCTGCTGTACTGAGTTGGTTCAAATATTTTACCAATAAATGTTTTTCTGGGCTCTTATACGGTTTTGAGGACACCAAAAGCTTTATGGAAACATCTGAGCGTGGACACACCTAAATCATGTAACCTGACATCAGAAAGCATCAGCTGCCAACAGTATAGTGTCATTCATCTGTAAAAAAAAATGTTTACGCGGATTACTACTGCAGTATGCATTTTACCGGCAACTAGCATTCACTAGAATATTTAATAGTCACCTCATCTTCCACTCTTCCGTTTCCTATCTCCCCTTCACCCTGGTTGTTAGACTGACAGGCTAGAGAGAAGCTGCTCAGCCCGACGTTTCTGCCTTTCCCTTACCCAACACGCTTTTCTTTATCTCCCTCTGCTGCGCGCGCGCGTGTGTGTGTGTGTGTGTGTGTGTGTGTGTGTGTGTGTGTGTGTGTGTGTGTGTGTGTGTGTGTGTGTGTGTGTGTGTGTGTGTGTGTTTTAGCGCTGCGCATGGCGCGTGAGTCATGTGTGTGCTTCGACGTACGGGCGACCAGCAGAACGCACAAATCATACGTTCCGCCCTTTAGAGCTGAGTCTTGGCACAGCGCCGACCATTATCACGTGAGCTTAGCGAGCAGGATACTGATTGTGGTTCGGTTAAGGAAAGGACGCTAATTTCTGCAGCCCATATGTCAGGAGCACGTCTCAGCGTCCGTGGGGTAGGTGAATGGGAGTGAGAATGGAAAGGAGAGAAAAGCCGTAGTGGAGCGCCCCGGAAACCTTGACCAGCTGGGGTTCTTTACCGTGAACTGACAACGCACAGTACACGGACCCGTGGCATTTTCTCCTCCATCAAGAATGCGACCGCCACGGCCGGGATCGAGCCACGTTTTGTCTTAGCACCGAGCACCATAACCACTAGACCACCGCGGCGGACGAGCGGGATAGAGGTATACGCATAAAGGCATTTGTTCTGTTAGTATATGCACTGCAAAAAACTTTCGTAATGCGTTTCCATCAACTTGGCCAAGCTTCAACGTTAACGAACATATTGAAACCGATCGCAATTATTCCGCGACGTTTCGCGCATATGCATAGTCACTTTTTGTACCAGTTGCTTTGGCTTGTCTACGGTTAGAATGACGAAGGTTGGGTAACTATAGTAACTGTCACCGATTCCGAGCTGTCAGACACGGGACGCCATTTCCCGAAAAGAGTCCAGGAACGGACGTATCAGTTCCCCGAAAATGATACCACGAAAGCGTGGACAAATTTCAGGCCCCTCTGGTGCTCTAGCAAAACGCCAGCAGTGGATCAAAGACCGAGTCAGTGCCAAAGGGGATAAAAAAACAAATATATTCTCATCAAATAGGCAGTTACACAAAGACGGCTCTTCAAAATACAGACATAGATTGGCTACAACGTTACACGAAACCAACACCAAATGTACAAGCTCATGCATTACGATAGAGAATAAAACACAAAAAGAGTCTTATTCACCAGAGTCACTCGAAGTGCCTTGTCAACATGAAACTTGCAGACCGGGCTCGTAGGTTGGCTCGTGAAGCAGCGTCGTTTACTTTTCTTCTTCTCCATAGTTACACACGACTGAGACTGCTACCCACAGCCCGTGGTCGACTCCCTAGATAGTCTTCGTCCGGCATTCTCGAAGATTCGGCGGGGGCCACGTGAACACAGCACGCGCAAGGCTGATGGAACATTGTTGATACAACTGGAACCTTCGCCGCTTCGGTGCACCTCTTTCTCGCTTACCTGGCTTGGCGAACGTCGACGCAATCTCTCCGCCTGACTGGCGCGCTCACTGGCCATGATAGGATGACTCACTGCCGCGTTCTGCGATTCCCTGGCACATTCTAGAAGCTCGCCGTCTAGACTTCGGCCAGCTGCTGCGTGACCTTGGGCGCTTTGAAGCGCCTCCGCGAGCTCCGTTTTTCTTTCTTTGTTGCTTTTCGGCCCTTCGTCTCTAACTTGACGCCGGGTCCTTCGACAAAGTGGGTACTATATTGTGACAGTGGCGTAGGCAGAGTGTCACAAAAGAAGCTGATTTCTTCCTTCACTCTGGGCGTAAAGGTGAACTAGGTGACGTTAAGATACACGTCGTACATAGTACAGCGACAGTGATCTCTGATTAGCAAAGACAGAGCTCGAAGAAGTCTGTTTTTACTAAGTGTATTCGCTTGCATTATTGCTAGAAAAGCCAAATGTATGTACTACGGCTTAAATACTCGCTTTTAAAGAAGAACAATGCGAGAGGTATTGAGAAAGGCCGGCACAGCAACGCACACTCATTGAGACCGATTTTATTTTAAGGTGTGGCTAAAAAGACGACAATGCGAATACTCAACGTAAATTTATTTTACTTTTATTAAAGCCCACCAGTCACTGGTCTTCAAGAGCGTTAGGAGATCGGGCTGGTTGATGTTTTATGGTCTACCTTCCTAGCACGAAAACAAATGACAGATATGAGTCAAACCAGCAAGAAGAGCGTTTTCTAAATGTACGAGGCCGACAAACGGCACCGTTCTTTTTCTTTCCTGAGTCACGACTCCAGCTTTTCCTTTTTTAAAAGGTTACTCAGATTGGAAAATTCGATTATTAAATTTTCATGCACTTTGAGACGCAACCTCGGAAAGCGCGAGCACTGTCGAGGATGAGCTTGTTCACTGAAAAAAAAAATATGGGAGGGGGCTCTTAGTATTACGTTGCTTGCCTCGTTAATACACGTCAAAACGACAGCGACGACAAAAACTTACATGGAGCACGCAAATAATTATTACGGCGTTTGAAACTGAAATCACGTACTTTAAGTACCCACGTAACACTTGACGCCTAGCCTGAAGTTCATAATGCGGTTTTATGTTCGTCAGGCACCGGAAGACCCAGACACCGAGAAGGAAACTTAAGGAAGATTGGCAATGTTTCTGTCTGACCTGAAAAGAAAAACGGCGGGGGGGGGGGGGGGGGGGGGGGTGCGCTGCAGTTGTTTAAAACTGAAGGCTCATTAGCTTAGTTCACGGCCTAACAGAAACATGTGTCCGCTGCTTACTTCGGAAGACAGACCCGCCTGTTAACGCTGACATCTGAAAACACGCTAGGCAGCCGAGAAACCTGGCTGACCGGTGCTTACCTGTCGGTGGCACGTTGTCACGAAGCAAACTCTAGGCTTCAGTAACCTTGAACCAATAAGGACTGACAGCGAGGAAGAAAGTTAGATAACCAGAGCGTAATTAACGTATTGACAACGTAATTTAACAATACGCAACGGATGATGGTATAGAAAGAAGGGCACCGGCTGTATTTTCACACTGTCATTAAAGTGAAGCTGAGAAAAAACTTCTAAGAACTTCCGCCCTTCAGCCCTCCTTCTTCCACTCTGCGATAGCACGTAGGCCGGCTAGTCGCTTTCCTTGTCCATAAAACGTAGAAAGCATTCCACAACGTTGAGTTGGTGCCAAGGAAATCGCTATTCATTGAGTTGCATTCAAAGAAATCCGCCATGAGGTTCTCAATTTCGTAACACGGCCTATACCGCTTTTTTTTTTTTTTGTGCTTCTGGGACGGGCGAGATGGAATACCAGCAGTCGAGACGAGCTCCAGTTTAAACCAACGGGATAAATTTGCATACACACACTGCTAATAATTCAGCGTATTCAGAATATGATGGCATCGTACTAGAATCTGTAGAGGCAGCTTTATTGCGGATATTCACTCTAGCGAGCTTTCAAAGTTTATTATTTGTCACACGAGGACTAAATCCGCAGGCGCAAGATCGTCTGCCTTTTTTTTTTTTTTCGTTGTATCCCTCTCATGCCCTTTGAAGACTTGCAACTACGTATGTACATGGCCTTCACGTGCTTTGCTACTGTAGCGGATGCTGCTCCGGAGGCAAATTAGGCTGTATAAGAACGAATGGCAGTTTTTTTTTTTTTTTTTTTTTTGCGAGTGTGTAACCAGTCATGTTGACGGTTCGCGTTAACCCAACTGCGCTCGCCCTTATAATACAGGGTCTCCATTATTTCTGGTAAAAAATGAATTCTGAGGTACAATATGACCTCGCGCGGTCTGCGTAACTAAGTACGTTGTTGCGCTCTCGGAAAAGCATTAGATTGATTTATATACCATGCATATCAACCTACTAGCTAAGGCTGACAGAGTTGCTAGTATTTCTATATTGTAATTTTGACTAGATTAATGTGTACATAAAGTACGGTGTTAGGTCGTCCATTTGCGGGTCTCCTCCCATTAGCGACCATATGCGCTGCAGTAGGCGCTCACTGAACCATAGCGGCAGTTTACTCCTTTGTGAAAGTAAACTTTGCATTCCTCATAACTGCAGCTTCTATAATCTAAGAAATACGGGCATCAGAAAGGTGCACTGCATAGAATACACAAATGAGATGCCAGGAAAAAAAATAAACTTCAATATTTAAGCAAAAAAGCGCAATATTTAAGTGTCCACCAAAAGAATAATTCACAGCGGCCCAAGCACCAGGCGAGAATCATGGCTTAGTAGAACATGGCTTCGGGCGAGTTGGTTCATGCTTCAAACGGAAAAAACGGAGCGCTTAAAAAAAAAGACAGACAAAAAGGCAGCAGGGATACAGGACAGGTGCTCATCGTCTGTCCTGTGTCCCTGCTGCTTCTTTGCCTCTTATTTGTATTAGCGCCGTTTTTTTTTTTTTTCAGTGAGAACCGCCTGCGCTCAAGCCAGTGCGTCCAAAGTATATGGCAAGGTAAACATCTCTGCTGTGCGCACTATGTGAAGAAAGTGGCAACGTGGTATTCTTCAATTAGTTCGCCCGGCACTGCCGTTAGTCCGGCAAATACTCGTTTCTCAATGGGATGCTACCTTTGTGACAGGCAAATACCCCGAAACGCAAACGCTTCCTAAGAGCCAAGTACAATGCATTTGTTCTCCAATATAACTATCTTGAAATTTCTCATTTAAATTCACAACAGCTAAATATGGGGATTATTAACATACGTTTTCGTTATTAATCCGTTGATTTGTTCCCAAAAATTTTCATCGAGAGTGCATACGTTGCCTGACCTATACCTCCATTCGCGTGTCGAACATACAGGGTGTTTTTTTTTTGTTGTTGTTGCAACACATTTTTTAAATTAGAAAAACATGAATCGCGGCACTGTCTTGTGTACCATTCGAGTATACGGGTTGGCAGCCTCTAGATACGAAACAATTTCCGCGCTTGGGCGCTTAATTGGCTAAATTACGCTAATTAACATTTAATTATCAGTAATTGGTGGCTACAGCAAATGAGTACTTTGGAGCCCGTCCTCGACACTACCTATCCCAACGATCAAATTTTGAATAGAGGAGTGCATGTCAGAGCTACGTGAACAATTAGTTCCCCGTGGCAGGCTCCTTGAAACCGAAAATGGCCGGGAAAAGAGCGTCTGTGACGTCGATGTCGCCGCCCGCACGGCTTTCGCCACTCGCCGCCCGCCCGTGGTCAGCACCGCTCCGGCCGCGCAAGTAGCTTGCGTTATCTCCTTGTTATCTGTGGCGTTGGGCGCCGCGGGCGAGTGATGAAATCCGGGGAGGCGGCGACGTCGACGACACAGACGCTCTTTTTGCGGCCAGTTTCGGTTTCAAGGAGCCTGCCAAGGGGAACTAATTGTTCGCGTAGCTCCGACATCCACTCCACTATTCAGAATTTGATCGTTGGGATAGGTAGTGTCGAGGACGGGCTCCCAAGTACTAATTTGCTGTAGCCACCAATTATTCATAATTGAAAAGTTAATTAGCGTAATTTAGCTAATTATGCGCGCGAGTGCGGAAATAGTTCTGTACCTAGAGGCCGCCAATCCGTACACTCGAATGGTACACAAAAACATTCCTGCGATTTATGTTTTTTCTAATTTGAAAAATGTGTTGCAACTAAAAAAAGCACCCTGTATAGTTCTAGTCTGTGTTAAGGTATCTATTTTTTAACTGTTGCATAATGAAATAATTCACGTCCTATTAGTCACAGTTATTGCATGAATTGCAATTAGTGTGCATAATTGTGCCCTCTCAAAAAAATCCACGCATATCCACGGAGTGAATGATGATGAGTGGGCGAAGCTCCGGAGGTTCATCGGTAAAAACCGTGAATCTTCCGTGAATCTTGCCCAGTACATCATCAAAGACGTGACAAACACTGTGTGTCGCCATCTAGCGCTCTCCTATCACACTAGAGCACGCAGCGAGCGCCTCCGCGCCATCTATTGATCAATTTACGTACTAGCTAAGCAGCACCGCAGCGCTCGGACGGACGGACAGACAGACAGACAGACAGACAGACGGACGGACGGATGGACGGACAGACGGACGGACGGACAGACAGACAGACAGACAGACAGACAGACAGACAGACAGACGGACGGACGGACGGACGGACGGACAGACGGACGGACAGACAGACAGACAGACAGACAGACTCGCATACTACGCGTTCCCATACATCTGAATGAAGCGAGCACCGCGGCGCCATCACGCCATCTAGTGAGCACTTCACGAACTAGAGGTGGCTACTACAAACAGAGGTTGGACAGACCCACGGCATAAGGAGCTTCGCCCCTAAAAGGAAATATTAAGGGGTTCTATACAGAGTAACATCACAGTGGGTATCAGCTAGCGAGGGGTTGACGTCACAGTGTCTTTGTAAAAGGTGTTCCGGCTAACTTGCGCTACACTTTTAAAAACTGCATGTGCGCGTTACGGGGATGCAGCCAACTAGTATTATTCACTGTCATCTAGACAATGACCTCAGGTAATCGTTTAATATTAGGTAATTAGCCAACCTTTAAACGGTTTCTTTGAAGGCAATGTATTCAGTGCTAAGTTGTAGAGTAATTTAGAATCCGAAAAGTGTATTTCCATGATAATAAGTGCAATGGTTTTTATTATTTTGGACTTCTAAGAAAGTATGCGAGGTTCGAAGAGGTACCACGTGACCAGCGCAAGGGCACAGAGTCATTAGCGTCCTGAAATGTGCTAAGAACGAACTATCGATGATGCCTGCAGACTGCAAGCATGGACAGGTTCAAATGGCGAAAGATGTGGCCGCCCCTTGTCACTTTATCTATTGACCGATTAAGCGCGGTCTGTCTGCTTCCATCATCGATAGTTCGCTCTTAGCCCATTTAATGGTGCTAACGTCACTGCGCGCAAGCTTCTATAGTCACGTGGTATACTGTCAAATCTCGCGCACTTTCTTAGAAGCCCGAAATAATTAAAACCATTACACTTATTATCTTGCAAATACTTTATTTGGACACAAAATTGCACGCTTGCACCTTTACATTTGAACTGACAATATCTGTAATTAAGAAAAAAAAGCTGCTTTATCATCACCAGCGCTTAAACAGCTCGCGTTACTACTATTGTACGAGAAGTACCGGGACTCGACGCATATCTGCACGGACGGATCAGTGCTCCCAGACAGTTCCGCTGTTTTAAAGTTCCAACCTTAAAATTAAAGACGACTCATCCGACAACATCGACGGCAGCAGAGCTCGCAGCGATCCTTACTGCCCTTCATTTCATCAGAGATGAAGCGCCACACAAATGGACGCTTTTCTGCGACTCCAAGCCGGCATTGCAGTCCCTATTGTCTCCTCTACGACGCGGACCACATGAACAGCTGGTGTTCAAGGTTACAGAGATGCTGCAGCATACAGGGAAGGCAGGCCACAAAATAACTTTTCATTGGCTTCCAACTCACTGCGGGATTATAGGCAATGAACGGGTCGATCAAGCCGCCCGTTCTGCTCATGCTGTAGACCAAGAAGTACCCATATACCATCGCCAAGGACGAACGCGGCACGAATGCTCCATCTGCTTGCTCGCAAGTGCACTATGTCACAGTGGGGTGACACACATTTCACGCATTCCCGACTTTACTCTCTCTATCCAACGTTAAGCCTTCGAGTCCCACCCAAGACTTGCCGAGGAGATTTCACGCTTATATATAGACTATGGTTGGGCGTTGCGCTCACCAATGCCTATGCGTTTCGCATAGGAATGGCCGACATCGCAGCCTGTGACCACTGCGGTCACGTATCAATAGGGCACATTCTGTGTGACTGCCCACAGTACAGTGCAGAGAGGCAATCCCTTCGCTATGCACTCACTCAGCTGGACGACCGACCACTGTCGGAAGAAGGCATTCTACGACATCGTCTAGACCTCAAGTCGCAGAAGAAGGCCATGCAAGAGCTACTGCGCTTCTTGAGATCTACCGGCCTTCGTGAACGCCTCTATCTGGAACGTCCTCTGCGTGTGTGTCCTTGTTTTACTCTCTGTGCTTGTCCGGAATTTCGTACCCTCTCTTACTGTCATCTTCCTAACCCCCTCCCCCTTCTCCCCAGTGCAGGGTAGCAAACCAGAGACCAATATCTGGTTAACCCGCCCTGCCTTTCCTCTTCACCTCTTTCTCTCTCTCTTTCTACATTTGAACATATTGAGCGTAAACGAACCGTCGAAGAGTCTAAGGTGGTCTCCACGACAATGAATAAGTACTGGGTTGGTGAACGTGGATCTTTGTTAAGTGTGGCGCAAGCTAGCTGAAACACCCTTCATACACCTCTAGTTCACGTCACGTCGGCTCCATTTCAATGAAATATTCATAGTATGTTTCTTAGGATGTCTTCCCTATACCGGTGTCTATCTTGTCTGTGCGTGTATGCATTTTTTTCTTTTTCGCGCAAACATGGGTCTCTCAGTTTGTATCGTTCTTGTTAACCATAGTATTATATAAAACTTATACACCGCTACATTTACACAGTGCACACCCTCCCTACCACTGAGCCAGAGTGGCTCATTCCTCCAATGTGAAATTAATCTTTACAATGTTCATACTCGCGGCGTTTATGGCGAAAGAAAGCTGATTACCGGAAACGTACGATTCACAGAATATGCATATGAGGTGCCAGAAAATACGGGCAGGAGGGTTGCTAATAGCTTCACCGTCGCCAATCGTCTGCACAGGATGGATGCGTTGCTAGTCGTTCTTTGCTTTTTACCTGTGCTTTGTTGGAGTGCTCCCAGCTGGTCGGCGTAAAGAGCAGTAGTAAAAGAAAAACGTCAGGATCGCAGTTCACTTAAGTGTGAAAATTTCGTTGAATCCGTTAGACGCAGCCGGCGGCGCCACTTCGTGCGAGAAAATATCAAACCCAATCCCCCCTCCTTTTATTTATTATTTTTTTGGCAAAGAACGCATTGCGCTTAGTTGATAATCTAGAGGGCTCGGCGCTTGTCCCGCCTAAAGAGGGCGTGTAGTCGTGCATGCGTGATGTGAAGTGCGCGTTCCGTTCCGCTAATTTCCGGAAAGTTCGTCGGAGCCGTCTCATCAAATTAGTCGGAGCCATCTCAGAAGAGGGCGCGTCATTGTTAGGAGAGGATAACTACGAAGAAACGATGCTGCGCGCCAAAGCTGCGCCATGTGTCAACGTGACCGTGAAGCCTGCGAGAGCGGCGGCGGCACGAAGGTATAGCGAGACCCCGAAAGGGAAGAGACGTTCCCTTCGAGAGGGGGAAAAAAAGGGTGGAGCCTTTTCGTGAACGGGCACGTCCGTCGATCGATCAGTGTTATTTGTGCGCGTTACTCTCAGCCCGGGAAAGTGAAGACCCGAAGGCTTAAAGAGTGTAACGCGAACTACGTTTGGAGGATTTTCAGGTCTCGTTTTTTTCGAGAATCGCCAGTCACACTCTCATTTGATCTCTCGGCAGCCTTGCCCTTGTTCTTTTTTTTTTAATATTCTTGCTCATTGATTTGTGAAAGTAAATTGTTTCATTTTTTATCAAAAACATGGACACGATAAAATTAAAGAAAAACTGAAGGCGGAAGAAAAAAGGAAATGGTGCGGCTGGGATTTCAACCCACGCCTTCGTATCACGCGTGTGATGTTCTTCCATTTGCACTACCACGACGCCACCGCTTCCGCGAGCTTTTCTTTGCGTGTGGCGTAACGTTGCAGGGCACGTGTCAGCCATCGCCACCACTCACGGCCCACGGCTGTGAATGTAGAAGTTGATGCACGCCGTCCGTATGACGTCACTTAGGTGAGCTTTTTAGTTGGTTGGAACTCGCCGTTAAACTCGCGTGTGCAACGCGATGTCATCATTGCGTTCGACGTCGCTGTGTTAATTACGAACGAGAAGAAAAAACAAATTCGAGGCTGTAATTTTCTGCACACTGGACAACCATACGAATCCAACATACAATGGAGATCAAAGGAAGCATACAGAAAATCGTTTTCTTTTGCTTTTATTAAGATATAAGAAGGGGTAAAATATTAGAGGGAATATAATTTATTTTTTCGGATGGAATAAACTTTAAGAAGAAATTATTAGCAAAAGTGTTCTTGATATGAAGGTTTCTTTTTCTTTTTCTGATCGTGTACTGCGCACACAGCCTTCTTCCTGCTTATGAAATAGATTTGCACATGTATGTTTTGTGTGTAATTTCGAAGTCGTAGTTCTTCTCGTATGTAATTAATAGCTGTACCCATCATTAGAGTCGCTTAATGAAATATCAGTATTAAATTTAAATAATTAATGAAGGGAGTATGGTGATTCAGACGACCCAAAGCCCAGGGTGGCCCAGAAAAGCCATACCTATAGAAAGGACTTTCTCTCGATCAGCATTAGAAGGAAAACAGAGAAGCCGTCATAATTCATTATTTCCAGGAGACCCCGACTCGGATATAGAGTAGTGCAGGGTGAGCACGGCGGCTAGCGCTTTTTTCTTTAATTTTGCGAAACGCTCTCTCGAAGAACCGATTCGAACTGGTAAAGGACTCTTTGCAATACTGTGCGATACTTTTGGCACGCTCATTCTGCGTACAGACTACCTTTTAATCGGAGCAATTACGGAAACAGATGATGAAAGGACTTTCATCCTTGTAAATTAAACGACAAGGCGGAAGAGTGCGACTCCGGAAATTAGCTTGCAATAGACCATTTTCGAACTCGTGAGCGCCACCAGTGAGCGCGCAAGCGCTCATGGGATCAAATTACACGATCTCCCGCTAAAGGGGACCATGAGGCGATGCGAAACTAGCATGGGGGGTGCACGCCGCATTTGCATCGGTTTGGCTAGGTGTCGCGTTTGCATCGGTTTGACGCTAACAGACGCTGCCTGCGTCAGCGTTGTCTCTCGCAGGCGAGGGCGCGTTCTCGTTCCTTGCGAGCTGGTAAAGCGTTCATCGAAGAGCGTTTCCATAGTCAACGCGCGCCGTTCGGAAAGGAGGTGTATGGAGAGGGTCACGTGGAGAGGAGGTGTGTGGAGAGGGGAAGTGGAGAGGAAGTGTGTGGAGAGGAGGCGTGTGCAGAGGGTTTGCGCATGCGCAGTAAGGGTGGTCACGCCGCACACCACCGCCGGGTTGAACTCCGCCATAAGCTGCTTCGCATCTAATACCCCTGTCACACGAGGCAACTAAAGTGCACTTTGAGCGAGTTCACTTACGCTCACGCGCTGCTACACCAGAAAGAGAAGTGTGCTTTGGGAATGTGCATTCCCCTAGCGGACGTGGCTGCAAACTGCCCGAGGACAAGAATAGCGAGGTTTCTTTGTTGAAATATAATTTGTTTTAATACATTGCAGTGCTTCTAATAACGAAAACAATGTTTTAAAAAGACTACGGGCGCCGCGTTGTGCATTAGCGTATTTGCTTACAAGCCACTGGTACCGAGGCTACACACTTCGTCGCTGCGAAGTGAGTTCGGCGAACGCACTCGCCTGCAAGTGCACTTTGCAGCGAGTGTCACTAAACGTTCCCGTGTGACAGCGTGCGAATGACACTAGCGGCGAAGTGCACTCGCTCAAGGTGCACTTTAGTTGCCTCGTGTGACAGGGGTATAAAAGTGCATGCGCACGCAGCCGCTCCGCCGAGACATGGCCGCACGGACCCCGCGCTTTTCTGCTGCGCTGTGCCAGCACTTCTCCGCTTAAGTAAATTTGGCAAGGTAGCACGCATTACCGCGTAGTTCAATCATGAACGTTTTGTTTACACAGCCGCGATGGCTTCTCTACGAACTACATACGCCCAGAGTGCCTCTTTCTGGCCTGCTGAGCGGTTCAAGCGTCGCTGATATCCATTTGGAACCAGTGCCCACCGACGCTGCTAGCCAAAATAAGATCATATTCTAAGATGAAAGAAAACGCCCAATATACCATACTCGGCATTTGACATTGATCAGACAGCGCGAAAATCACTCGTACCACGCATGCATGCAAGCGACAAGCTGCGGTCACCCTCAATTGATATTGTTTGCACGCGTACAATTCCGCAAACGTAGGCTATGCTTGCGCGTGCTGTCTTACAGCTGATCGCTCATGATATCGTTATATTATTACTTGCATGGTGATTAATTGTCAGATCTGACGTAGATAGGAGTGTCGAGCAAGCACTGATGCGTTATTTTGAAGCGCTCGGTCGACAGGAGTGGTTCCCGGCTTTTCGCGCCTACTACACACTTGCGTCGCCGACACATACATTGTTGGGAGTAACGAAGGTGTGCGGTTGATTTATGCGAATGTGCGAACACAGGAATGTGCGTAAACTTTCAATCAAGAGTTAAAAACTGCAGTTGCGTTGGGGGAGCGTCTATTTTTCAAAGCATCCTTGGTGGTGGCGAAGATTGAACGGCACCAATATAATAATAATAATAATAATAATAATAATAATAATAATAATAATAATAATAATAATAATAATAATAATAATAAAGATAGTAAGTATCCCAGATTTAAATTAGACCTTACTGCATATTTCATAACTGTCAGGTAGATTTAGTTTTCTTCTTTTCCTCGTCGATTTAGCAAATTTGCGAGGGAGAGGTACAGTTGCTTCGCTGTTTCGCGCAAAATAGCGGAACGAAATCGGTTCCTACCTCTTCGCGCTTTCGTGTGGCAACATAAAGCGCTGCATTAAGTAGGATCTCTGACTCTACCAGACACCCAACAGTGAAAATCTACAATATTTCAATGTGATCTACGCAGTTGCACAATGCCGGTTTATCTGCGGCCGACGTTTAATGTCTCGACAAAGATGCGCTGGGCGTATGCCCAAAACGAATAAGCACTGTTCCTGGCGTTAAAAAATGATTGGAAGGCTTGAAAAAAAATAAAACTGCAAAGCAACGTCTTTGTGCACTTGTGACCAGTGCGATGAAATTTTCCTTGTTGAGTGCCTTCGAGTTTCGGGGAGGCGATGGACCGCGACACAGCTGCGGTTCATAATAAGAGATCAGAGCAAGATATATACGCTTATTCTTTCCTACTTTCACAAAGGAAAGATTATGACTGTAGCGCCCTATCAGCGAACACCCATCCAGACTGCACGGTGCCAGCATCTGAAATGCCGCACCGCAATGACGTCTTCTTTTAGCTGATCATTGCGAGAAGAGATATAAACAGCGCAAACCTGTGTCTGTTTAGGAATTAACGATCTGCACAACAACGCGGAATTATGTGGAGGTAGCTTTCAGACGATCGAGGCGACATGTTTACGTCCACATTCATCTACATGACTGCATTCTTGCTTCGATTAATAATTTCGGGAGTTTTACCTCGCAAAACCATCACAGTATGATTATGAGAGACGCCATAGGTGAAGGCTCCGCAGATGTCGACCACCTGGGGTTCTTTAACGTGCACTGACATCGCACAGCTGGCATTTTCGCCTTCATCAAATTGCAGCCGCAGCCGCCGGGATTCGACGATCCCGCGACCTTCGAATGAGCAGCCGAATGTCATAGCCACTAGACCACTGTGGCGGCGCCATTCTTGCTTTGAAACTTCATGGATGGAGTTACATGCAGATGCTTTAGGATATGTATATGGCGCTAATAGAATATGAGAATAGTCAGAAAGCGGCGTCACGTTCTCTTCGCTTCGTGCTCCTGCAGCACCAACGGGAGGGAAACGACCGGCACGCCTAAACCGCTCGCCCGGGACTTTCTTCATGGTGCTCCGCGCGCATCTCGGAGTGCTTGAAAATGGTCTGCTGTCAGCGTTTTGAGCTGAGAGAGGATGAACGGTTGATACAAAGATGTACAGCTTTACACAGCCAGCACACCTATGTCTCATAAAATACATCATGCGGCACAATTAAAACATCAAAACCGGAGAGAGGTTCGCAGGAATATGGTGGCTTCAAATGGATAACAATGGTGAAATAAATGCCAATGTCAATGAGGGAACTCCATAGGGCGGAGCTTCAAATATAAGTCACCTCGGCGAAACGCTTCATTGTGCGACCACACTTAATAAAAATAAGAACCTTATTTGCACGTCCAAACGGGAACATGAATATCATAATAACTTACAATGATGAAACTGGAGTGATCAGCGCTACCACTACCACCGCCATCCAACCCCGTATGCACTCACGTGTTTCATTCGAACGTAAAAATTTCTGTGACTCGATGCATCCAGTTAATGGAGGAACGGGCTCGCTTCTATCGCTGAACTGACCGATGTGTCGGTATTTAAAAATGAAGAATTATCCATACATCATGACGTATTTCTCGTTCTCATTTCGCACACAATTACGCACTGCCCTCTTTCACACCTTCGGTCCGTCAATAAATTGAAAAGAAGGTGCAAGTAAGTGCAAATGACAGCCCTTATAAACACTTCTATTCAACGACGCTCCTCAAAAACCTATCACCATTTCACTTAAGCTATGACGGACAACCACGCAATGACTACCAACAACACTGCATGGAGTATTTGCGGGAAATGGTGCACTATAGCCGAAATTACCACCGTGGGACTAAACCAATGGGCGAGTGCCAAGATCAAACAAAATGCAAGCAAGAGCGTCTTCAAAGCTGATAAAAGGGAAGCGCTTCCCCTTAACACTCGGTTAGGAATATGGCTCGTTTCTATTTCACCTAAGCAGTGCTCGGCGCTTTCGGCTTAAAAAAAAAAATGTTGAAGCACCGATATTGTAAGTAGAACGTCCATGATCTAAAGCGTGTATTACATTTTCTTCCCTTCCTAGCCGGTTCCAATCGCCAGAATACGCGACGTCAAAATAATGGAGGCAAAATACATGGAAAATCAAAGCAGATCTCAGTCTTCATTAGTGGCGTACCCTGCAAGAGGGAGTGTGCAGCTGAAGCCCATCATCGCCTTTTCGAGCGCAGCTTTTGTACGCGTCTTCACGCGATGGGGGAGACCGTGTCCTCACATCTCCAAGTAAATTAATCACCCGCCCTTATCGAACAACGCACCAAGGTGCACGTTACGGTGACGGTAACAAGATAGCATTATGCTGGCGTTCCGTGCTTCCGTTGCGGCCCGGGTATTGAAATGAATGCTCCATTCTTGCAACGTAGGAAAGCTAGGAACACAGATGACGTGCGTGGGCGGTGTTAATAGATTGCATTGTCGGTGTTAAGTGTACCCAGTACTGAGCCTAAACAAAAGCCCGACAAGCAAGTAGCGGGGGCAGATTACACGAAATCCAAATGAAGTGAATGGAACTAATCTTTCTGCACTGACCGAACTCTGCAGAGAAGGGCAAGTTGCCGTGAAAGCTGGCCCTCCGCTCCATTTATTTCTCCCGCACTCAGGCGCACTCACTGCTCTTCAAAGCGACTGCTCTAAATAGATTGGCCAGATGCAATCCATTCATTAAGTTTTCGGTTATACATTTCAGCATAGCAATGCTTAAAAAGAATATCCAGTGGGAAATTGTTGAGCGACACATTGCTCGTGCCTGCGTGCATCGGGGATTTGAGCTGATCACGAAATAATGTGCGTTGCTGCTAAAGCTTCGTAATTTATTTCGCGCAATCCATCAATGAACGCGAGCTGGTGAATCTTGTGTGGCACATGCTGGCGACAATATAAGTGATATTACACCTTGCAGCCAAGGCAGACGGCCAACTCAAGGGCATACGAGGAGTCACTTAGCATTGTATGTATGTCGTGGTAGAACTTCCTTTTTTAATTTTTGTGGGGGTGTGTTTCTTTTAGGGAAAACCCTTGAACCATTTCGAGGTTCATGCTTTCTTGAATTGCTAATTTTTTTTCGCAATTCTATACCATTCGAACACCAATAAAGGCATTCTATTACACCAAGTTACTATCTCACTGCAAGGATATCTACAAATAGAGCTCATCTGCTTCTGCCAGACACGTGAAAAAGAATGAAATTCACCCGTTAATCTTTTATAAAATTTACATCAAGAGCACCTAAATAAAACGCTATCAACACTAAATTGAAGCACTACTTCGAGGTAAATGCACAGTCGGCCGGACGAAATGCTACTTCTGTCCCTTACTGTGAAATGCAGACCCTGACTTTTACCTACCTCTTAATATAACAAGGCTACATTGAGGGAAAGTACTTTGGACACACACTAGCAAGAAAGTAAATGCACATTTATAGAAGTGACACGAGAATGCATTTCGGATCTACGAGAGTATATTTTGGGTGATTTTCACCACAGAAATTGCTGCTGCGTCGAAGAAAAAGGGGGCCTTTTTCTTCGACGCAGCAGCAATTTCTGTGGTGGAAACCGATGTCCTCTGTACTTCGGTGGCGGCACTCATATTGGCTGCTGAACAGCGGGAAGCATTCACGCACGAAATAAGATCTATAGAATGGCAAGGAGAGCAAAACTGCGCATTCATGCAGCTTGGCGGCCACTGACTCAGTAACAAGGCTGTGAGTGAGCCGCCACATCCGCAGACACCATTGCCTCTTCCATGCACAAGTAGCATAGCTTCCTAATTATGTTTGTACAGTATTAAGTAATCTCTTGGTTCAGCAAGCGTAGATAATTCGAACCAAACTACGTTCTGAATATGTAGGAAGAACCTATAAAAATGCCATCAGAATCGCTTCCCAAGCTAAGTGGCCACGTTTTATTTCCGCACTAAGCGTCGATCAGTTCGTTTCGCCTTCCGATGTCTCTGGGTGCACTCTCGTTGATTGCAATTGTTGGGGCTTGGAGCAATTTGCAAGAAAGGCTGCTCCAAGATCACCTCAAAATAAAATTACAAACAAGTGCGTTGCCTGCCGAACTTGATTGTCTTAACGATTAAATGTTGCAAAGTAAAGCGGATATTACGTAATATGAGCTATAGAGATATAAAGTGACGTCATCGAAGCTGTGTTTTCCTTTTACACACATCAGAGAGAAAACTTTCACCTCGATATGTTTATTCCGAGATGGACGGTGGAAGCTGCGAGTAGTACGACCAGGCCTACGAACGTAACGTGTATGCTCACTATACATTTGACTTGATCGATTTCTTGGCTTTTACGTCTCAGAACCACGATACGATCATGAAAGACACTATAACAGACACGATATCATGAAAGACACTATTGCAGGAAATAAAACCAACATATCTGAAGTCAGGAGCTGGACGGAAACCCGTCTGGTCGGGATGGAACATACTGACGAAAATTGTGAACAAGGCTCCCGTGTGGGAGCCGAAACGTCATCTTATCTTAATTTTGGTCGGTGCAGTTTATTTTCGTCAATAAAACCAATTTATTCAGGCCAAATATTCAAATAAAACAAACAAATAAATAAATAAATAAATAAATGAATAAAACCAACATATTTACAACAAGAACTACAAAGCATACATTTCTGTCCTATCTGTGTGCAAAGCGTACAGAAACGAACGCCCGAGAAGGCAGTTGCAGTACTGACGAAGACAAGTCCACCTGTCGAAATGTTGGCTCCAGCAACATTCTCTGTTCTCTATCGTATTTAGCGATCTGTTCATCGAGTCAAGCCTACATCTTCCCCAGTTCTCGTTTGGTATTCCATCATACGGCCCATATGCCGGTTTTTGATTGAAAAAACAAGTTTTAGTCCACTAGTACGAGACATTTATTCTATATCCATCAGCTGCGTAAGCACGCATAATTAGGGCGCCATTGTAAAGCGCGAACGCTAGTCGAATGACACTTGCCGGAAATATCAGCTGCCCTTTCTGTTTGCGCGTATTTCCTCATCTCGCCGGCGAA
Organism: Hyalomma asiaticum; assembly: GCA_013339685.2. Lineage (NCBI taxonomy): Eukaryota > Metazoa > Arthropoda > Arachnida > Ixodida > Ixodidae > Hyalomma > Hyalomma asiaticum. The sequence continues at coordinate 345,838,460 of CM023481.1, read as the reverse complement.
AGTAAGCGCATTTTGAGAGCCGGCCACCTGGACACACCGATTGTTTGAGCTGGTGGACGCGCGCGGTGCCTTGGAGCAAGAGCGTACGCTTACTTGGACCGAACGCAGCCGCCATAGACGACCTCTGGTGTGCCCACTCTCTGACCTAAACATAACTCTAGGCGCATGCGGGAGCTGAAGAGCGAGTTATCTCTAGCAGCAGTCACTGGCTGCACACGCGGTCTCTGGTGGCGTGCGTGGCGTGGGCGCGAGGCAAGAATCGCGGGATGGCACCTGCGGCGTTCCCAAGCAGCTCAGCCCGTAGGGACACCGTCAACCTGAGTCGAGGGGGCAGGAGCGGAACGTTTCAATGCACAGCAGTTCTCGTTCCAGGTCGATCTTTTCACTATTATTTTTGAAGTCAACAGCAATGCGCCACCACGGAGGCTGCAATTCTCTCGCGCACGCAGCGTGAAATCAGCTGCACTATGCGCGGCTGCAATAAACGAAACCGTGCCACACAACAGAAAGATTCAGTGTACGTGACCCCAAGAGGCCGTCTCGTCCCCGCCCCCCTCCTCCTCCACCCTTTCTCCCATTAACCATAAAACCTACCGGCGCATAGAAGTCTGTCAAGAGGGTACAAAAAGAACGTAATGGGTTAGAGGCCTCTTGGTGTCCGTGAGCACAATTTACTGACATCTGTCAGTGTATCACGCGCGCATGTGCGTTTTTTTATGTTTTTGGGTGCGTGTGTGTGTATGTGTGTATGTGAGAGAGAGAGAGAGAAGAGAAAGAAATAAACTGCTTTCACAAAAGAGCGATTGTTCCTAGAAGAAAGTTCCACGCGTCGCTCATAATATAGAGAAGGAGTGCGCTAATGACAAAAAGAATTTGCAAAAGAAAAGCTTCGCGAATTTGACTCAGGGGTCTATACTTTACGTTGTGAAACGTCGGTAAAATGTAGCGTCAAAATTCGGGGGAACTTCCTCTCACGAACGATTTTAATGTAAGAGTTAGCTGCAAATACAAACCCTGACTCGGTAACATTTGCGAGCAGTTCTGAAGAAGCGAATAATTTTTTTCACTTCGCTTATTCTCTCTTCATGACACATTGGGCTTCGTGCACAAGTACTTAATGGCAACGAAAACGAGAGAGCATAAAAAATACAAGAAAGGCAGTGGCGAGTATCCTTCGTTAACGGTAACCTTAAAGTACCGAATTTGCCTGAAACGTGTGTTATGCATGGCCTTGCAGCCACCGAAGAGTAACTAAACTGATGGACTCGTTGCCGTGAAATGCAAACAAAATGAAATATGGTTTGCGCCACACCAATCGCCACTACGCGGTTTTACTGCTAGCAGGCTGAAAAAAAAAAACAGTTTACAGGAAAAACCAGTCAATAACATAAAGGCAATGCTGGCCTCTGAGAAGTAGAAAACGTTCTTTAAGGCTCAAATAAACAAGTCATGCTCGAATTTCCTCTAGTGAATGAAATAACATAATAATAGGGGTCGATTTTTTCATGATGCCTTCTTCATTCGGCGGAGACCACCCCGATATCGCAGACGCAACCTAATTTTCGGAAGTGCGGAAAAGCTTGGGGAAGTGGCGGCTGAGACTCGGTATGCCTCCGGGAGCATGGCGGATGCGATGCGGCACCACTGGCGTATACAGAAGCATCCATGTTTCCAGCGTCTCTCTCTCTCTTTCTACCGGAAGCAAACAGCTTCTTCCAAAGTAAAGGATGCAGCCTGACACTTGGTGCCCTGTGGTGAGGAAATGTGCGGGAAACTTCACCATTAGCCATTTATTACCACAACGAGCCTATCTGCTTCTATACTGTTTCTCTTTTTATCATTCACCACTGCTCGTAAGCCGACTCGGCGTGAGACTCGCTTAAATTGAAACACTGTGCGGACGGGACGTGGATGCCATCTTTGTTTGACCACCCATACAGGCACTCAACAAACCTGCAGGCCCCTTTCCATAACGCAGTCACATTGGCGAGGAATTGGTTTGTACAGTTTTACTTAGTATGAGCATTAGAGATCTTTTATTTTAAACATTAGTAAATTGTGTTCAGCTTTACCATTACATTCAAAACGTTGCGCTTACTAAAATGGTATGTAACAGCTTCTTAAATTATCATTCCCATAAGCTAACGTTACTTACGATTGCCTCTAACAGAGGCCACTCATGTTAGTAAAATAACTCTCAATATTCATTATGCGAATGCGTAAGTTTACTAATTAAGGATCCCACTATTTACACCTTTTCTATGTATGTGAAATAACTGTTTCAAGTTCATTATATTCCCATGAATGTGTTGTTATGCTGCGATTTCACTTGTAGAAATGCATAACACTAACGCACTGTTCATCCGGGTTTATTCGGCTCATAATACAATTTACTTATTGTTCTCTGATTGAGTATATGGACCGGATGCTTTCACTGTAGCTCTTTGTTTTTGCCCAGACGTCTCCCTTCTTTCTTTTTTCCCCCCCTTTTTGATAGCGAAGCTGTACGCGGCCAATTTATGTCCAAAAGTGCGCGCGTCGACAGGGTGCGTAGAAAAATGTCGCTTCGACAAATGTCGAACGCGCAGCAGCCTGCATGCCAGCGCGGTCTCCGCTCCTCACCTGCTAAGCGCCGGCGGTGCTTCGTGGCTCCGGAGTTCGGTGGCGGAAATATAAAACGCCATTTTGTATATACGCAACAAGGCGTGTGCCTTGTTTTCTTGCGACGGCGGCATCACTCCAGCAATGATATCAGCATAGGAGGAGCAATGCTATCCTGCTCCTATGGCCAGGACGCGCGAAGACGAGGATGGGCGCGACGGTGATGGAAGCCGTTATAGCCGAACGCGTATCGCCTGGAGGGTCTTCGCTGGTCTTCCATCGTCACAAAGTAAAAGTGTACCGGTATTGTCTTTTTATTATTATTGTTTTGCAAGAGTTAAAAAAATAACTACAGAATATGAATCTGAAATATAGCGTAAACTAAATCCATATAATTGTGAATTCCTATTTAATGGCACTTACTGTCTATAGACCGTTTTCTCGTTGGCGCCGCCATGTTGCCTAGTGAGCGGAGCCGTCTCCGATCTGGCAACCCAGTGGCTTGGGCGAACGCTCGCTTTTGCGGGTGGCTGCCGTTATGGTCGTTTATTTAGTTCTAGCGGGCTCAATTTCGCATAAATGGGGGCTCTATAAGTAGGAAATGAGTCTTTGCATCCTCCTGGCAAGTTTTGAGCTTGTGACGGTCATTAATTTTATCAGAGAAGTTCGCGAAAGTATCGGCGAGATCTTCCTGTTTGCAAAGCGCGCACATGTTTTCACACTTTCTGGCTGAGCAGGAGCACCCTTAGGGGATACAATGAACTTCTTTTTTTTTTCTGTCTTCTACTTTTACACAGTGGGGGAGGGGGTACACAAAGCTTTTCCCGTTTAAAATCCATCAATGCCCTGTTCCTCGTCCAGAGAAAACGATACAACCAGAAGAGTGCGAAGCAGGCAAACTGTCCGTGTTTGGTCACGCACGTCGCATAATTCCTCCGACAAGACTTTCCTTCTCCTGTAGCTGCTAGCGCAACCATAGAAAATACACACTGGCTTTCTGTCCGACCTCATATGTTGTCTTGCATCGCAAGAAAAGAGAAAAAAAAACCGCCAGGTTTGCCTACAACACGCACAAATTATTCGACAGCTCCGCACATCCAAGCATCAGCGCGCGCACTCTAACCTCCCCGCAAGCGCCAGGACAGGAGGAAGGTTACAGAGCGCTCCCCCTCGCTCCGTGAAAACGGTCTATACCGCATTGAAGTACGGCACAGGAAAATCAAAGATACATCTCACATGCTGACGATATATAGAGAGAACAAAATGCAATCCATCGGAAATTTTAGGAATTCTGAGTAAAAGATAACGCTTCCACGTATAGAGATCTCGAGGCTATAGGTATTTCCATCTTTACGACTTCACTAGGTAGGCAATGATCTATGTGGCCGCAAGACAGTAAAGAATGCCTTGCAGTTTGGTTTCCATCACGTTTTAGTTCACAGGTTCACGGCTAATTAAGAAATCCCAGGCCGTAACTACGTTACCTCATTTTAGGATACACTCGATAATGTTATCGTGGCGTTAGTGACGTAGGCCAGAATTGCATTAATGAACGTACTGCTGTTGCAGTGTGTTACCGTTTCGGCCAGACGAAAAGATCTGCATTTCGAAGTCTCAGGCGCTTCACAAGCTCACAAGCCAGTGGTCGCAGCATCATCACAGTCGTACTGCAAAAGTGTGCGGCCTGCAAGAAAAACATAACAAGTGTCAGCAGTGCGAAAAGGGGCTGTGCAAGAAATGCTTTGAAGCTTACAGCGGCTTTTAAATCACTCGGTGCCACAAAGCCAGCAGGATGAAAAAAAAAAATGTAAGAATTGTCGTTACTTTTTATAGCACCCCTCAAAGGCAAGGTATAAAAAAAAAGAGTCTTCAGATAAAAAAAAAGCGCTCCCCACATCAGATCAAAGAGACAGTTTCCAATTTGCATACGAGAAACACTAATGTCCTATAAATGGAACATGAAAAAAAAATAAACGTGCTCATTCATTTTTAACGTGGCTGCATATTCTATCATCGATAATTCAGGGGACTTAAGGTAATTGTCACCATCAATTTCAGTGTACTGATTACTGCCTCATAGCAATGTGTTTAAAAGGTTAATTAACTTGTGTTAACTTCGAAATGCTTTCAAATTGTTCCTGGATCTAAAAGCTTCAGTAGCGTCTTGGATTTAGTGGTACACAACTGTACGAATTTTAAGCGTTGTTCAGTGTTGTGCCGCACTGCAGTCACTAAGACGAAAGTGTCAAGCAAAAATAATGAAAATTACTTAGTATGCGAACAGCACTGCCGTCCCGCTAAATACACCACGCATCGATGAAGCGTACAGCAGATGTAACGCGAAATAATTCGTAGTGTATAGTGATTTGTAGGAGTAAATTTTGTGAAGAAATCAGCGATGAGAATATATATTTCTAGTTTTTTTGGTGTGACTGCGAGCACAGAAAATATCATTAACGAAACGAATTTTTAAAACAGTGCTTCACGACATTGCGCTTCGAGTCTGTCAACGCTCAACCTTCTTGTCTGGTCCAGTTATTTCTGCTTTTGCACGCCATTCTTGGCCATAAAGGATTGTCAGGCGTCTTCGACGCCGACCCGCACTAAAACGGCGAGGAACTGTTCTCGCGTGTCACGTCGGCGCAACCTTTCATCATCCGGTGATGCGGGTATAATTCTCCCCTCGCGATGTTTACTCCTCCTGTTGTTCGGCCACACTAAAAACCCTTTTCCACTTCTGCGCTCTTTCGGGTTCTGTCAGTCGGTGCACTCTAAGAAAAAAGATGGTATACCTTACTCTTTTAGGAGAGTCAGGGCTTGCCACATATATGACTCTCTTTGAAGATACCCGTCAACTCTTTTCTGCAGGAGAGTCACGGCGCTGCGAGAGTGTACACTGACTCTCTTGAGAAGGGTGGTAGGACTCTTGTCTAAAGGATCATGTGACCACTGCTGAGAGAGTCACTTGACTCTTGCGAAGAGTGCTAGGACTCTTGTCCAAAGGATCGTGCGACCACTGCTGAGAGAGTCACTTGCATCTCTTATGAAGAGTGCTAGGACTCTTGTCCAAAGGATTGCACGACCACTGCTGAGAGTTACTCGACTCTTATAAAGATAGAGCAAGGTAGTCATACCAAATGGGTCAAACGACTCTGCAAAATAACTACTGTAACTGAGTCAAGAGACTCTTTATGTGTTGTCACAAGACTACTAACAGGGAGAGTCAGGTATTCATTTTAGGTGAGTCAAAGGACCCCATAGAGCCAACGTGTGCAAAAGAAAAGGCATTTGCATTTTCACCTTATATTCACGAAACAACTGAAGAATTACATGACTTTTAGAGCACAGTGAAATGACTGCAAAAGATTGTCTGCTGTTCCTTATTGAATGGCAGAAATATTTTCTCGGACACAAACAACAGCTTAAGAAAGAAATTTATTATACACATACATTATGGCACTTGTCGTAGGTAGTCTCATTCAAATGAAAGAAATGAAACAAGTACAAGAGCAATTCAATTTAACCCGACATATATGTGGAATAATGTCTGTTCATACATAGGAACATGAAATGGCATAACTAGAAGAGAGACTAATCCAATAAATGGAAATATGTTTGTATGCAAAAGATCCGTCTGCACTTTCAATATATTCAAAGTGCTGATCTACAGCACAACAACATCATTAGTAGCTTCTTTATTTACAAGTCTAACAATGCCCCAAGGAAATAAGACAACCTCAGTACACTGACATTGCAAACATAATAAATGAATTACTGATGTGGTACTAAAATGTGTACCAGTCATTTATACATAAAAAGTGAATTTAATAGCACACAAGTGTTTTCACAAAAAGATAATGGTAAAATGAAGTTAATTAGCTTGTACACTTGTACGATTGCAAGGCCCCCTATTACTTTCAACCAAAAATAACGATATTCACACTAAACAATATGCCTACCATTATGAACATGCAATATGCATATCACATGCCAGTGTGAAAAAATTGTTCAGAAGATGCATACTTTAAAAATGACAAACAACAAATCCTACAGGTCTCTTTCAAAGTTTAGAATGCATGGATAACTTACCACTGCTAAAGAGTGTAATGATGTACTTAGAAAATGTACACTTAGCTGTCACTCGTGCAAATGCAGCGACGTAATTCACCCACATTACCACTTGTACGATAAAAGCTCTGTGAAAATATGCAGACTTCAACAGAGCTCTGACTTGGAACTTCAGAAGTTAAATATTTGGTCCATTATATCATGTAAACAAGGCAGTGGCAATAGGCAACAAAAAGTGCACATTGCAGATTGGTCATGGCAACACAGTGTCTAAGGCAGCTGCTGTGTATAATAGCAGTTTGTTAGCAACACACAGAAGGCACATTAAGCACCTTGCACTGATACTACGCCATGAGAAAATGCGGCGTCAACATATGCATCAAACAGAGCACAATGAGTATCGCTTATCTAGGTGTACACAGCTATCTCATGTGCATAAAAAAAATGAGGTGCAACAACAGGCACACTAAGCATCTTAAATGAATGCATTGCCACAGGAAAAAGTGACAAGGAGCATGAAGCAGTTCCCTGTGAGCATCATGTGTTTTGGTGAAGCAGTTAGATTATCACATGTGAAAAGGAAAGGGTGCAATGAGAGGCACATATAAACCACTACCTTAGCAGAAGTTGCCAAAGGCAGTGCACTACAGCATAAAAAAACGTTGCCAGTTGTGACAAAAAATTCACATTGAATATTTACAAGGTTAGCAGCTGTGCTATACATTGCTATTTCATTTAGCAGCACAACAGTTCATGCTTTCAGAACACAAAAATGCAAGAGCCTTTTAGTGTTGACAACATGGTGTCACAACGTGCTCTGCCAGCAATCAAACTTCTGCTTCAAAATGAAGCATCCATACTAGTCAAGAATGGTTCGAAGAACACTGTATTGTGAAAATTGCTACTTTTCTGCACTTTTTCCTAAGTTTCTGTGTACAGTAGTCCAGAGCAAAGTAAAAAAAGGGGAATACATCTCACTAACAGAAATTCTACACATGATACTACAGAATTTCCTTTAGAGTTGCTTTTATAGAAAACAAAGTATTCCTTCTACCCTTTCTCAATAACTACCTACTCCAAAGTAATCTTACTGCAAATATGGGCTGTTTCTCCTGTAACTCCTAAATGGCATCCTTTTCGGACAACTGGAGCATTTAGGGGAAACCAAAAAATAATTAAGAGCCTTGCATTTTGTGTGAACAATTTTATAAACATGTGGAGGTCCTGCACACAGATACATATTGCTGCAATGAGATGAGCTCGAAGAACGGATGCTGGTGACATACCAATAGCAACACTCAGCCCATAAGTCTGGACATTCTCCAACATGATGTTCATTTCTGGAGAGGACAGGATGCTTTTGGCAGTGAAGGCGGGTATCAGTGTGTATGCATCCTTCCATAAACCTAAAAAAGAGAGGAAAAAAACAAGCATTATTATGGCAGCCAAATGCCTACAGGTGCATCACACAGCTTTTCCACAATCGCAGTACTCAAGAGAAACTGAACACATTTCTTCGAACATTCAGTGCTGCGTTTGTGCTCTTCTGGAAGACCTTGTCCTTGGTAGTGCTGTAATTCATCATGCATAAGAAACTCACCCAAACTTTCACATTACTAAGCACATTTACTCAAACATATATGGTAGTGGCCCAACAGTAAACATCCATTGTTTGTGAAATGTGCTAATTTACACTATATCTGTCCATGAAATGCCTTTCCAGCGGGATGCCTGGCCATGAAGCGTATAGTGAACCTATTTCGTGAATGCTATGACAGAGTATGCTGCTTTTTAACCCATAGAAGTTGTTATGATAAATAAGAAAATCCTGAAAGGCCACATCTGAATGCTTTTTCTCACCACAAGAAATGTTTACGATTCACATTGAAGCCCCCATCAAAAAAAGAGAGAGAGATTGTTTCAGCGTAATGGCTCTTACCAGTGGTGCAGACATGTCAACCTTTTGCCCAATCAATAGGAATAGGAGATGAATGACGGTACCAACCCCACTGGTACCTATAAAAGAGTGAAATGCAACATTTAGGCAGGTCAGCTTTGCAAAACGGGTCAGCTCGCAACCTCAGTAACTTGCTTGCATGTAGTGCCTAAACATTTGAGACACTGATACTGAAACCATGAAATGCACAAAAATATTACACAGATTCCACAGCATTCTTAGTCAGATACTTTCATTCCAATGCTTGTCTGCCAGGTACCTGTTGAGCCTAGACACATATTTTAAACATTAGTGCCATGTAGAATACCTTATGATCCGAGTGAATCATATAACTTTCGATATCCAGCTCACCCCTTATGACAGCTCAAGTCAACAATGCATAATAACAATGTTGTCTTGAAACGCAAATGATAATTCGTTCACGACATCTTCATTGAACTGACACATTCATCGACCTACGATAACCGAGAACCATCTCGCTCGCTTCAAATCACGATTGCAGTTGCTGCAGTGTACATTTCGTGGCACTAGCATATAACGTAAATGACTCATATATATTGCCTTCAAGCAACAAGCATGCTCAGCCACATTATTACCCTCACGACAAAGCAATTATGTTCAGTACTGACAAAAACGAATACACACTGTTTTGTAACGCAATCACCAGGATACACACGCTACTAAACGGAGTCGCCTGTGCTTGTGGCAGTGATATATGTTATATCGGCGTCCCCGCCTCCTGCAATCTGGTTGTTTCGCACGTTATTACCGACGTTGCTGAAACGCTACTTTTGTTCCATCAACACCGTAAAAGGGCTACAGGACGACCAGCACGTCACCCCCCCCCCCCCCCCCGCACGCACGCTCACAAGTACAGCGCGGAGGGGCGGGGGGGGGCTGTCGCCTGACAGAACCACAAACATACCTGCTGTTCCTCTGACCACTCATCCTTGCTTTGTGAACACGCCGCCCGGGCTGTCTTATGCGGTTCCTGCGCACCAACAGCAATTTCGCAATGAAGTAATCAAGTTACGTAATTCAGTGACTTCATTGCACTCACCAAGTCCCGGAGGCTTTCCCGTCGACAGTCTCATCAAATGGCTGAACTTTTTTCTCCAGAACCGCAGTCGTAGTTTATCACATCACTGGAAAGGGACTTTCTCAGAAGGTGCACTCGCTATTCGACCACGTACTTGCATAATCGACAAACTGGGCAAAACAGCTTCCTTGCGAGCACGCACAAAGTTCCGCGTCGGTCGTGGCTGTCGCTGGGAAGAGGCGACTACGAAGCTCCATCCGCCGGCGACCGCGTGCTGTACAACGCCCTAACATGTTAAATTTGTCCACTCGATGAGCGCCAACGATGACAAACGCACAATACCGCACGTAATATTAGTAAACACGTTGAAAACACGCGGACGAAATGCATCACACGCGCCGCAGTCAGCCTGTTGAACAAGACCTGTTCCAACGGCTCGCTCAGTGAGAAAATTTCATAGGGGGCAGTAGTGTTATGTTGTCATACCATATTTTTAAAAAGTGTAATTTTGACCTTGGTAGGAGGTGCAAGCCGTGCTTGCAACGCGTACTGGTTCTTTATGCCTAGGCTTGAAAATGCATGTTTATTTTTGGTCAAATGAGAGAGGTTATATCTACATAATTTCTAAGCTCGCGCCGCAAGCGACGGTGAGATAAAAGCACAGCCTTAGAGATCCGTCTTTCGTACGGATCTCTAAGGCTGTGTAGCTGTAGCGCCTCATCGCTACAGCTGATGACCGAAGACCAGCAGACTTACTGTGTGGTAACAGAGGGGCGCATTCTTCCGCCTTAAAGGGGCAGTGAGGGGGGCCGTGGAAGTTTCGGCAACGTGTTTTAATGTGCGGAGGTAGATGAGGAAAAAAATGCTCATTATCCAAGTTTGTCTGCTGAGCCAGCGCTGCTACAGGGAGCAGAGGTGGTGGCATTGTGAAAGTTCCTCCTCGCATCTCCTTCCCCCCCCCTCTTTACCACCCTGAGTTTGTTTACAAGAAGGGGGGGGGGAGGGCAGGGGGGGGAGGCAGTGCCGTACTTAGACAACTTCGTCTTCGGTAAGGTCCACTTTCCTACTAATGCAATGAATTTATATAAAGTCCAGACAGTCTCAACGTAACCAAATAAAGGTAGTTACTTGCGCCAACACTTTTGTCATGCATTTATTATCGTCGCATATAGACATATAATAGTCCTATGCGAACATCCAAATGCCGAGTTTAAAGGAGTACTGACACGATTTTGCGGCGGCGCAAAATGTACATTTTTCGTTTCCTAGCCATGTATTGTTAACGCCCTCCGCACACGGAAGCCAGGAAACACGTACAAAATATTTTAATTTGGTTTTAAAGTTCGCGTCCCCCAGCACAGCAAGCCAGCCCCATTGCAATGGACATTACGATGACGCATGAACACGGGCTCTTAAAAATCGCCGAAATCGCGGTCAGAGTCACTGGACGACCGTGAAATTGCCGTTGTTTGCGTGCCTCAGGTGTAATTGACCAAAGACGACAGAGTTGCAGCGGCGCTGTGAAGAATTTCTGTCCCTACGTGGCTCAGACGTCGTCCGACTATGTTGATACGTCACTAGGAAACCGCCCCCTCGAAATCGAAACCGAAAGTCAGCTTTTAAGGGAGCCGTATTAAAAATATATTCATTGTGTTGCGGGCCACCATGACACTGTTTTTGGGGCTTTCCACGCCAGTGCTTTCATTTACAGCAACAATACGAGAATGTCAAAAATTCGTGTCAGTACTCCTTTAACAGTTTCTGCTTGTTCTGGAGTAGCTATACTCACTACGCGTAATACTTCGTTCCACTGCTAATATTATTTCATTCTGAATTTGTGTACAGATTCAGTAATTATACATGTGCAGGAAATTTACCGCTGCAAGTGCATCGCGTTCATTAAAATTGTAGTTAACCCAGAAAATTTATTGCGCAAAGCTTTCCCACGTGCAGGTATAAGAATGGTCCACACACACACACACACGCACACACACACACACACACGCACACGGTTATCTTTAGTATCTCTTGCAGGTGTCAGTTTACTCTCACGGTGACTCTTCTTACAAGAGTCGCGAGCCGTACGGAGTCAACTGACCCCCTCAGAAAAGTTTGACCCTCCTTGGTGGGTTTCTGCGACAGGCCAAGAGAGTCAGAGAGCAGTGACTCTCTTTTGACTCTTATTTTTCTTAGAGTGTGATATAAGAAGAAAACTGTAAGGGCACTCTATGCAACTCGTTCTAAAACCAAATGAAAGGCCCAAACAAGGAGCCCGCGCTCATCTGGCCGATTCAAAAGAGGTGGCGTGTCTCCACCCAGGCTCACGTGATTCGGCGGCTACCAAACTTTAACGTCGTGAAGGATACTGCGATGAAATCCCGCCGAGATTGTTTCGCAAGACAGCTTCGTTGGGAAATGCTTGTTGCGTAGGATTGTGCAATTTTTTTCGAGTTCGAATCGAATACGAATGTTCTTCGAGTATGGAATAAAATATCGAATATCAAAACCCAATTGCGCGTGAACTATAAAGCAATATATATTGCACACGACATCAAAGCATGAAGCTAGTGATAATAGCCACTAATCCATAATAACTGAGGGAACTAAGGGGGTTTTACGAGGAAAAAACGAGCTATGATGCACGGCAACAGGATAGCTAGGTGCACCAGTGGGGTATAGAATGTTGAAAACAACATTTTGTCACCCTTCCAAGAAAAGGCACTTGGAAGTGATAGGAAGGAATAAAAAAGAAAGTGTCAAACGGGCCTGTTCAAAAAAGACTTAATTTAAAAAAAGCTTCGGAAGTTGGCGTCGAAAAAGCGAAAGGTATGTAATTATAGGTGCACAAAAACCAAGAATGCCGTTGAGAGCAATTCTATAAGTTTCTGCGGAAGCATCTTTCCGGTTTAACTATAAACGATCTTTTCTGTTTTAGAAACTCTGGTGTTGTGAAATTCCTAGACAGTAATGACCACGCTGGCTTCACTACCTTAAGCATCGATGTTAGAGAGCTATATTATTTCTTGCCGCACGACAAATTGTTAAGCAGTGTGAATTGTATTGTAGAAGGTAATGAAGAGATAGCTTTTCGGAACAAGAGTGGTGTATCAGCGGTGTCTTTTCTTGAAATTCTGACCTTTTATTTGATGTCCACTTTTGTGAATTGGCTTGGACATTTGTACATGCAAAAACGTGGCTCTTGTGTAGCCTCCGTTTTAAGCTCTAATTTTCTCAGTGAAGTTCATAGGACTGCTAAGGCTAAATTGAAAAGAGGTGTGTCCATATCCAAATATGCGGACAATTTACTTCTTACTGACAAATGACGTGCAAAGTGAATAAGTGAAGACATTTAAAATACATTTAAACATGATGGAATGGGACTTTACTCGTGATATGCCATGTTCAGAGAAGTTGCAGTTCCTTGATTTGTGTTTAAGCTTTACTGAATGCAGCCCACGCGTTGGCAGTATGGGCCACGCTCCGAAAAGCAGTCTTGTATTTCGCGTCGGCGCATTCAAAGATTGTAAAACGTGTAAGTGTGTTGTAGTGCCTGCGCGCAGCATTAGTAAAAGTTGCACGCACAGGTTGATCAACAGTTATTATATGCAACTCGATCGTCTCAAGTCGGCGGGGTATCCTGCCAAATTATCGCATCCGTTTGCGAAAATTAAGTTCATACGTACGGTTAAAAAAGAAAAAAATCAGCGACATTCCCCTGTCAAAAATAAAGAATCCAAAGATATGGCCCTCATTCCATACGTGCAGTCACCAGCAAAAGTTTGCGGGATCCGAAACTTGATAAAAACCTCAACCCCGCAACGTAGCCTCGAATTAACAGTTTCAGTGGGTAGATGTCTTTGCGATGTACATACTGTGGCATTTAATACGAGGCTATGTTGCGAGGCTAAGCGATAATACAGGTTTTTAGGAAGTTTCAGATCCCGCAAACTTTTCCTGTACATAAGGAGTCACACGGCCTTAAAAAATGTGGGAAAGAGGTATGGGGTGATAGTGGCCTTTTCAGCACCTCAGAAGCTTCGCAACATCTGCTCCATCGTGTACATGAAAGCACTGAGGTGCATTCCCGGAACTGGAAAGTGTGGTAAAAAGCACGTGAAGCCCCTTTTTGTAGAATGTTGTTCGAAAGTTGTGTATAAAACCCTTCTGCCCTGCGGTCACGTGTACATCGGTCAGACCGGTCGATGTATTAACACTCGCTTCATAGAACATCAAAATTCATTGAAACGTGGGCCTTCATCTCATCTGGCCATCTGACTGTCGGTCCTGCAGTGTAATCGCCCTGTTCCTAAAAACAGTCATTTCGTTTCGTCACCCGCATTAGACAACGCGAGAAATCCCGGAGGTATTTCACTTCACTGAGAACGCCGCAATTTGCGTAAGCCCACCATATGTATCACTTCATGACAAGGGGTTTCCAATTCTAATAATGTAGGTGTGAACATGTGCCTTAGATTTTTGCCTTGCAATTCTTTTGACATGAACCATGTGCGTTTGTGTATATATGAGCTTTCCCACGTGCAGTAAACATTCACTTATGAGCTATATAGCGCTTGTGGTCTGTGCTTTCCGTCTGTCTATAAGCTTTTTTTTGCGCTCTAAGTTTCTTTCAACGAGCTATGATTATGAGACGCACTCCGTACAGTAGACGACTCCGGGGCAATTTTGACCACCCGGGGTTTTTCAACGCGCATCTTTGCACTTTTGCACTTCGCCCCCGTCGCAATGCGGCCTCCATGGCCGAGATTCGATCCCGCGACCTGAAGCTCGGCAACCCGGCACCTAGCCGCCCATCTACATACCAGGGCGGATCAATAAGAACTACTAAAGTCTATCATGAAGGAAGAGTAGTTGTTCCACATAATTCCGTCACTACAATGCATGCTGAAGAGTTCCTGCGAAAGGACATGGCTTCGAATGTCAGGGCAACACGTTCGTGTCTTTCAAAAGCGTGCAGTACACCAGCATGATTGCATGAGCTCTAACAGCGCCGCCAAGCATGCAGTTGAGGATCCTTATCATGGTAGGACATGCTGGGGACGAAAAAAGTCGGACATATACTGGCGCACTAGTTTGTCATCTCGCCGTCATCGCGCCTCCGCGCAGTACCTATGCTTATACCCGTATTGGCATCGCCGCCTCGGCACCATGCATAAGTTAAGCGGGAAAGATCAGCCATTTGCGGCGAAACTACTCGAGCGCACATTCCATTCTTGGCAAACATTCGAATCACCTAGAATATTCGAAGATCTCGAGTAACTCATTTCCGGCTCCAATACGAATATTGAAAAAGTAATACTCGAGGAATATCGGAAACATTCGAGTATTCGCACACCCCTGTTGTAAAGAACTCATACTGAGCAGAGGTTGTGCAAGCGTGGAAACGATTAAAGTTGGGCTCCTCAGGAAACTTCCAGGTAAAAAAGGGATAGCAAGTTGAAAAGTTGGCATCTATAGGAAGAGAACCTGCGTACACGGCTAAATCCGGGCCCATGCCTTCAACGTAACGATCAACAAGAGTCTATTAACGAACCAAATTGAAAGGACGCCGCGGCGCCACGAGGTAACATTACGGTACAAAGAAGGCCAAGTGG
The DNA here is from genome assembly GCA_013339685.2 of Hyalomma asiaticum. Lineage (NCBI taxonomy): Eukaryota > Metazoa > Arthropoda > Arachnida > Ixodida > Ixodidae > Hyalomma > Hyalomma asiaticum. Next base: position 345,823,183 of record CM023481.1, on the reverse strand, counting down.
GTTCATCAGCAATCCCGTCGCCTCAATATTTGCTCTCCAGAAAAGGAAACGCCACTTCCCCACGAGCGTGAAAAGAAGCCGTGCCTTTCTCTGCGGGTGGACAAATAGCGGCTGTCCCAGAGAAGAGAGAAGCTAAAAAGTAAATGAAATAACTAGAAAAAACATAGCAACATCGTTTTGTGATGTTTTGGACTGAAATAGGGAAGGGAGAGATCAACGGTTGCGGGGTTCCTTTTTTCTCTCCCACTTTTTTTTTACTTAATGTAATTATTGGCCTCCTGTTTTGCTATATTCGATGGGGTACCTCGAGATAAATATAGTCCCTCAGAGGCACGTTCCGCGTGAGGTGTTCCCGGAGTCGCCGTGTTCTGTAGACATCGAACCACTCTAATATCTTAAATAACGTCAGTAAATAAAGACAACGCAGCCATAAAAAAGCAGTGGAAATTATCCACCTTTAGAAAAGTATACCTTACGTGGTTCTTCACATAATGCTTTATTATTATTATTATTATTATTATTATTATTATTATTATTATTATTATTATTATTATTATAGATGCACGCAATAAATACTGGGACAAGAAGGACATAGGGAGCAAGCAGACCGACAACTTTCTGGAGGAGGGAATAGAGGGTGACGACGGGAAATAAATGACGAAGACGTAGACAGATCAAGCACTACGTTGTCTATAAATGGCGTGCAGAAATGCTAGCAGGATTCGTGGGCCTGGTCACATCGAGCAGCACACCCAGGCAATTGTCAAGGGTCACACAGTCTAGTCCAAGAAGTCTATAATCCTTAATTAGCGAAGCGCACTGCTAAACAAATGCGGGATGGGCTAACTTCTCTCACTGGTCTCTCACAGGAACCACAAGGCATGTACACGATGGACTGTACGCACGTGCTCGACGGTATAAGCGTTCGGCCACCAACACCGATGTAACCATTATGTCAAAGTGCTCTAGTCATTGCAGACACGTATTTTTCCCTATACATGCCTGATTTGATCGATTTCTGTGGTTTTACGTTCTGAAGCCACAATATAATTATGATAACAATGACACATCGCTAAACGCTAGACAAACATCATCACCACAACTGCTGACGCAATCGCGTTGCAAAAGAGGCCGTGGACGAGTGGTAGCATGCTTGAAATCGAACTCGGCGGTCCGAGTTCGATTCCTACTGCGGGGTAAGTTGCTTTCAGTCATTACAACGAGTTTGTCTGTGTCTGTCTGCTTGTTGCCTCTACATTACGATCGCAATACATACAAATGGTATAACTTTCTCTTGTTTAACCCACGCAAAGCCTGTTCTCATGAAATCTGGAATGTCCATTTCGGTTTGCCCTTGATTGGCATAGGCTGCAGTGTTAAAATTCAAACAGCTAGGCGCATGCTAGCATTGCGCAGGCCGAACACTGGGGTATGAGCCACACGTGATCGTGTCATCGTTAATCGTGATGTCGATGGTTGGGATATTACGGTAGCGATATTTTTTATTTTATTTGTTGGTTACTGTGAGCCTCATAACAGGCCCAGAGAGAGAGAGAGAAAAAAAAACTTTATTCTATCTATATACAGGGAGTAGGTGGGAGGTGGCTCGCTCCTCATTGCAGAAGCCCATTGGCGTCCAACGCGACTCGGGCTCGGTTGACCAGGGCCTTCTGGCTCGCTAGGTCGGAGCAGCCGAGCAGGGCTGCCTCCCAGTTCTCCCGGGTGGGGTTCGGTTTTGGGGTGAGGCGAGGGGTTGACTGGCATGCCCACACCATGTGGAAGATGTCCGAAGACCTCTCCGCACAGTGCGGGCATTTTCCTGTACAGGCAGGATCGAGATATTTAAAAACTGCCGGGCACAGCAGTGTTTTGGTGTAAAGGCGGAGGAGTAAACGCTCCTCCGCCTTTGTAAGGCCCTTACAGGGTTTAGGATAAACTGAGTGGCCGAATCGGTAGAATTCAGTAATTTCTCGAAATGTTAAGGCCGGATTAGGTTCGAGGTCCATTTCGGAAGGGTCTGAAGGCGTTACCGGGAGAGTGAGCGCGCGGGCGGCGGCGTCAGCCGTTTCATTGCCTTCGAGGCCCATGTAAGCTGGAGCCCATATGATCATTCGGGACGCGGGGGCCCCGACGTAATTGCTGTTTTGTAAGATGCGGTACGCCAGGTGTGGGACATACCCGCGTTGAATATTTCTGCAGGCCCCTCTCGAGTCTGTAACGATGACGCGCGAGTCCAGGTCTGCGGTAGCTAGCGCGATGGCGACTTCCTCCGCATGTGTTATGTCCTGTGCTCTGAATGTGAGGCCATTCACCGTGACGTGTTGGTGGACGACTGCAGCCGTGTACCATCCCCCATGGTGAGGGCCGGAGGCGTCCACGTAAAAGATGCCGTGTTTGTTCCCATAGTGGCGGGCCAGTGCCTCCGCCCGCGCAAGGCGCCTGCCACTGTGGTCGTCACGTGTCATGTTGGCCGGAAGAGAGCGCACGTGCAGGGCGTATCTCCAGACTTCTGGGATGCGTACGCGCTCCTCCGTCTCTGTTGGATGGTGGATGTGTAGTCGGGCTAATAGGCGGCGACCCGACGGAGTCTTTGAAAGTCTCGTGTATTGATTGGTCAAGTGTGCCTCCCGGAGCTCTGCTAAAGTGTTTACCATCCCCAGGCCCAAAAGGCGCTGGTTAGACGTGTTTATTGGGAGATCGAGGGCAGTCTTAGTGCTTTCCTGGCCGTTTCGTTAATCGGATGTATACAAAAATTGGTATGGTACGACAGGACTGCATGACGATTATAAATGACAGGTCGTAACACGAAAATCACGACATCCATATCATAAGCGGCATGACGACGGTCTTGGTGCTCTCCTGGATGTTTCTTTAATGGGATGTGTACGAAAATTGGTATGGCACAACATGACTGCATTACGAACATATATGACAGGTCATAACATAACAATCACGACATGCATGTCATGAGCGCCATGATTTACATACCACGGTCTTGGAGCTCTCCTCTCCGTTTCGTTAATGGGATGTATACGAAAATTGGTCTGCCACAACATGACTGCGTTACGAGCATAAATGACAGGTTATAACATGAATATCATGACATGTACGTCATGAGCGGCATGATTTACATGCCACGGTCTTGGTGCTCTCCTGGCCGTTTCATTAATGGGATGTATACGAAAATTGGTGTGGCACATGACTACATGATGAACATAATTGACAGGTCATAACATGAAAATCATGATATGCATGTCATGAGCGGCATGATTTACATGTCGCGGTCTTGGAGCTTTCCTGTCCGAGTCGTTAATGGGATGTATATGAAAATGCTATGGCATAACACGACTGCATGACGAACGTATAATTGAGAGGTCATAATATTACAATCATGGCATGCGTGTAAAGAGCGGCATGGTTCACATGCCACAGTCTTTGTGCTGTTGCAGCCATTTCGTTAACTTCATATCTACGAATCGGTATAGTGAGACAACAATGCAGATCCATTTTACGTTCCTGATGCGTGCTTCGCATTTCCTTGATTCCCACTGCACGTGGGATCTGCCAATTTATTATTATTATTATTATTATTATTATTATTATTATTATTATTATTATTATTATTATTATTATTATTATTATTATTATTATTATTATTATTATTATTATAGATGCACGCAATAAATACTGGGACAAGAAGGAAATAGGGAGCAAGCAGACCGACAACTGCCCCTGATAGGGGCACACGCCTGACTACTCTTTCTGGAGGAGGGAATAGAGGGTGACGACGGGAAATAAATGACGAAGACAGATAAAGCACTACGTTGTCTATAAATGGCGTGCAGAAATGTTAGCAGGATTCGTGGGCCTGGTCACATCGAGCAGCACACCCAAGCAATTGTCAAGAGTCACACAGTCTAGTACAAAAAGTCTATATTCCTTAATTAGCGACGCGCACGGCTAAACAAATGCGGGATGGGCTAACATCTCTCACAGGTCTCTCACAGGAACCACAAGGCATGTACACGATGGACTGTACGCACGTGCTCGACGGTATAAGCGTTCGCGCACCAACACCGATGTAACCATTATGTCAAAGTGCTCTAGTCATTGCAGACACGTATTTTTCCCTACATCCCTGATTTGATCGATTTCTGTGGTTTTACGTTCTGAAGCCACAATATAATTATGATAACAATGACACATCGCTAAAAGAGCTGTTAACACGCATTAGAACCGCAACTAACGCTAGACAAACATCATCACCACAACTGCTGACGCAGTCGCCTTGGAAAAGAGGCCGTGGACGAGTGGTAGCATGCTCGAAATCGAACTCGGCGGCCCGAGTTCGATTCCTACTGCGTGGTAAGTTGCTTTCAGTCATTACAACGAGTTCGTCTGTGTCTGTCTGCTTGTTGCCTCTACATTACGATCGCAATACATACAAATGGTATAACTTTCTCTTGTTTAACCCACGCAAAGCCTGTTCTCGTGAAATCTGGAATGTCCATTTCGGTTTGCCCTTGATTGGCATAGGCTGCAGTGTTAAAATTCAAACAGCTGTGCGCATGCTAGCATTGCGCAGGCCGAACACTGGGGTATGAACCACACGTGATCGTGTCATCGTTAATCGTGATGTCGATGGTTGGGATATCACGGTAGCGATATTTTTTTTTTATTTATTGGTTACTGTGAGCCTCATAACAGGTCCATACAGGAGTGAACAGTCAATTCACAGATCAATTTCACAACATGAAAACAGAACAATAGTTATCCCGCTACTTCAACACAACGTTTTACGAGAAAATGCTATCTACACAATTCAAAAGGAACAGCATATAATTTCAATTTTACATAGCGCAGTGTTACGTTTACACGAATCTCAAAATGACTTTAATAAATGTCGACTATTGCAATGTCAAGGGTTCACACGCAATGCGACTGCTCGATTTTAGCGGTAAACGCCTCCAAGGATTCAACATTCATGCAAGCGTGTGGCAGAGCGTTCCATTTTTCTATGGTAGACGGGAAAAAAGAATACTTGTATGTGTCGCAGCGTGTTATATATGGTCTGATGTACTCTCTCTGATTAAGCCTAGAAGAACACAGATAGGCTGGTTTGATGTAGTCGTTCTTATTAACAGCAAGCTTATTATGATATAACACGTACATCATTTTCAAAGAGGCAACATTCAGTCGCATTTGCATTACATTCATATCTACCATTTCAATTTTGGTGTATACCCGCAACGGGCCTCATTAACCGCCTCTGACACACGCCGTGCTTGTGTGTGTGCGCGATTTGACCTCTCTCTTTCTCCCTTTATTCTTTTCTTCCATCCCTTTCTGTCTCCCCTCACCCCTTCCCCAGTGCAGGGTAGCAAACTGGATATTTTTTTTCCGGTTAACCTCCCTGCCTTCCGCCCATCATCTCTCTCTCTCTCTCTCTCTTGGTGTATACCAAGCGAACGAGACGACCAGCAGAGCACCGGGACCAAGGCAGATAGATAGATAGATAGATAGATAGATAGATAGATAGATAGATAGATAGATAGATAGATAGATAGATAGATAGATAGATAGATAGATAGATAGATAGATAGATAGATAGATAGATAGCGCGTACCCTCCCGTCCACCCGGCCGCGCAGAGCTCGCCGATAGCCTGCAGCCTTTACCAAACATGAAGGAGAGGTCATTATATGAATAGCATGACATCGAGGAATTTTGTCATAATATTCTCTCTTTATTCATTTATTAGTACCCGCAGGGCCTGAGACATTAAATAGGGGGGTAGTTACGGTGAAAGAAGCAGAACGTTGCAGTACAAAGGCATTTGTTTATGCATATTTAGGTAAGAATACGTCAAAAAAGTGATAACAGAAAAAAATGATAGAACTGGATGCACTAAGGTACAAACATGTAAAAAAGTAAAGTTTCTATTACAGAATTGACTCGATAATACAATATTAGCTAAAGCTGCTCGAAATAAGCTGTTATCATAAATTGATACAACTGTAGTGCCGTGGCTCAATTGCGTGGATTATTGATTGATTTCTGGGGTATTACGTCCCATAATCACGATATGATTATCAGAGACGCTGTAGCGGAGGGCTAGGGGAATTTCGACCACCTGGGTTTTTTTAACGTGCACTGGCATCGCACAGCACACTCCATGGATGAAGGAAGAATAAATGACTGAGAAAAAGTTTAGTGCGGCACGATTCAACTCCAACCTTGTAACGACGGTCGATACGGGGCGACACGTACTGTGTAAATATGAGGTCGTTGCGGAGCGTTGAATGATATATAAATTTGTGAGAAGGAGCTAAACGGACGATTTTAAAGTAGCGTTAGTAAAGTAGCGTTAGTAAAGGTCTAGTTTACATGGCAGACAGACTTCCTGTGCGATTGTACAGATCGCTAAAAACAATTTAGAACAGGGAATGTCGCAGGAGCCAATGTTTCGACAAGTGGACTTGTCTTCATCAGGACGGCGACTGCCGTCTCCAGCGTTCGTTTATGTACTCCATTGCACGCCCTCCCCCGTCCACAGAAGGAGAGGGGAAGGAGGGCGGCACGTGCGAAGAACAACAAACAAGAAAAAAAAGGGGGGGGGGGGGGTAGAGTTTAGGGGAAGTTGGGTGACAGGTGTTAGCGTGACTAATATAAATGCCAAGGACGAAAGCTTCCAAAGAATCCGCTCGAGGAACATATTTTGGAAATACATTGTGTGCGCAGTGCTAGAAAACGCATATTAAAGCACAAGGAGGAAAGACGAGGCGACAAGAAAACAAGTGTTCTTGTCGCCTCGTCCTCGTGCTATGTTGCGCCACTAACGTAATATTTGTCAACGCGATTCGTTTGTTAAAGTCTATCCTTCCACAGGGGCGATGTCTCCTCAGAAATGTTTAATATTGTGTTGCTCGCGGTGTGTGGTCTCACTTCGTGCCGGGAGGTTCAGGAGGTGAACGCAAACATCTGTGTAGGCTCACCGCGGGTCAGGGCTGGACGGTATCTTAGAGATACTTCTGAGTATCTGTATTTCTATATCTGGGTATATTTGAAAAGTACGTTTAAATGTGAGTAGCGAAATACTTTTACGGTACATCGGTTGTATCTGGTTACTGCTTAAGCAAACGGATGTCGCCGGTCTCCATGAGTTTGTAGGTGGAGACACTTCGGCTTCCGAACGATCAGAACAAAACCATGTAATAGCGGGAGTGTTTCGGTATACCTAGATGTCCCAAAAGGAATTGTCATGATGCGGGACTTTTTGGTCATCAAAGCTTTAGTTGTTCTTTATAACGCGAACTTTTGCTCGTCTGCCGTGGCAGAGAGTTGCGTTGAGGCCGAACCGACGCTTTCTAGACGACCGCCAACTTCAAGAGCTTCCATTTCATGAAAGCATTTAACGCAATAAGCTTCTCAGCAAAGCCTACCTTGTGTTTGTATAATCGTATGCATTTTTATTTCTTCATTGGTGCTTATTAGTGATTCTGCAGCATACTTTATATGCACGTTTGAATACGGTGCACCATTATTTACACAATTATGCTGGACTTAGTAAATGTCTACATGAAGGATCGGCACCCCCGAATTAAAAAAAAAATGTATTACAGCATGTGTATTCCTGTGTTTGTATCCCTGTATCTGTATTACGAAATGCTTTTTCGTTTTTACTGCAAAAGTATCTCCTAAATATCCCGTTTCGTCAAAGACAAATGTATCTCAGTATTTGTATTTTAATTTTCCAGCATTTGTATTTCGATATCTCCATTCCGGGATGCTTTTCAGGGTATCTCTTCCCAGCCCTGCTGCTGGGCGTGTAGCCAAATGTTCGCTTACTGATCATTCTTCCTGCATTATCGAGCTGAAAAGAGCGAAACGTGAACAACGCTGCTTTCGTGCTTTTTGCACACGTCCGTCGTGACGAAAGTTATGGCGGCTGTTGAGCCACATTCCTTGCTTGCTGGGTAATCTGCCCCACGACATAAACTGCATTCTGAAAAGACAAGGGCTTCCTGGAAAGCTAGCGCTGCTGCGGCGCGTTTTTGAGAGGCCATTTCTCAGCGTTGATATTACGATGGACAGTTCCTTACGTTGCTTTAAAAACGCAGTGGCGTGGAGTGTCCATCCCTTCGTGGCCAGCCACGCTGGTCTATAGTGGCCATGACACTCCGATGCTAGCCTGAAAGTCGCGAGAACGAATCCCGGCCGCGGCTGCTGCATATCGATGGAGGCGAAATGTCGAGGCTGTGTGACGTCAGTGCACGTTAAGGCACCCCAGGGGGTCGAAATTTCCGGAGACCTCCACTACGGCGAATCTCATAATCATATCGTGGTTTTGGGACGGAAAACACCAGAAGTCAATCAATCACCCATGCCTTTGAAGCGGAGGGCACTATTCGATTCAGCGGTCTACATAAGAGATGCATACGGCATTGGTGGAAACAAGAGAAAATTTCACACACACACACACACACACACACACACACACACACACACACACACACACACACACACACACACACACACACACACACACACACACACACACACACACACACACACACAACACACACACACACACACACACACACACACACACACACACACACACACACACACACACACACACACACACACACACACACACACACACACACACACACACACACACACACACACACCACACACACACCACACACACACACACACACACACACACACACACACACACACACACACACACACACACACACACACACACACACACACACACACACACACACACACACACACACACACACACACACACACACACACACACACACACACACACACAACGTTTCCCCAACGTTTCAGACAGCATACGCAGAAACCTGGATAGACATTACTTTAGCATCACAAGCACTAACATCCGCAGGTTACTCATGGACGGTATTAGATAAACCAAATCTTTCCGATCATAATTACATCTCATTCTCTTTCACTAACATTCTGTCGCTACAACCAAAACGTTTAACGAATTACGCTCGACTGCAAATATTGCGCGAACTTAAAGACATGCCCTGGTTTCAAAAAGTGACACAATGTCACATCGCTTGCCCAGACACACTAGACAGAATCATCACACAATTTTATACCATATGCGAACGCTTAGAAAACCGCTACTCTCGGAACCCCAAAGCAAATGTATCATCAGGTAAGGGCTGGTGGTCCCCTGACTTAAGTATTGAAAGGAAGCGTGTCCGTGCTTTACGACGTCGTAAACAACGCGCTAAAGTTCCCTCTCTACGCGACTATTATCAAAAAGAATATGCTTCTGCGTTCCAACAGTATAAATCGAACATTTCTAAAGCTAAAGACTTATTTGACAAGGACATTTACACATCCGCTACTAAGAAACATCTTTTCGGAGACCATTTTAAACTGCATTTTCAAAAACAACACACAGCAACGAGCTTACCATCATTAAAATGCCCTAGCGGTTCAATGACGACTTCCGTCAACGAATCAGCTCGCCTCCTACTAGACACACTAATTGCCGAAGATAGCCCCCTAACTGACACCCCTATTCATTACCAGATGCGCGAAATTCACAAGTCCGAGTACCCCTGGAAAATTTTAGATATTCCTTTCTCTCAGAACGAAATCGAACATGCTGTAATGTTAATTAACACACAGTCAGCACCAGGATTGGATAATTTAACCGGAATATTTGTAAAGCAACTTTATCAGTTACATCCACAGTTCTTTTATTTTGTCTTCAATACAGCCCTCAGAATAGGGCATTTCCCTACAACATGGCGTAACGGTAAAATCACTTTCATCCTCAAACCTGGAAGGCCCCCTCAGGATCCAAAGTCATACCGACCTATTGTAATGAATTCGATATTCGGTAAAGTGCTGGAACGACTACTAAATTCCCGTTTATACTATTTCCTCCATACCAACCACCTCATCCATGAAAATCAGTTCGGCTTCACCAAGACACGCAGCGCAGCACTAGCTCTTTATCAATTACGACAATACCTAGAGTACTATAAATCCCGCAAACAACCAGTCATCCTCATCTCTTTGGATTTTGTCGGGGCCTTTGATAGTGTATGGCATATAGCTCTGCTTAACTTCTTTAGAAAACACCGATGCCCGAAAAACCTGTACCTTTTACTGCAGTCGTTTCTCACAAACCGCACCATCACATTCCCATTCAACACCGGCAGAGAAACAGCATCTCCATCGGTGGGTAGCCCACAGGGCTCCCCCATCAGTCCCCTCCTTTGGAATGTTATCATACATTCCCTCCTAGACATAAACCTACCCCATAACGCACACATACAAGCCTACGCAGACGACACCATCATATTACTTCCTGGAACCTCCCAATTGGACTTTAAAAACAACGTCACCCGCGTTTTACACCCTGTAGAGGAATGGGCAAAGCTACAAAAGGTAACTATCAGTTCAGACAAATCTCACTACACGTTCTTCAACAACGGACACAAAGGTACATCAAGGCGCCGTCCCTCCGTTAGGTTAGACGGTGCCTTTCTAAAACACAAATCATCAGTTAAGCTCCTTGGCGTTGTGTTTGATACAACACTTAATTTTCATTCCCACATCGAATATCTGAAAACTAAAGCCGAAATATTCACTGCACGATTCCTCGCATTTCTGCGTTCCCAACATAATCTAAACAGCATGCTCATTCGCCGGCTATACAGACAAGTCCTACTTCCCTCACTCACTTATGCATCGCCAGCGTGGTGGCCTTCCCACCCTACACGCTTCCTAAGAGACCGCGTATTATCACTTCAACGATCAGTCTTAATATCTATCACAGGCTCGTTTCATACAACCAGAACCTCAGCATTACAAATAATCGCTAACGCTCCGCCCTTAGATTTAGAACTCACCCGCCTAGCAGCAGAATTTTCTCTCTTTACACAAAAAATAGTCACGCTTTACGGCACACGTACACTAAATCCCGACCACATCCAGCGCGACATTGCACCCTGTCTTTATCACCCCAGCCTAAAACACAGATTTTCCTTTACTGAACTTGACCCCTCCCAGCACGACGACGCCTTCCGCCTACCCGTCCTGCACGCATATACGGACGGTTCCTTTACCTCCATTTCTGCTGGCTCAGCATACATAATACTGGATAACCAAACTCGAATTTTGAAGGCCGAAAAATATAAAATAACACATGCATCTGGCGCCTACACAACCGAACTTATGGCTGTCACCGAATGCCTACAGTACATCAGCACGCTACACACTCAAACCCCTTTTCACCTGTACACAGATTGCCTTTCTTTACTACGTAAACTTGCAAGCCTTAACGATAATGACGAGAGGATGATAGCCATCAAAAACATTCTTTATCAGTTTAAAACACAAGGCATCTTCTTCCGGTTATTTCACGTCCCTGGTCATAAAGGCATATTAGGAAACGAATTGGCAGACAGACTAGCAACTTCAGCAATGCGTTTTGGGTCTGAGAGGATGGCTACATATTCAATCCGCACCGTTCGGTCCGAATTATACAAAATTATGGTTTCTCATTGGCACACATATTGGCAAACAGAAGGGCCGAACACGTCGTTATTTCACTGGATAAATAGCGTCTACAAAATTCCAAAATGGTTTCCACCTAATCGGAAGTTAACTCATCTAATGACTGGTCACGGCCATTTCCAATATTACCTCAAGCGATTTAATATAACCATGTCTGACCGGTGTGCATGCACAAAAATATGCGTAGCCGATCTGCATTACTTCAACGATTGCCCACGAACGCAACACATCACTCAACACTTACGAAGCCGCACAGATCCAACAATATCACACGCACACTTCCCAAGATATCTACTAGAAAAAAAAACGCGTGCATACTTAATTCAGCTAGTTAATATAATGCGTGAATCGGCGGTTGTCATACCAACCCCCACTCACTGTGCAGAAATTTCTGAGACATAACTGGATACCTCATCGAAACTTCCCAACCACACGTCTACCGCTCGCATACATTTTCCTTACAACAACCCATCAGACACTGCATGCTCAACGTTATAGTTCCAATTACGCCAAAAAAAGGCGAGGTTACCTCGGCAGCTATGACGTGAGCATCAACTTTTCAACACACATAGACCCATTGTTCATGTCATCCTATTGATATGACAAAACCCGCCTTATGTATCTGCGCAGACCTTTTCTCATCGCAGGTTTCACCTCCTCTTCGCTCAAACTTTCAACCGAATGCTTCCGCCTCAAACTCCAGACCATGCCTACAGGTCCGCCATGCAAGGCGAGGCCCTTGGCTCGAGTTGTGGCTTCCACTACGTCGTCGATCACGGAACTTTAAACTACACCTAGCAGTGCACTCCCGCTTTCCCCTTGTTACAAGGACACTCTTGCTGCTGGAAGGTCTCACTGCTACGTAGTACTTGGCACTAACATTATCACGGTCTTCATCTCCTGCCTTTATTATAGAAGGAAAAGCCCTGCAGGCCTTGCTTCCGAATACATACATTTTTTTTTAATTGGCTTTTTCCACAAAATTTTCTTTTTGGGAACACTTCCCCTTATTTCTTTATGGTGCGATTGGCTTTAAGCCCGATATACCTTCTGGTGGCGCGGGCTACCCCCACTTTATTTTAATTTTTTTCCATACCAGGGGGACAAATTTAACACACACACACACACACACACACACACACACACACACACACACACACACACACACACACACACACACACACACACACACACACACACACACACACACACACACACACACACACACACACACACACACTAAGAAACATTGAGGGTTCACCTTCATTTTTTTGCTTCAAAGTTAGTTCACTCTTACGTCCGTGAGCTTATGATATGGGGGTGCTCCCTCATTACTTCGTTTGCATTCAAGTACTGCGGCCGGGCAAGCACCCATCGAACGTTTCGCATTCTTTCATTGTTTCGCAACTGCGGAATGATCCTAAACTGGGGACACACACCGCTAGGGTGCGTAAAAACTGATGTTATTCGCAGTTATGCATTACTTTCTGACAGCCAACTATTACTGGTCGAAATACTTGATGCAAGATTTCGAAGAGGATACAGTCAACACTATTGACCAGCTTACAGCGCAAACGGGGACGAAGACGAAGGAAAGACAAGGTGACAACACGAGTCACCTTGTCTTTCCTTCGTCTTCGTCCCCGTTTGCGCTGTAAGCTCGTCAATATGAATTATCACCAACTCGCCCAGATTTCCGTTCTCGTTCAGTCAACACTAATTGGGGAAACAAGAGCAGATGCGTCATAAGAACTGCGCTCACCCAAATATATTACTAGTAGGTAATCACAATTTTAAAAGTGGAGCTTCAGCTTACTCATCTGCCTCATTTTCTTAAATTTTTAGATTCGAAGCGTTTCTGTCTCGCATAAATTGTGGCGAGTATCACAGAACTATCGCCATCATTAGTTCTCGTCCCCAAGAATGCGCGTGAACTTCCATGCAATGCCCAATGCGCGGTGTCCGCACGCGCGCTTTTTATGCACGCACGCGCCGAGGGCGAGCGCGTGGCTCCCGGCACGCGCTCGCCCGCGAGAGACAACGTTGGCGCAGGCAGCGTCTCCTAGCGAGTTTCTTGATTGAGAAATACCGACTGCTCGCGTTGGAGAAGCGGTTCACCGGCAACCCATATTATATATATATATATATATATATATATATATATATATATAGGCACTTCATCTTGACTTGCAATGAAGTGCCGGTGGGAGATTTCACTTGTGCGTTGTGCATAGTTGAACCGTGAGGATTCGTAGCATGCGCGAGATGTTATAAAACTAGATGGCGGTACTTGTAGTTGATGATGAAGGATGCGAGATGTTATAATAGTTTGATGACATTTACTCAAGTGTTTCACTTTTAATTGTGAGTCGAATTGCACGGAAGAGTTTCACGGTTTACCGATGATTCCTTCCGGAGCTTCGCCCCACTCATCATCATTCACCCCGTGAATATGCTGTGATTTTTTTTTTATTTACAGATACTGCAGGCCTTCCCCAGGCCCATGCAGGAGTGTGTACAAACAATACAAACAGATAATAAGGTAAATGCATTGAATGGCTTGGCATAAATGTAAGAAAAAATGAATCACAAGTACATAAATGGAAAGTATACGAAGGTGCCATACATACATTGTTAATACAAGAGAGTTACGCTCAAACCGATATGTTTCTATGTCAGCCATTTACATCAAGAAAATTAATGCTACTGAAATTATCAGTAAATGAATCCAAAGAGACACAGTTCACTACTTCTTTAGTTAATCTATTCCAATAAAAAGATTGCTCGAGGAAAGAGGGAGAACTTGTGGACATTAATGTGGCTAATTGGTTGTCTGAAAGTTTTACAGCGATGCGCCCTGGCTGAAACTTTTAAAGGATTTTGAAGGTAACGCTCCAGTGTTATTAATTTGCTTCTTTCTCCTTTTGCGCTAATGCCCTCAGCCCATTACTACACTGGCAGAACTGGGGGTGGCGCACGCACGTGTTGCGCGTGCAAGCAGAGGGAAAAAAGACAGTGTGCGTAGGTTTGTCTGCTGTTGTTGTACTCAATTGTGGCACATAACCACCCTGGGGGATTGGCCAAGATATCAGAAGTTGAAAGAGTTAAATCATAAGTACTATGAAATACAAATCAGAATCGAATAATTCGGATGAAATTAACGGCGAAGGGTAAGAATTTATGAACGGAACCGGCCTGAATCAATTATGTATTTTGCAACAGTATGAGCATACATCCCCGTGGCAATGTCCTAATGACGAGGCTCCCAAGGACAGAACATTGGAGACGGAGAATTCCGACCCAACCCTATCAAGCGAATCTTTCAACGTGTGTTTTCTTAATGATGATAACCGGTTGCATATTAAAAAAATAATGATCGATACATTCGTCTTCCCCGCAATATGGATACAAAGGCGATGGGACCACACCTAGACAGCGTCTCGCAAAGCTATGCGTTTGTGCATAGCTTCGCACCACGAGAGCATGCGTCCTCTAATGGCTCGAAGCTATGGCCAAACACAGCGTAGTACAGCAAAGGGGTGGGACGGCGTCAAGCCTAGGCCACACGTGTCGCGTCTGCCGCCGTGTCTGGTTCGACGCGCATGTATTTACGCTGAGCTCGGTGTGAAACTTTCAGAATTGTTCGCCTGGCCTCGCAGTGCTTCACGAGGCGTCTCCCGAAGCCTCGGGCCACGACGAAATGCCGAGTATGCCGGAGACAATTAAACCCGGACCAACCAACTTCCCATCAGCGTCGCTATAGCCTTGTGTCACTAGTAGAAGCTTCACTTTTTTTTATTTGCAGAAAGGCGTAAGCGTTCAAGGTAAACCTTTAAGACAAACTTATATCCTTGTTCATCACTTTTAGCCGGTTTCATAATTTTTGAGGGAAAGAAAGACGTTTGTATAAAAAGAACCCAAAGCGTCATATATATATATATATTCAGGGACTTTTAAGGATTGCACGAAACCTCCATGAACCTGAGCTTTGGGGCGAGCACAACTTACTTCGCGTCGCGCACTTTTGCTGAACATGCAGGTGGCAGTACGTTCAAAAAATTTATAGTGAATAATTGACGTGCCAGTCAATCAGTCAGTACTTACGTTGTTGCATCCTGGCACAGAATGTCGCTCTTTCGCGTAAAGCGTTGGCTGTTCGTGGCCGGACACTTCGTTAAATCGTCGCGGGCAGAGCACTGATGACGCGAAGGTTCATTTGACGTTCGTAGCTCACGGTTCAATGAATTCATTCACTCACAGTAACGGACACTCCGGAAAAAACGAGATCAGCAAGCGCAGGATTCCGCTCACCTGAATTTCGATAACGTGCGCAGGAGCGAAATACGAGAATATTAGGAAGAGGGTGTGTAAAACAAGCAGCACTAACTTTGCGACCACGCTTAAGTGCAGCGGCGTGGAAGCCCCTTCGTTTTTCTGTACGGCCCTAGTAAAAAATGCCTATTTGTACGACACTAAAACAGTCCACATTCATACCAAACTACGGCTAAAACAGCTGCTGAAATTCATAGGGGGAAGACAGTTTCCCTCAGCACTTTGCTTTTGGCCTTGGTTAAAAACGCCATTTTAAACGGCAGAAAGGTGCTGCCTTCAAGTGGATTGAGATGTCCTTGCGAACTCCATTATTTTTTTTTTCCAACGTCATCATCGGAAGCGTCTTCTTGTTGCACATTCGCCGTCTCCCAGGCGAGATAACTGTGCGTCTTCTAGGCGCGCAGATCGGCATTGAATTCGTCACATAGCGCCAGAAAAATGCGGAACGAGGTGTAGTTTCCGGTATTATCAACCTTATGCATATTGATGGTCAGCGCAAACCACGAGGACATAAAGAAGGAAGGAACACAAACACAGCGCTGTTTGTGATGGTCATGTGGGCAACTCGCCCACATGACCATCCTTCTACATTATCAACCTTGTTTCTCACAGAACCATCGTAAAAGCAGCCGAACAGTTCCCTGCAGGATTCGATGAAAATAATCATAATAATAATAATAAAGGCAGCGAATTCAGCGAAATATGAACAAAAACAATTCCGTCACCAAAAAATGTGCACAACACAAACAAACGACACAACATGCCATCTTCGCTAACGATGATGACAAAAAGCGAGAGGCCTCCTGCTTTCGTTGCGAAATGAAGAGAGAGAAGCAAGGAAATTCAGGGAGGTTAACCGGACTCGCGTCTGGTCTCCTACCCTGCGCTTGGGAAAGGAATGAAGGGGTGACACAGAAGCGAGAAAAAATCATAGTAATCGTAGATGCGCAACTGAAGCTAGAAGGCGGTAGTAAACGAAGCCATGGGATGGCTTGGAACCGCAAGATTGAAAGCTACGCAAACCCATGTATGGCTCATCGTTCTCATGGTGGCTGAACGATCGCTTCGCCAGAATTTCCTCCAGTCATTAGTGTAAGAAACTGTTCTGTGAGCCACCACGTTTAACCTTTTCATGGAGCTGAAGCAGCTTATGAGGCTTATCGCCGTCTCTGCGAGAAGAAAAAACACTTTTGGCGAATGAAAAACTAAAGGGGAAGTGATACCATATCTGGTAAAAAAGTGACGTCATGCTCGTCGTCAGTGGCGCTTTTTTTTTTTTTTTGCATGCTGCAAATTACCCGCATCCCAACCCCAGTCCGCTATGATGAAGAAGTTCGAATTTTCCAATTCCACGCGATAAGCGCATTGTGCTTCACCGGCTTTCCAGATTTCGGTGCCTGTCAAATGCGGGTTCATCCGCAGTGACCACTCGACGAAGTTTAGGCACACTGCCTTGGTTTTTGTACTTAAGTTTATCCTTCTCTTCGACCGTCACTACTGCGTACTTCAACTTTTCGCGTGGGACGTGCCATTTCTCAGGTATGCGGGACCCCCATGTGCCGCGTGGTACGCCACGTTTCTGGGGAGACTGCGTTAAAACAAGAGTAGTTCGCATTCAAGCGAACATTCCCAAGAACTGTTGAGCTTTACTGGCTGGAAACCATCGAACAGATGTTACACAGAGGACGCAGAGGGCACCACATGTGGAAGGAGCAGATAAAGAATGCCTAATAGCAAAAAGGTGCAGTCGAAGGGCCGCGTGGTACACAACCCTTAGAAGAAAGAAGACGGGATGAACGAAGAGAAACACCTATGCAGTGGGTTTCTCTTCTTTGTCCCCGTCTTCGTGCTGCTTTTTCTTCGAAACATGATAAACCCAACTTCCGCAAAAGAACCTTACGCATAACATAACGACAATGCACGATCAATAAATTGGTGCGCAACTGCACTCGACGTTTGGGCGTTACAGTGAAAAGCGAACGTACTTGGCTTACTCTAAAAACAGAAACATGGAACGCAAATTTTAGAAGTCAGTCTTCGATAAACATGTCTGTTCATTTTCAGTTTTTTTTTTTTTTTTTTTTTGCTGGAAGGCAGAACGATCCCCATTTACGTTTAGGGTCATCGTATGTTTCGATACATGCAGCGATGTAAAAAAATGGAATAAATAAGAACACGTTTCAAACAATTTAAAAGGCCTTTATATTACGCCCTTCTTCAGGATCGAAGGAAAGATGCGTGCGTGTGAGCCTTAGCGCGAGCACGGCAGATCTCATGTTCATCCCTCTGCTTACTACGCAACACTCTGCTTGCCTTACTGCGCTGATTGCCGTTCTTTATGAAACGTTGCAAATGTGAGTAACAAGGCGCGGTTTGATCGATAAATCCTTAAAGTCGCACGTACTATTCAGGTAGACATTGTAAACAGCGACTTCGTTACATTCTGCTTTTTTCTTTAAAATGATTACCAGCGCTACAATTTTCATTTATTTGCATATACTCATATAGCACTGTCGTTCTATATGTAAATTATAAAATCAGTGTTTGCCTTTATGTATAACTGCAGTGCGTCACCCTCCGTATGATTACTGATTTTTTTGTTATTTAATAGAACACAGAGTATTTATTTATTTATTTATTTGTCAATACCTTACAAAACCTTCGTGGGGCATTGTGTAAGGGAGGCATACAGCACGTACAAATAAAGATAAATATACGTAGGATTGAAATATCGATTGCAACAGAAGATATAAGTTTGCATAGAAATACAAAATTTAATAACAAGCAGGGTGTAATGTGTGAAGTTGTTATACAAAGGTAATATAAAGGTAACTATTTAAACGGCAACAGCGCAACAGAAGCGCACACAAACAGCAGAGATGTACACAAATAAATTTAAAAAAAAACATATTGGTAACAGTACTATGGCACGAATGAATGTGAGAATGCTATTATCAGATTACGGAGCATAAATATTTTTAAAGATTTTTTCATGTTCGCGAGGTCTCGCTTTGATGCGAGACCATTCGGCAGATCGTTCAACGAACGAATCGCTCGGGGAATAACCGAAAGGTTAAAGGCGTCAGTTTCACCGTACATGCGTGATAAATTAAAGTTGTTATGTAGTCGGCGTGAAATACGATGCGCTAGATTAAGGTGAACAGGTGGCATCACGCTGGCGCGCAAGAGTTTGTGGAATAGAGAGAAAAGGAAAATGTCACGACAAACTTTTAGTGGCTCGAGTGAAAGGCCTTGCTCAATCTGTGTTATGCTCGATGGGTAGCGGTGAATACGCGTAATGAATCGACCAGCTCTGTTCTGGATTGATTATAACACGTTAATTAGGTGCTGTTGATATGACGACCAAATACAGGAGGCGAACTCGTGTTGAGGACGGATTAAAGCAAGACAAGGCAGTTTACGTACATCGGCGGGAGAGATCGTATAAATTGCGGCGCAGAAAACAATGATTTTGATGCCTTGGCACAGGTGGAAGTGACATGTATGGACCAGGAAAGATTGGGAGTAAGGTTTATGCCTAAGCCCTTGTAATTCTGAGTGCGTTCCACATCGCTGTCAACAATTTTGTGCAGGCCGCTAAAGTTCGGTGTTTTCTACTAAAGGTGATTAGTGCGCAATTGGAAACGTTTAGTGTCATCTGCGAGGTTTTGCACCACTCACCAATACGCTCAATATCTTGTTGAAGGAGAAGTTGATCACTGCTGCTGCGCATGCGACGGTAAATAATGCTGTCATCAGGGAATATGCGCATAGATGAGGATAAGTTGTCAGGCAAGTCATTTATGTAGATGAGGGGCCGAGAACATTGCCCTGCGGAACACCAGAGGAAAAGTAACAAAGGGTTGAAGAGTAATTGTTTGCGATAGTAAATAGCTGTCGGTGCGTTAGGAAGTGACGGAGCATCCATTTTTGGAATTCGTCACCTCTGTTCATTAGAGTTGTCCCACTAAAACAACGTTTGAAGTATACAGTTAAAGAAACACTTATTCCATGCTTTAACCTAAGCACTTTATAGCATCACCTTCCTTGCTTCCTTTTATTTTAGTTTTATATGTTCTTACAGTAATTACATATGTATTGGTTTCCCTTTGCGGTTTGTGATTTGCTTTTTGGTTTGTAGAAATTGCAATGTTTCAATATCATTTGCACTAACTTCGAATCCACGTCCATCGCTTTACTATGTATTTTATTTTTGCTTCAAAGCTGTTGGTTTAATCCGTGCATTTAGGATATGTTTACGCTTTGTTGTTGTTCAACTTGGTGTTTTCAATATGCGCTTCCATTGTTTGTCATTTGCCTGACCTGTATTTATGCATTACAATATAGACAGGAGGTCCCCCAGACAGTGTTTACTCTGGGACCTTTTTCTGCAACACCTATCAATTATGTAACTTGTATTTTATGATGCAATAATATAGTTCAACTTTAACTTCGTTCACGTTAGTCACAGACTCACGTCATCCTATGATAATTTTGTTATACGTCAAGTGAACGAAACCAACACGACAACACGAGTACGTAGGTGCCGGACGAACAGACAGACGGACGGACGGACGGACGGATATGCTTCGTATTTAAAAGTTATGAAACCTGGCTTAGACACTCAAATGCAATCTCCAATGTGAATAAAGAGAAACGGGCGACTTTCCGGTTCATGGAATTCAAAAATAGGACCACGCGCTTGCTGAGCTTCCTTAACTGCGATAGAAGGTATATGGACAGTTTCGACGGGTTTTTTTTTCGTCGCCGTCGCCGTTCCCGTCACCGTCATGTCCCGTATACAGTCCAAATTGACAACAACCCCCCGCGCATCGTACGTTCTACCCGCGGGTAAAAGCACGCGAGCGGGGGCGGCGACCGTGGTTGAAGCAGGCATCAAACGAGTCCTGCCCATCTCTGTCGCTCAGAGGGCACTTGAGTTAACACCACCCCGCTCAAGTGGCCTGCGTCAAAGCGGAGAAGAAACGCTCCGCCTGTCTTTAACAAGCATGAAAAGAAGCGAGGGAGTGCGGTGTTGCTCGAACAGCAACAGTGGACTTCGCGCGGTCGCCATCGCTGGTGCGCACGCTGTCTCGACAGTCATCAGGCGTGCTGCGTACTGCGTATAGTAGCGCCTTCATCACGTGCTCCGTTCCAGGCACCTCGCATATTGTCGCAACGTCGGCAATGCCCTCGCCACACAGCGCTCACGCGAATACGTCTACGAGTGCCGGAAGGAACGCGTTCGCTTGATGCCGCTGTGCAGGGCCAAGTTTCTCGATGCTGCAAAGTGCGCGCTGCCTATTTGGATTGCACCTGTATACCGCAGAATTCACTGCTCCCGGATTGTCATATCCCTCTCCTGTATAGCGGTGTGAATTTTTGTTCGAATGCAAAACCATTTCCTTCACTCACGATTTTGTTTGCTGATACGCTATTTGGTGTTCACACTTCCCTCTAAATAATACATATATGAGAATTATGATGAACCATCCTTTTCGACTTGCGGCGCCCGCTGATGTGACCGTGCCAGACTTCGACTGCGCGAGGCCGGTGGCCTTGCCGTACATTCACCGCTTCTCACACCGCCTAAAGAAGGTGGCAACGAAATGCGGAGCGTCGGTGGTTTTCACGGCTCCAGATAAGTTGGTCCGCATCTGCCCAGCAGTGAACGGACGCAAACACAACAATCCATGCACGAGAAAGCACGACGACCCGTTTGTGCCATGCGAAGTTGGCGTTGTGTATAAGATTCCGCTTTCATGCGGTAGGGGCTATATTGGTCAGACCGGGCGTTGTCTCAATGTCCGATTGCTTGAGCACCGTGCCGCAGTTGACGCGCAGGCTGCGGGGGTGCTTTTGGCGGACCATTGCCGCAGGTGTGGTTGTGCTCGGGCATTAAGAGCGACGCGTGTGCTACGAAAAGTCAAAGACCAAATGACACGAGAAATTATAGAGGCAGTAGCGATTAATGCCAACAAAAACGCATGGGTAAGTGTTCCATCTATCACCTTGTCTCAGAAGGAGAGTGAATATTTAAGCCTCTATCTTGTTAACGTAAGGTAGTAATATAAAAATGCGTAATGAACCTGCGCCTGTGGATGTTTGCGCGAGCGATCACGTGTAACTTGTTCAACCTGTATGTGCTTTTCCCAAAAGTAAAGCCAGTTGATGTCCAGAGCCCGTCCGGTCTATTTGTGTCTTCCTGTGTCCTTGGAAATCCCCTCCGCCCTCAGCGACGGCCAAAAGTGATCATAAGAGCAGCTGTCACGCTGAATACAAGGTCACGCCCTTACGAAAATTCTTAATGCGTTTTTTTAGAAAGCCTTTTGAACTTCCTCGATAGTATCCTATTGTGTTTATTTCGACGCCCTATAGAATTTTTCTATGGAGTTCCAAAAGTTATTTGGCCACCGCATTCGATCTTATAGAAACTTTATAGATGTCTTCCTATGGAGCATGTCTAACGAGTTCCTTTTAAGATCGTACAGACATATTTCAATAGAGAATTTATACCGAGTTCTTTTTGAGACTGTAAAGACAAATTTCTATAGAGATGTTCCATGGGTGTTTCTTTAGGATGGCAATAGAAACGTTTCGCAATAATTTTTCGATGAAAAAGGCCTTTTATGCCACTTGCTCGACACGTTGGGAGATGTCCTCTCGAGAGGGTACAGTACTTAACAGACGGCGAGGTCCTGCGCTCTGCTTTCCTTAAGAAGGACCGATGGTCCAGGGTCCGGCAGCGGGATTCGAACTTGGTACCTCTCGCACTGGAAGCCGATACTCTACCACAGCGCCACCGCCGCGTTTGCTCTTCCATGCGCGAATTTTAGTCATATGCTAGTTGAAGTCAAGGTCATGAAATTAGCATATGGGACGGAAATGTCATGCGGAGGGAAGGTAACCAATGGTTATTAAGGGCGACAGATTGGATTCCGAGGGAAAGAAAGCGGGGCGGGAGGCGGCAGGACGCCAGCTGGTCGGATTAGATTAAAATGTTTGTGACAACATGGCCGCAGTTAGGACATGACCATGTTAATTAGAGAAAAATATGGAAGAGATCTTTGCCCTGCAATGGGCGTAAATGGGTCCCCGATGAAACATTTTTTTCATAAGAATGTTACATGTATTAATACACCGTCTATAGATCCCTAATAGAGGACATATAGAAATGCAGTCTATAGACAGGTAGCGTTAAGAGTTCTAAAGGTATTCTATAAAGGTTACTTTATAGAATTTAGTAGATACATCCCTTATAGAGCGCGTATGCTGAACCAGTGTATAGAAAGAAAGCGTTAAATGTTTTAAAGACGCTCTATAAAATTTACTTTATAGAATTCAGTACATATGAGGTCATTACGCTTTCTATTGTGCGTGAAATGACGTGTTTCTATAGACAGCTATTTTTAGACTTTCTATAGTCGTCCTGTGGAAAATATTCTATAGATGGCGAGTTCCTATTCAGTTCCTTTAGACTCTATAGGAACTCATCAGGAGTTCTGAAGGAACTCTAAATCCATTTTCGTAAGGGCGGGCTCGACGTCAGGCTGCAGCGAGCACAGTTTAGTGTCACTCACACGCAAAAGTACATTAGCAAGGCATATGTGCACATGGTAGCGATGCTTCCGTGAAGCCCACATATACAGAAAGTGGTATGGAGCTTGACGCCATCTACTGAGGAGGGGGAACACCCGGCGGAAGCAAAAATAACGTGCATGTAACGCCACATCCAGTAAAAACAAAGGTGACGTTATCTTTGTTGTCAGTAGCTCGAAGTTCGCTTCCCTTTTTTGTTGTTGTTGTTGTTGTTTCTGTCGCACATTCGCTACTGCGCTATATATGACTGCTATTTTGAATGTCTTGCACTTTCACACAGGTATTCTGTATTATAGGCATTGAAATTTCGAAACACACAAGGCAGCCGCTACACGCCGCTCTCAGTTTCTGTATTTAAAGCTCGATCAAGCGCGGATGTGTGCTGTGTAGCACTTTACTAAACTGTTCCGAAAAACCACAGTACATTACTTTCCTCAGTGCACCATGTACTCGGAATTTCCTTAATACAACTTCTGCATTCGGCCAACAGAAGTGGCCTCGTAAATGTGTGATTTGCGTTGCATCAATATTTGTCATGTACGTAGTCAGTGCAGCATGGTGCTCCACATTTCCATGGAGTTTGAACAAAAACAAAAAAGAATTAGTACTAAAAAATAATCACACCAATTACCTTTATTGGCATCGCACCGTAAAACAAGGATGATACGGAGACTGTACAGCCGGCGCAAACTGCGGTGAAAAAAAAAACAACAACAAAAGAAGGACAAACAAGAACAGTAAGCATATCACGAGCACCACTTGCATTGCGCATAAATCCTTACGCCAACATAATTACTATAGGCGGTCAACATAGTAATGCACCTGGCCGGAACATTAGTGCGACAAGAGGGCATATACCTACATTCCTTGCGCAAATTTCGATAAGTCGACCGCCCTTACGCATGTACATATACCCAAAAGGACAGGAATCTGAGCGGTTGGTAAAGATTCATAGTGCAGGGAACAGGCTTACAAAACACGGACACCAGGGACGTGGACAACACGAACGCGTTGGTGCTGTCCACTTCTCTTCCTTTGTGTCCGTGTTTTGCACGCCTGTTCTTTGCATTACATGTGGCCCACTTATAAATAATTTATTGGCATCCGAATGGGACTGGACATACCTCTAGGTTCTTTTTCAGCTTCTTTTTCAATTACATTAAGGAAACTTTACAAGCTTTCGTTTGGAATCATCGCAGGAAACACATGCGCTTAAACCTTGCCATACCCGTAATATATCTTGCGTCGCACGCTTGAGCTCAAGGGAACACTAAAGAAAAACATTTTTTTTTCTCGTATTAGCAGGTTGGCGGCCCACAATATAAAAAACACCAATCTTGTGAGGAGAGTAAGTACCCTGGGTAAGCTAGAGAACGCGCAAAAAGAAATTACAAGTGGCGACGCCGTTTTCAAGTTCCAGCGCTAATACGCGCGGCGTACAGACATTCGATGGCGTCTCCTAAGGCCTACATAAGGCACATTCTTTCCCGATGCTCAGCGCCACCGCGGAGGGAACGTGAACTATCGCTTTCACCGGCGGAGACACACACTCGGCAGGCCGCACATTGATTGTCGAGTGGCCGCGCCTGTATTTGCCATTTCCGGCACTGACAAAAATTGTTGCTCAATCATAAAATTGTTTCCTTTCCACCTGCTTCATTACAAAATCTTAGATAAAAGTCATACACTGCTCAACATTCTTCAGAAGTATTTTAACAAACGTTGCCTTGATTAATAATTAGGCAAAAGGTGAACAAATTCAATCTGTGTGGTTGTCTCATTTCTGATGGATATGTAGAATGTTAGTAATTGCACGAAGCGGACACTCATAATGTAAGAGCCTGGGGTTTCCTACTGATGGTCGATTGATGCAGCTACACGCTGTTCCTCCTAGTGCAGTGCCTAGCACTGTCGCTGTTGTATAAAAAGAGAAGCTGTGCGTGCTACTTGGTGTCACGCTTCTGTAGTACGTGTCGCGCTGTTATAGCGCAAAACCGTGTGCGGCGCGGTTTCAGCCGCTGTGACGAGACCTGGGCGAGTGTGTCTGCGTGGGCGTTTCTTTATGCGCTTTCCATTGGGCGAGCAGGAGCAAGGGGAACGAGCAGCCAGAGCAGCACACGGGGGCAGCGGGGACGCGTGCTCTCGTCTCCCGAATGGAACAATCACGCTGCCCCGAGAGCAGAGCAAATAGAGGGCGCGCGTGATGTTAGGCGTCATGTGACCAAACTTTTCCCGCGCTCTCCGGGCATAAAACCAGAAGTGACGTGAGAAAGGTCATGTGACTTCCTCCGCGCTCTCTTTACTGCGCCGCTGGCGGCGGAGCACTAAGAACTGCTCTCGGCTGCCCACGGCGCCGAAAAAGTGCTCCTCCTCGACCAATGAAACACAACGCTCCCGCTCCTGCCTGACCACTGGAAGGCGCCGCAACTCGCAAGAGCACTTTGAGCGCAGTTAGAAGTGTTCCTGCTCGCCCAATGAAAAGCGGTATTAGCTGAAAGTAGCTGGTTCCATAACGGCGGCTGCATTTCCAAGCGTGAAGTGCGAGAAATGCATGGATGGTTAGATTGAGGTGCACGTTGATAAATCGCAACTCAAGTTTAGCTCCATTAAAGGGACTGACAACCGATTTTTAAGGACCCTTCTTTTTATGGCGCAATCGAAAGCTCGCCCTCTGTACTGTTTTCACCTGCAGCGGTTACTTCCAAAAGCGCGTGGATATTTCGCACGCGGAATTTTTCGATGTGAGACGCCTCTAAAAAAGGCAGAGTGCGCACTCTAGCAACGTTGAAAAGTGATCGCGATGCCGATAATCCGCCTCGCTTCCGGACATCGTTCCGCTTTCGCAGGAGTGAGCGTAGCTGTGATTAACTACTCACACTTTGACCTGTTCAACTACTTTTTCAAATAAAAAGACGGTGCGACGAGCTGGCATTGTTTGCCCGGCCGATATTGTATTTGTAAGGCGTTCTTTCGCATGTCCGCGCCTACGTCATGAATGGCCGGGCTCCGGCGCTGCCACTCTGGCCATAGCCGAGCCAAGCCAGGCCTGCTAGTTCCGAAACCACGCTTTCGCACGTGACGGCAGAAGCGTGCAGTAGCAACGCGCGCTACAAACGAAGGGTTATCTGCACATTGTAAGTGACGAAAAGCTTATAATATCAAAAATTTCATGCGGTCCGATACTAATAAACAGATAAAATATTGCGTAAATTTGTAGAAGGTCACGTGACCGCACTGTAACTCTAGTTCGTATGTTTGCCGCTTGAGTTACCAAGCGTCAGTTTTCGCTAGTTTGCATGAGGAAATAAAAACATAAACCCGTGGTTATTGAAGAAAAGTGGCGTCGTTTGAGCCAATGCAACACACAATCTTTCCGCCAGTGGGGTCATCTCAATTCAAGTTTTGGGTGGTTGTCTGTCCCTTTAAGCTTGTACGGGCGTCACGCCAGGACAAGGAAAGGAAGAAAGAACGGACGGCCTGTTTGGGGCGAGGGTCTCAGGGGAACTAACACAACTTCGCTGCTCGACCATCTTCCCGGATTGTAAGAGGCGGTGCCTTTCAACATCGAAGCCGTTTAAGCCAGCCGTGAGTTGTGCGTCCGCGTCACCAAAAGCCAGTCGCTCCGTAGCTATGGAAACAAGCGACGCCACACCTGCTGCAGCACCTCGCATTGCCGCGCCTCGCAACCGTGACGTCACGAAGATGATGATCATGATTATGAAGGTGATTATGACGATGAAGACCCAGACCAGCCAAGTAGCCATCAGCTTCGCTAGCCTTGTGCTACTAGTGCAAGCTGCGCTAATTTTCTTTATTGCGATCAATTATACACTTGTAACTCTGGATATGAATTACAAAGCATGATTACTTACCTAAACAGGCAAAGTAGAACAGTGGGCCTGAAAATTAATATGTAGAAAACTAAAGCAATGTTCAACAGCCTTGGCGGAGCATAGCGATTTGAGATAGCTGGTGAGGCATTGGAAGTAGTAAGTGAATATGTCTACTTATTCCAGGCAGTGACCCCTGATCCGAATCATGAGGCTGAGATAATTAGGAGGCGAAGAATGGGGTGGAGTCCATTTGGCAAGCATTGTCAGATAATGAATAGTAGCTTACCATTGTCTCTGAAGAGGAAAGTATATAACAGCTGCACCTTACCGCCACTCACCTAGGGGCAGAAACTTGGAGGCTAACTAAGAGGGTTCAGGATATATTTAAGACGACGCAGCGAGCTACGGAACGGAAAATGGTAGGTGTCACCTTAAAGGGCCCATGACAGCTATTTTTTTGTTGGATACTTTTATGTTCTAATGAGTTGAACAGTGTCTTGTAATCACGGCATGGGGTGTCAAATTCTCCAGCGTGAAGTCTAATTAGTCACAGCATCGTTAATTTTGTTCAGTTTTAATGAAGCTTCGAAACGCGCGCCAAAAACTGCAAGAAACTAGCGCCGCAGGGCTAGCGCGGCGGCTGTCGGAAGTGAGCGCATGCACTGATCACTTGAGCTCAAGATTCGGTGACGTTTCGGAGAGCGCGAGCGCCAGACCAGCTCGCCACACTCGCTTTGCGTCATAGCGTGTGTACAATGTACGCCTGAGGGACCAACACGGAGAGGAAGCAGAAAAATACGGCTTTTGGCGTGGCCTCCGCGATCGGCTGCGAGAGCCGATCTTGGAGGCCACGCTCGGAGGCCATAGCAGGGCGCGCCCGTGTCTCTCTGTGACAGACGCTTTAACTGAATGCAACAAAGCCCTCTTGACGAACGTTCACACACTCAAGATATTGGCGACAATTCCAGTGAGTACAGCTGCTGCAGAACGCCGCTTCTCGACACTAAAAAGAGTAAAAACATATTTGAGGAACAGAACAGCTGAAGAGCAGTTTAATGGCCTGGCTCTTATGTCAATTCACTGGATGCAACTCAGTGTCGACGAAATTATCGCTGTGTTTACAGAGAAACCGCGACGCATGAAAAGTGCAGCGTGAACCACTCTTCTTGGCCAACCTGCATGGTCGGTTTTTCTTCTTTTGCATTAACTTTTACTATGGGTGTGTTCCA
Organism: Hyalomma asiaticum; assembly: GCA_013339685.2. Lineage (NCBI taxonomy): Eukaryota > Metazoa > Arthropoda > Arachnida > Ixodida > Ixodidae > Hyalomma > Hyalomma asiaticum. The sequence continues at coordinate 345,794,602 of CM023481.1, read as the reverse complement.
ATACTCACGGCAGACAGCTAAACAGACGGCTACGTAACAGCGGCCATCTTAAGTCCCATTCCATTTCTCACGTAGACGGCAAAATAGACAGCTTCGCGAAGACGGCATACGAAGACAAAAACGATGCAGGCTACTTTGCTGTCCAAACAAGATGGCGGTTGCGAGGATTGCTTGAATATCCACAAACCTCGCCGGAGCGGTCGTCTGCTCGCAAATAGGCGCTTTCTTACGCAATTTATGTGAGCTTCATTGAGTTTTTCGTAGATTGGAACACGAAATAAGCAAAATTAATGAAAATTGTGAGCGTTTTTTTTAGCTTCCTTTTGTCGACGCAAGATGACGCCTCGTCGCGCAAACGTCATCCGGACGTGTTCCATTACTCGGACGACAAGGACGCGGAGCTGTCTTTGAAGCTGCCAAGGTAGGCTGTCTACGATGCTGTCCAGAATTGGAACACAGCCTCTATTGTAAAACCACTCTCAATGTCATTCTTTAATATTGCTTCCTAAAACGAATATTAGCGTTCTGCATCTTTTGTGGGATATAGGCATCCGTGTTTTGGTTCCTTGTGCTTCAATGAAATTCTTTTCGCGAATATGTCTGTTTTTTTTTCTTTAAGAGTTGCTGTCATAAAGTGGCTCACGTTCTTCTCGCACGCCTGTAGTTGAGACATAGTGTGGGAAATTGAGTATAGAAAGCGTCCGACAAATATATTTTTTTATTTCCTGCAAAGTGGGCGCCTGATTCCCTTGCATTGCATTTTTCTTTTGTCGCTCCCTTTTCCGTCACTGAGTGTATGGCCCTTCTTCGTCTAGATTACTTGGTTAGAAAATAGTCTTTCTCGTGCACACCCACTAGCTTTACTGCAGTGTCAAAAAACTTGCTTTCCATCTCGGATTAATTCGCCTCTTGGGCTGCATTGCACTCCGTTCTCTTCCTCGTCTAATAATTAAGCGCCTTCTGTACTCCCGGGCAAGTTTTTTTAAAGCATTGTATAATAATTACCATGCTGTTATTCACCCTTCAAGGGTGAATAAATGATGATGATGATGATGATGATGATGATGCTTTTTGGGCCCCCCCCCGAAAAAAAATCCTGGCTACGTGCCTGATTGGAGATCTATGGGAGAGGCCTTTGCCCTGCAGTGGGCGTAGACAGGCTGATCATTATGATGATACACTTCGCCGTCGCCGTCATGCTCCGCATGTATATATATGGGGGGTGAGGACACACACACACACACACACACACACACACACACACGCGCGCGCGCGCGCGCGCACACTAATGTGCACTGACATCGCGCAGCACACGGGCCTCAACATTTCGCCTCCATCGAAATGCAGCCGCCGCGGCCGGGATTCGATCCCGTGACCCTCGGATCAGCAGCCGAGTACCATAGCCACTAGACCACCGTGGCGGGGCACTCCATCGGAATACTACTCGCGCTGAAGCGAGGCGTGCTTTACTTTTCGTGCAGTTATTGCAGCAGGGTCATTCAAAGCACATTCGAGCCCACGCCCTCAGCAACTGCTCGCAAATGGGCCTCGGGCTGCGCGTCCACGAGAAGTGTGATGTGCTACAGTGGCCCGCATCGCATACGAGGTCGACGAAAGTTTGCCTTTACGTACGCTATCTTCCCCGGTGCCCTAAAGTGAAGACTTTCTCCTCTGCTCAATTTCCACGGCGTGGTACACACGCAATGCAGACCGTTCAGCAGCAAAATGGAGCGTATAAATAACCGTTTACGGCCTGCCCACGGGCGCCGTTTCCCATCAGTACCACTGTTATGCGAGCAACATGTCGTGATCAATCATTCCCTTCGTGCGAGTGTGGTCCCGCCTAAGCCCACCTCCATGCTTAATTAAAGAGCCCACGTTCACCAATTCAGATTGCCCCTAAAGCTGCTAGTCTTCGTATATTATATCATGCATTGCTATCGCACTCTTTGCTTCGCCCTTCTGGGGAAACTGTTTTTTTATTTTGGTTCGCCATCGACCCTGTTTGCGCACTTCGGTGAGCACGAAGTATTGAAATGTGAACTTAGCTGTATAAAAATTGTCTACTTTAGGAAAAGGTGGCATGCGTCGTGAAAGCATAAGCGGTGTGTAGCACTGCGGGATCACTGCGAGATAACCAAGCTCAGGTAGCGACTTCTAATTTAAAATTATACTTTAGGGATGAGCAGTGTACGCCTTAGAAAGCAGCATAAATGTTTGACAACGAATGGAATGAACACGCATTAAGCGTTGAAGGCTTTCTCAGAAGCAGCTTCCCGATTCGAATTTACTAGAAAACATTCCGTATTCAAACCTGAAAGCTGGGCAAAATGCTTGTAATCGAGCAGTGAACACGAGCAGTCACGGTTCATATCCTGACCCCTCTTCGAGCGGAAGGATGGTATTTGCCCCCTTCGAACAAAGAAATCAAAAGTTTTCCGAGCAGAAGCCGCTGAGCACCTCGACGACCGCTCTATATATGGACTGAGAGGGGGGAAAAAACATTCAAAAGACATGATAAGGAGGAACTCTCCCGATTTCCCGCTTACATTCGGCAGAATCGTTTTTCCAATCGAACGATCGTACGCTCGTTTGCTTTCCGCGAAGTGGGAACTCGAGCACTGATGAGAGGTCGCGCCTTATGGCTACGACTATTGCACTAAGGTGGGAGCTGCAGAGCCTGGGGCGACGCTCCACTTGCTGGACTCCAAAGTAAACAGGGAGACTCAAGAAGTGCCTCCTAAGCACGTAGGCTTCGAGCCACCGTGTAGGGAGCCGGCGGATTAACCGAAATATAGGCACCGCTCCACTTTATTCGGGCGTAATTCCTCCCGTATACGGCTCTTCTTTCGACGTCTTCGGTTCGGTTCGGCGGGCCGCTGTTCAACACATTCAATGCCGGCGGCATGTCAAAGTGCTGGGTGTGATAGTAAAGGAGAGCATGGAGAAGTTGTGCTGTGTCTGAACATTTCGCACTGCCCTTGCCTCGACGAAAACTAGTCGGCAGAGAAGACGCAGAAGACGCTACGGTGATGTGGAGGAGCATCTCAAATATCTCAAAATCTTCGTCCTGGATGGTGCTTATCATTCTCTACAGATGCTTAACGCAAAAGCGAAGGTGAAATGGAAACACGCAAACTATATATGATCAGTGGCCGAGCGGTGACGCGTCACATGCCTCGTTCTTGTTTCCATTCTCTGCTCCACTATCGAAAAATGGTCTAAAACGATATGTGGAGAAAAAGTGAGGCGCACCTGAGGTCTATCTAGGATGCTTGTTTCAAAACAAAGATGAGCAACAATACATTGGCTACGTAAAGAAATTATTGTGCACCGGTAGACCCCAAGAGTACTTTTACCAGTCTTAAAATAATATTCCATGCTATTTTACTCTTGCAACTGTTTTATTTTATCCTGTTCCTTCGTTTCACATAAAGAATTCTTATAACTTGAGTCTTATAACTTGCTCTCCGCAGACCGTGTATTTGTGTTCGCCTATTTCTTTTTCGAAGCAGAGTTTACACTTGGCCGAACAGATGCAACTCTTACTTTTTTTTGTAGCTAGTTTAATGCACTGCCGCACACCTAGGTCGACGTGTTTTCTGCCTTTCGAAAAGACAAAAGCTCCCGAGTTACGCGACCGCCTATGCACCTCGTAATTCCTTACTGTTTTTCTTTTAACGCAACAGCGTTGGGGAGCACGTATCGCAGAAAAGTGGCGTTGGCCGTGACAGGAAAGTGGCAAATTCGCAGAAAGAAACCAACTCCGAATAGAGAATACCTTCTCGATTGATTTCTGGGGTTTTACATCCCAAAGCCATGATATGACCATGAGAGACGCCGTAGTGGAGGGCTCCGGAAATTTCGACCACCCGGGGTTCTTTAACGTGCACTGACATCGCACAGCACCCGGGCCTCAACATTTCACCTCCATCGAAATGCAGCTGCCGCGGCCGGGATGTTGTGACCACTGTGTTAACGCTGTCATTCTCAATGCGCTTCTCCAACATAGTACGTACACTATTCATACAGATGAAGTAAGTACCATGGCGAGCATGTACGAAAAAGAAAAAATGCATGCATCCTCGAGCCACGATGTGATAACTGGCTACACCTGAAGAAAAGTTTCCCTGTCTCAGCCCAGCGGGCTTCGCTGTCAGAAGGAAGCTGACCAGACTGCGTAGCTCAGGCGATGGAGGTAATGTACCCGCACGGTTTACGATCGTATACTGAGGAGAGAGTGGACACTCCCTGCGGGCAACGCAGCGCCGAGAGCGCGTCCCTCCCATCTAGGAAACGATTTCCAGCTCATAGCGGTGGTCACTTCATACGTTCCTCGCGTCGCGCAAGTTCGTCGACCGCATTTGCGCAGCGTTTCATCTCGGCCTCAGCTTGCCGCCACGGCGTGTGAATAAAGGCTTTCGCCATAAAAGTCGTGCGCGTGGTTTCATGCTCGCGTCCGGCACGCGCGGGTGCCTAACGAGGACGTTAAAGTCTCGTCTAGGCACCGTTTCTATATTGGGAGCGAGGACATACCGTGGCGCCGCCACGCGGGAGAACCGGTGTGACGCGCAAAGTTGGATTGCTCCGACAGCACTGCCTTGCTCAGCCCGGAGCTGGTTTGCGCGTCGCCTTTTTATTGTTGTTGCCGTTTATTTCAGCTAGTCGATATCTGTAAAATACTGTTGTGGCTACGTTATTGATTCTTCAACAAGGTAATTAACTCTTCCGGAAAAAGAATAGGTTCATTACAAAGCTTTAGACACCGCGTCGACTGCTGTTGTCGTCTGCTATGGTCACCGGCGAGGATACCGCGCGTGCGGGGTCCGCTGGTTTTTTTAGGTGAGATAGCATTTTGATGAATGAAAATGAATGAAAGGTAAGCATCAGATGGTTTTAGCGCGTGGTTGCGGTAAATACACATAGCTTTTGGCCGCAAGAAAGGCCTGCGACGTGTTTCTCGTGCAATTCATTCATTGTATGTTTGCATCAACAAAGGGACCGCCGTTGACAAGAAGAAATCGAATTAGCAAATTCGTATTCATGCTGAACACGCATACCCCTATGCAGCGCGATGCGAGTGGTTCCTTCATTTTTGCGGAAAGCAGCAGGCATAGAGCTGCATTCAATTGCGACGTCGACCTTTCTCACATCATTTAAGGTGTACACACGACATACGCACATGCGCGCCTCATTAAACCTTGTTATTTTTGAACAGGGGGTTCACCTTAGGACGCTGTGGCTTGATCACAATTTAAATTCTCGCCAGTATGACCCCAAGGACACTAGCCTGGAGCACAGTTGTCCATTGCTTCTCTTTCTGTTGCTTATTTTTCCCGCGTATTCGAGACGGTCGTCACACGGCGATTTTCGATCGCGGTCGAGCCAGTTCATGGCTGCATTTTTCGACGAATGACTCCCGTCCGTATTTTGCACGAAGGGGCCAATAGCGATCGAAAATACAGCGTAAGACCGGACGTATTAGTTTACTCATTTGAATGCACTAGCAGAGACTCCGGAACGAGGGGGGGGGGGGGCGGTCGCCCCCCTACCATTTTTCTAGAGGGGGCTCGGCCCCCCCCTCCCACTTTCCAACCGTTTCCGCGGAAATAAAAATTTTTGACAAGAATTTTCAATCTGGTGGTAGTTAAAAAAACCCCAGGTGGTCGAAATTTCCAGAGTCCTCCACCACGGCGTCTCTCATAATCAAAGCTGGTTTTGGGACGTACGTTAAACCCCACAAATCAGTCAATCAATTAAGCTGGTGGTTCTGTGGTGCAGTGCTTTCCAAAACACTGGATCACACAACCACGTGGGTTGCGCGGTGTGCCGCAGGTTTTCAGTACTTCCGAAAGTCCCAAACATTTTGAAATGTATACAAATGTGAAATAAGCGATGATGCAAATATGTAAAATATTAAACGGCTGAAATGAATTAAAACAATAATTGATTTCATTAATATTATTGTAAATAATAATACATAATATGCATTTTAAATAAATTAGAATCGACAAATACTGAGAACAAAAATAATCATCACAACATGCAAAGACGACAATAAATGCTCCCCCCGCACACACACACTCCGAAAAACGTTCCGGAGTCCCTTTGCACTAGTACGCTGCAAGGTGTAACTTATTGTGGTCTAAATGATTCAGTGAAACTATCAGTGTCCAGCATCTACACCTTCATCGATAAGCCGTATGACACCCAGCAGCTGCTGATAGAAGGAGAATCTATGTTTGAAGCTGGCCACGCCGTCGTCTGCAGTGTAAAAGGAGAGAGAGAGAGAGAGAGAGAGAGAGAGAATATTTTATTGATGAATCCGGAGATGTTAGCCTGGTTAATGGCCTGGGTGTAAAAGGGGAGAAGTGATACTGGCTGGGTTCATTTTGCAGACGACGTTTTTTAGAAAATACCAAGTTTCCAACAACTCCGAGCGCACTTTTCAGCTTTTGTGGTCGCTAGGTGTCCGCGAACGTGAAATAAACACGAATCGACGATGTTTGTAGATAAAAACGCTGGCAAACGGCTGTTGAAGCGCGCGTGAAATGCGTGAACCGTCCGCTTCGGAGGAGGCTCGGCGCGAGGTGGGATCGTGGGGTCACGTGATCCAACTTTGCACGTCAGAACGACCGCAGCGCCAGCCCCTCCAGTGGTGGCCCTCGCGCCCAATACCTGACGGCTGGAGGATCGCAGTTCACAGAAACGGGTCGTTGCATCCTCACGTTTTCATTTTTGTTTCTTTTTTTTGCTTTTTGCGTTTTGTTTTTTTTTTCTGGGGGGTGGGGTGGGGTGGCTCCTTCTGAGGTAATTCTTTCTCAAAGCGCAATGCTCAAGCGTCATCGAAAACTGACGCTCAAAACTGCAGCGTGCTAAATGCGCAAAGCGGCACACAATAATATCGCCGCATTTTATTACTGGAGTCCTTTTACGCGCACGCGCACTGGGATACTTATGAGGTAAGCTACCTCGACTCACCAAAAGCATCTTTAAATATATTTTGTACTGCAGATGGCCGTCAGCAGGGAAGCCAGCTGTCATAATTAGGATAATGAACGCTACCGCTTTTTCTTCATGTAGCAAACATCGTTCCATGTGCATCAGGTTCTCATAAGGATTACCTACCGTGGCGTTGTGCGATTCCTGTGGGTGCGAGGCAAGCACAGTAGGTTCTGCGCAAAAATTACGATTCTCCTTTTTTTTTTTTTTTTTGTGACATGAAAAGGCGCACATTGCTGAGGCGCGATCAGCGATCTTTGTTCGGAACACAACGCGTTCGCTCGCTACAACGCCACGAAGCGGGGGGAGGGGGGGGGGGGCTCTCGTTGTGCGCGATGCGAATTTGGTGCGAGTGATTACGGCGCAGGCTTCTCGGACTGGTCGTTTTCCTCTGTTTGAGTGGGTACTGTTTTATGACAAGGTGACCCATAATATATGCTAGGACGGGAGGGACACCAATGGGCAAGCGGTAAACATCCCAAAATTGGTAAACATGTTTTCTTGTCTTCTTGTAGACAATATACAAGAACACGAAATGGTTTTATTCTTCAAATGAATAAGACTCCTTCATCAGGGCAAAGAATTTCTGTTTCGTGAGCTTAAATGCGTGACGTGGAGATAAAACGTTTTCATATGAAAACGTGGCCGCGCCCCGTTGCTTAAGAGGTAAGCATGACCACGGCCAATGACACGCAGTGAAAAGCGAAAAAAACCGCCCGCGTTCGCAAACAACGATCCTGGATAACAGGATCGTTGTTTGCTGTGTAGTATTACGTAGGGCTAGGACATGATCCTTTGCATTACGATACAAGATACTCGGACAGCGTGTATTCGACATGAATACGCAAGATACTACAGCAGTTATATTGTATAAGTCACGATACTTTCGTTTTGTATGTTGAGACGCTTTCACACATCCGAAAATTTTATTCTACGTCTGTATAATGGAAGTACAATATTTTCATTTCGAAACAATTCATTGCGGTTGCTTAAGTCCTTGACATGAAAGCTCCTTACACGTTCTTTATTGCCTATACTCCTCATACGCAAAAAATGCCAGGTACGCCGCATTTATTGCGCCTTCCTTTGGCCTCATATTAAAAACGTGTGCGCTGCACAATAGTAAGAGCAAATACGAAAGGAAGTAGACGGCACGGAACTTTCTTTCGTCTTTGTTGTTAACCTCGTGCAGAGCACCTTTCCAAATATGGATCCACGCCACGTTGCTCAAGCCCCTATTCGAATTTCCTATGCCCCTTGGCGCAATATGCCTGGCCTTGTTAAACGGACCAGAGGTGAACAAGCAGATCGCCCGATCGTACTGAAGCAAGCGAACGAACCTTTGTAATGGCATCTAGCGAACAATAAATCACGCCTGTTGGTCACTACCATTTTAGATCACAAGTTCTAGCTAGCTTATTGACGTCCGCCGGTCCTATGCAAGCAGGTTGACAAAATCTTTAGGACGCACACGCATCGAACTTGTAATGTAATGATTTAGTTGGGCCAAAGTTGATGGTTTTCGTCATGGAAAGGGCGTGAAGGTGTGGGCCCAGGACCGCTCGTCATGGAACACAACCGAGCTGCAAGTCCACCCACATAAAAATACTTAACTCTATTTACACACAAATGTATGTACAACTCAATGAAGTCTCTATAAACTATATCTAAAAACATGACGTCCTTTAACAGGCAGCAAATGTCTCGACAAAAAAGCAATGACTCTCGCCGTGTTTGTTTGTGTGGCACCATGGCTGTCGACACGTCGACGAGGACTTCCGTGGGTGGATGCGATTGCCCGGCTCGATGACGACGTCAACTTGTGCCGGCCCACGACACACCACGACCTCGTGCCCCAACAGCGGCAGTACGAGCCGCAATAGTAGCTAGCAGCCCAGCGGACTCTGGTCAAGCCACCTGGCACGGCAGCTGCCTGGGACGGCAGCACGAACAGCGGCGCCTCGGGTAGTCACTGGGTCAGTCGCCCAGCCGGAGAACAAAATGCCCGAAGTGGATCAACTTTCTGGAATGCCAGCGGGAACAGCGACGCCTCGCCTGGTCCCTGGGACACTCACCCAGCCGGAGGCCAGGTCGCGTTCGCCGATCGGCCATCTGTCAGGAACTGCAGCTAGAACACCGGATCCTTCGGCTGGTCTCTGGGCCAGTGGGCCAGTCACCCAGCCACAACACAGGAACAGAACAGCGCCGAGATGACGTCGCCAGACTCCCCGAGCCGGAATTCCAGCCGAGAACCGTCTTGCTCGAACGCTGAACTGACTCGAACGTTGGCATGCGCTTCCCGCCACGAGTGCGTGCGTTCTTCTTCTCCGGTGTCATTCAGTTTTGGTTTTGCTCTCGACGCCGTATATCATCACAGTTTTAATGCTTAATTTCCTAAAATGTCTCGCCTCATTCTGGAGTACTGTGCGTGAAAAGTATAGAACTCTTATGCTTCGAGCGCGTCGACTACAACAGTTGAGGAGATGGAACTTTCATAACTTATAACCAAGCACCAGTCCGTCCGTAACGTGAAGCTTCCGTAGCTTATTCATCTTCTACAGAAATCTTATCATGCAATGAAATAAAAAAAACTGCCTTTGGTGCTTACAAGCAACAATCACGTACATAAAATAGCCACCTTATGCACAAGACATCCACGCCTTTGCTCGCAAGTGCCATACCTACATCCACCAGCTTATTAAAATTTCTCGTGAGTGAAAGTCACAATGGTTGCATTTCCTCAGTCTTCCAAATGAAGCACCACGCAAGAGAAGCTTCGATAACCACGTTGCGGCAGCATCAAAATTTTTGCAAGACGCCCCACGCATTAAAATACGCAGCATAGGATGGCGGCTATACAAGCACGAGCGCAACTAAAGATTTTTTTTTAAATCATGAACCCAGCCAAAGGTATCCAGCCAAGCGTTCGGACGTTCGCGCGCTTACTTTTGTCGAGGCTGCGCGAGCGCTACCACGTGACCCATCTCCACCAACAGAGAGGAGTAGGCCTTATCACCACTCCTCGTTGGATGGATCTCGTGCAAACATAAAAGACTGTCGCAGGCGGCTCTTAGTGACAGCAGTGTCAGCATGAGGAGTTCAGCCAACTTTTATAGTTTCGGACGGTGGTGTTGCGATAGCCGTATTTTGTACCTTGAGATACACGATACAGTATTCACATATCATAAATAGAGATTCTAATACTCGTCTTGCCAGGAGTATCATGACACACACAGAAAATATCCTAATCGTATCTAAGATTGTACCCATGATTCATGTACACTGCCCAGCACTGCCGCTACGTGTATAGAATTCAACAAGGCTAACTTAAGAATATATTGTGCCGAGATAAATGTTCCTTTTTGCAAAGAAGCGGAACAGCGCTTCTCTGCTGCTTGGCTTCCTTTCAAAGTGACGCGTTGGCTCATCACATCGCTCTAAATTAGTTGAAACGAAGGCATTTCTTGTTGGGCAAAGTCTTCGTGGCATTCCCTCGTGTATCGGAAATGCAAGAGGCCACGAAAGCGCTGCAGCGATTTCTGAAGGCAGCCAAATTCAATGAGCATCTCCGACGTACTACTAATAATTTTAATTACGTCCACAGCTCCAGTGCGTGCACACTGTTGGCTTTCCTCCTCATTTCTGCCTCCTTCTTTTCTCTTTTTTTTTTCTCGGAATACGCCTGCTTTTCATATGTGCTTTGCTCTTCCTCGTTCTGATGACAGACAAAAACATAACCTGCGCGCTAGCCTTTGCCAATTAGTCGAGAAGCCATAATCTAACGATCTACGGAGTTTCGGCTGGGTACTTTTGTAGGTGCAGGGTTTCTTGAAGGCGACAGAACTACACGACCGCCTGTATATGTATATGTAAGTGATTGTTCCTATGCCGGCTATGAGGCACTCTTCATTTTCTGCCTCTTTTCTAATAATACCTTTCTCACGCTGGGTAATAATTAGTACGGCGCTAGCACCTAGCGACATCATGTTCCTTGCCGTCCCCAGCAAAGCAGAGGTTGAAGGTGCCCCGAAAATACTACTAACTCCGATTAAAAAAAAAAAAAAACTCGTTAAGAAGGGAGCCAATGAATCAGCCTAACACTTGTACAGGATACACATGACATTAGGGCTTATTTTAGGTTCATAAAAGGGCCAACTAACGCTCACGATGATTGTTAACGCTAAATGAGTGGACCGGAAGTTCAGGTTGTCCACACACGGATTGTCAATATGCGGATGCGAGCTATGAAATATGCGGGTATGAGTTACACAAAGAAAGAAAGAAAGAAAGAAAGAAAGAAAGAAAGAAAGAGAGAAAGAAAGAAAAGACCCAAAATGAGTATGAGCCACACGTGCTTGAATTCATCTAATGTCTATTCAAGCCGACGACATATTCCCCAAACTCTAGGGGCTAGTGCCATTAAAGACATTTAACCAACATTATGAGGCCACCTAAAGAATTTTCTTTTGTCATTTCTTTCAATCATGCGATCACTTTGAACACCGATTCGACTACGCGTGGCAAAGTGGGTTGTTACGCGATAACCTGTGCTGTAGACGTGTGCAATAAGCAGCTTAAATTTAAAGCATTATTGGAATGCGAAAACAATGCTTTTTACTGCACTTTGCGGAAAGATCCTTGGGGAAAGAAAAGGCAAAAAAAAAAGGGGGGGGGGGGGTACTGTGCAGTTCACGTCCAGTGCCTAATGTGCAGCTCCCTTAACGTGAAACCTGGGGAAGTGCGAAGCAGTTATGCGGCGGTGTTTCCCGCAGGGACACGTCAATCGCTGCGCTGATCAATTATGCACTTGTTTCGCCCCGTCGAGAGAAAAAGTGGAGTGATCCTGCAGGCGGTACAGTTAGACAGTGTTTGTACAGGGTTTCGTGGCAGAAGCGTTTTTAACGAATGTTAATTAAAGCAATTAAATGATCATTATTTCTGTCTTTTAAATTATTCGGAATCGTGTTAGTTTAATTTGAACCTGTTTTGGTGAAATATATATAGGCCCTTGTTCTTACCCGGTTCGCAGCCCTTGTTGGCATTGTTTTCATCAGAATTAGAAGGTGCGCTTATCAGTTTAATTGTAATGCACTATACTGTACTTGCTTGCATAATTTTAATTTTGTTCTTTATCCCGGCCGCGGCGGCTGCATTTCGATGGAGGCGAAATGTTGAGGGCCGTGTGCTGTGCGATGTCAGTGCACGTTAAAGAACCCCAGGTGGTCGAAATTTCCGGAGTCCTCCACTACGGCGTCTCTCATAATCAGAACTGGTTTTGGAACGTAAAACCCCACAAAACAACAATTTTGTTCTTCCTTGCTCGTAATAGTTTGTATTTGCCCTATAATTTCTTCAACCTGTGCAAATTATGTGTCCATACACTTGCCTTATTTTTTTTTCAACATAACTTAATGTACCACCCTGCTAAAATCACCGAATGATGATAGCAGTATAAACAAACAAATAAATAAATAAATAAATAAATAAATAAATAAATAAATAAATAAATAAATAAGTGTTTGTGAGCGTGTTCGTGCGATGGATGCCGGAGGGATGGTTGACAAGCCCGGCCCATAAGTTGCTTCGCCCTTAAAACGGTGTAGTACTAAAGTACAATTTATTAAGGAAGTTTCCCAAATATACCTTTGCAGCAGACGCTACGCATTAGCAGCAATACGTTAAATGTTGAATCGAAGCAATCATCAACTGTACCAGAAATTTTCTAGTGTACCAAATTAATGCAGTGTACTTAGAATCGAACGTGCAGTATTATTCTGTCTCAGTTCATGGTACCTAATTAAATCTGCGTGATGAGGGTTCCAGTTTGCAGTGGTGTATTCTGACTGCCAGCGTACAAGAGTTTTCGCACAGTAGCATAATAAGGGAACCTGGAGCTTCACTGAAGTCACGTATTAAGTATCCCAGTATGCGGTTAACATTGTTACCGTAAATTCCAGTGTTCCATGTTATATTATAAGTAATACTAGCCCTTAGGTACCGCTACAATGAGACATGCACTCCTAAAAAAATTAGTGCCACCTACTAATTTTAAGGTAGTAAACTTGGATTGGAATAACCTGGAGGTATCACAAATAATAAACGTATTTTCTGTTGAACGTATATTTATTTAATGTTGTCGCTATTGTCGCGTTGATTATTCCTTCTTTCCTTTTTTTTAGTTGTTGTTTTGTGGGGTTTTACGTCCCAAAACCAGTTCTGATTATGAGAGACGCCGTAGTGGAGGGCTCCGGAAATTTCGACCACCTGGGGTTCTTTAACGTGCACTGACATCGCACAGCACACGGGCCTCAACATTTCGCCTCCATCGAAATGCAGCCGCCGCGGACGGGATTCGATCCCGCGACCCTCGGATCAGCAGCCGAGTACCTTAGCCACTAGACCACCGTGGCGGGGCCCTTTTTTTAGTGTTACTGTTTTTGAGCATTACAGATGTGCTTGCTGCCTTCAATCTTGCAAGAGTATTAGCAAATGTTCATGCGTGCGTTCTCTCTTAATACCGTTGCTAGTTTCTGAGGCTATTGTTGTTCATTTTCTTCGGTGTCTTTTAAACTTGTCTTCTTTAGTCGTGTTTTTTTTTCTTTCGTTCGTTTCTAATTGTTATTCATGAATGTATGTATTTATGTACTGCCCTCCTGCATGGACCCAATTAGGGCCTGCAGTATTGTGTTAATTAATTAATTACTTAATTAATTATAAGTAAATAAATAAATGAATACTTGTCAGAACATCACACCTAAGTAGTAACTGCAGCTAGTAAACAACAAAGTAGTAACGTTACTACAATTTTATTTGCTAGCTGCAGTTACTGCCTATATGTAATGGTAGTATCCAAAGTTAGTAAGTTTACTGCCATGACACTCTTTTATTAGGCTTATGGCGATTCGATTTATATGTGCTGTTTACGTTGCTGTATCAAGTCGACCGTATTGCAAAAGAATAAGATCAAATATAAATGAGACGTACGGCTTTGTCCGGTGACACTGCTAGGTGCTGATTAATTACATCGGGTCACAACAATTAACGATCGATAATTATGTCAAGTGATTAGAGCTTTGAATACGCTGCTCATAAAATGTTTAGGTAAGAACGTAGATAGAAAGATGTTCGAACCAGAACGACAGCATACCCAACCGCAAACAGAAGGTCAAAGCTTCTACGCGGCATATGCCCTAACAGCAACGTTGACGCTATTTATGGCCATACTTAAGGATTCGCACGCTGTATTGGTGATCAGATGAGGATTGGGCTAAGTAATCAATGTTTTGGATACAGATTATTGTATTTTTATGTTTTCGTATACGTTTGCCACTACGCTGCATGGGATTCTTATTCCAATATAATGAAATCAATTATAGTTCGTCGAAATTCTGCGCACGCCTATCACAATTACAGCGTAATATACTACTGCCAGTGGAGGTAGTAGCGTTTGCTAACCTTTCACGTATGCATGTAGTGACAGTTGCTACCCTGACACTCAGTAGTAACGACAGCATTTACGACAAAAAGAAAAATGTAGTAAAGGTGCCAAAACGGCAGTAACCGCTCCCGTTACTACCTTTTCTACTACCTTGTTTTTTTTTAAGGGTGTGGTCGAGTTAGATCTCGCCTAGTTTGTACGTTCCGGAGCTATTTTGCCACCGAAAAACAGTCATTAGTTTTCATTTGTTACGCTTTCAATTCGTGAGCCATTTATTGCACAGACTTATAATGTTATTTTAACACTCCGCTCATCTGTGTTTGCTCTGTTTGTCCTGTGTGTGTTCGCACATATATCTATCATGAAGAATATCTATGTAACAACTAGCCCGGCTATCCCCCCTCCAGCAATGTCTCTGCGAGATATCGTTATCGAGGGTGCTACATATTTGCAAGCGAATCGCATAATCGTCTGCATACATATGAACAGAAGAAGGGACGCAGTTAAGCAAATCGTTATTATCTAATGAAACAACAGTGTGTCCAAAACTAAACCCTGTGATACTCCGGACTTCAAGGTTATTTCAGATGAGTCACAGCCATGAATTGTGACATAGTGGTTTGTGATAAATAATTTAGCCAAGCCAGTACGTCAGGGTCTGTAAGTTGAGTGAGGAGAGTTTAGGCATTAGTAAGGGCGTGGTGAAATGTGAATGAACACAAAACAACTGGACTCCACCGGAAAATGTACGCCTACAACCTCTTCACGCTAGCGACGGGCACGATTCTCGCAGCAGTCACATGACCTCTGCTACTAACAGGCACAAAAGCGCGCTGGTTGTCACGGGCACCGCGGTCCCGAAGGCAGGAGTCATCTCTGCGTGGACTGGTGCCACAACGATCCCAGCCGATGGCCGCTAATATTTTCTTCGGTACGCTGATAATCTGCGAAACGCTAAGTATGTGGACAAAGGGAAGCTCTTTGACAATGGTTACCCATAAGCGTAAATGTGAGAAGGAGGAAAGACAAGAAGAAAGACAGGGAGATCGTAAATACAGAAGTTCTTACGGTATCTTCGGTTTGAATCACTCCCGCAAATCAGACGTTGATCGCACAGGGAAAGCCCACTATAACAACGCGCTGCCGCGACTCCTCTCGATTGTGAACTATGTAGCACAGGCAAACGATGGCTCAGCTTGAAATGTCACCGACGACTACATTACCAGACCGCAACGCAGCAAGGACGAGTCGTGGTACTGCGAGAGAAAAAACCTCTAGATCAATACACACCGAGCAGCTAACGCTAACACGCAGCGCGTTCTAACCAACGCAGGCAGACGACGGTCTATGCTCGCCGGACGCTGTTAACTGCGACAGAGCATTCCATTTCTATTGCTCCAGTTTTAGATAAAGCAAACAGTAATGTGTTTCAACCATTACTAGTACTGAAATTAATGAATTACGAGTACTTTATTAATGAATCCGGAGATGTCAGCCTGATTTGTGGCCTGGCTTGCTGTTCCAAGTGTTTTGCGGCGATTATGGTGTTTACAATGATTACATGGCATGGTTGGCAACAAAAGCGCGCACTATTTTCGGTGCATTCGTTTTCTTTTTTTTTTTTGTTTTTTTTTCGAGGGGTAAGATTTGCCGCAAGGTGAATGAAAAATAACGAAAGTTAGGTAAGTATTTCCGGTTGTGCATCGTGCAAGAACTGCCCGATGTCGCCAAGTGCCCAACGTTCGTAGTTTCCAGGTAAGTTTGACTTGAATACACCTTTTCTTGAAACCTTTATTCTGGCTCGTCATGTTCTAAGACACAAGCGAAGCATGTGTTTGGCGCCTGATGTTGGCACTGGAACGACGGACTTGGAACATGTCCCTTGGTCGTGTTTTATCGATACCCAAACTCAAGCAAGGGATGGCGTAAAGCCACTCAAAGGAATACTATCTGCGCCGGGATAAGGTTGCGGGGAAGGAGGAACACACGCTCCTGAATTAAGACTCGTGTGGCGTGAATGCTTCATCTTGTAGTGCGGTATACAAAGCCAGCGCATCAGGCGACAAGGATAAAACTGTATCCGCCGCGAGAGAATCTGTTGGTGTGCGTGGTTTGTCATGTGGCTGAAGCCATTTCAGTCGTTTAAACGGCGTGGTAAACAAAGCATAATATTACCAAAAATAAGAACACCGCTGCTTTGAAATAACCGTGTGAAGGGAGGTTTCACCATTTAGATGTAACAGCTAAGAGACGGAATCTTTTACGCGCTTACACGTTGCCCACTTGGTCTGTTGGAGAGACGACCCAATACAGTTGATGCGTTCAAACATGTACCAAAAAAAAAAACAAACAAATCTTTTCTTTTTCGAAGGGGACAAAAGACACTTATTAAAAGATCAATTGCTTCTGCGGCTTTTTTGTGGCAGAGTGGTGGCTCTTTTGTTTCATTATAGGATTGTGGCAATGCGCTAAATGTCACGAATATGCAGCAAAATCCCTATCAGGTGATGACACAGCAGACCCTTGACTCCTCGTTGTTCTCGCTGTACTAGCTTATGTGAAAGCCGTAATGGCACCAATATCGTGGTCAGATACTTGATGAGATTGCTCTTTCAGACTCGAAAGGCTGTCATTTCAAATACTCAAAGCAATTATTACCCTGCTGCCGTTGAACTATCGGAAAATTGAAAGGAAGTCTCCTATGTAACCGCAGTTGCTGTGAATATAATGCAGAAAAGAACCGAAAATGTACAGAAAGCCATTACCTCTGTTGGTGATTCCGTGTTCATCCTTGGTAGAGTGATCAAATCATCCAACCTTGTATTCAAAGGCGGGGGCATTTTTAGAACTGATTATAGGAAGCACCAAGCTTCCGACACTTCCAGTGACACATATTTAGCCTCAGCTTAATATATAGCATACCACCCAGCGGTGAAGAAGCAAAACGTTCGGGGAGTATCCGCAAAAATACACGAAAATATGTGCGTCGCCAAACGTCCTACGTTTAAAAAATAAAGAATACAATTTCCTCACGTATTTTTATACTAAATTTTTGTTATGAGAGACGTGAAGTCTATTTCGGCGCATACGGGGCTCCACTGTAGGCAACCTGCGACTAAAGCAACGCTTTAGTAAGCGAGGCGCGTTGGCCGCTTTTTATGGACGTAATTTCGTCCACAGCGAACCCAGTCAGAAAAAAAGGCAAGCTTGAACCTGTGGCTTGCATGGTTGACATTGCAAAAACTGAGAAAGCTAGATGCATGTAGTGTTTTCGAAACTTACTGCAGTCGGCACAGCATGTACGAAGTCAAAGAGCAGTATTAAAAACGGCCTCACAGTTTTGAGAGCACAGTCGCAAAACACGAAATCAGCTTCTTCGGCGATGGCATAGCTTGTTTCCTTCATTTTCTATTTTTCTCTTCATACCGTCCTACTTTAAGATCAGACAACGAAACAGTCATTTCAAGGGGTCTCGGAGGATATCATTACGCTTTCGCCCACTTCTGAAAAGTACTAGGAGGATTGTCTCCTGTGCCTGCAGCGATAAACCCAAGATCACGCCAGGACTTTCTTTTTTCCCTGTCTTCCGAAGCGGCGCAAAGCAAGAGACACTAAAACCGAAGCGGAGTAAAGAAACCACTCGTTGAGAAAGCGTGCCCTTCTTGGCGTCAACTTCGTAGAGCTTTGTGCTTGGTATCAGCAACAGTTGTGTGCACTGTAGCGGCAAGATACCCTCCGGTTGATCCAATTACAGAGGTCCTTTTTTTTTGGCAATTTATTGCACAAGTAAAGAATTTGGACTTCATCACTGAAATATACTTAGGATGCGAGGAAATGAACGCATCATGTACATTCCCAATTCAGTCACATTTAGCCAAAAATATGTACCTTTATCAGATGAATTCACCGACTCAATTTAACACAAGCGGAGAAGGCTAAATCGGCGGCAGAGTGAAGTTCATGTTTTTGTAAAAAGAAAATGCCGGTAGTTTATTCTTTTAAAAAAAGAAAGGTGTGACATGTTGCTAAGGAAACACCGATGAGATTGGAATGAACGTAAATTAAAGGACAAAAGGAGCCGCCTCGGCTAAACAGAACCGCACTTCTCAGGTGACTCGCACTGTGCACGCAATATCATTCGATAGATGCCACACGACGAGTTTTTTTTTTTTTTTTTTTTTTTCCTAGGTCGTGTTCACTTGCCTGCAATCGTCTCTGAGTACCTAGAAGTCGTCGAGAAAAACAGCCCTCGTTCTTCGCACAGCTGGAATCGTTCTGTGGGATTTGTAATGAAGCCTCACACTATTCCGGCACGCGTAGTTATAAATAGACGCGTGTGCAAATAATTCAGCTATGCACTCTTTCACGATGAGCGTGGTGGTTGCGTCTTCAGCGTTTACTTGCAGCCCTGAATAAACATGATGATGTCAGTTATCCGGCCATGCTTGAAGGGACGTAAGAGTCTGGCAAACAATCCGGTGTTGTATAATATAGGTCATACAACGAAAACTTCTCTTAATAAAAAGAAAAAAAATGCATAGAGTAACTCTGCTGGCCTCGCTGCGACAAAGTGCTACGTTGTGTAAAATTACTTTGTACAGTTTGGACTAGTTAAGCGCGACGAAATTATGTCTCTGCGAAGTGACAAGTGATCACAAATCATCGGTGTTATGTGAGCGACTATGGCGTTACATAGGCCGCAGCCATGCGCTTAGAAGCTGACACAGCAGGCCCTACGCCCCTGACTTCGATCGGCGTTGTTATTTATCCGAAACCTCTCGAATATATAAGACTCTTTCGAGATATTACAATGTTCTCAGCAGAAAATGTCTAGTATAGGATCACTACGAATTGGTGCGCAATTATACATGCAAAAGTCAGTGCTTATATTGTTGGGCTACCCAGCAAGCATATCAATAGGCACTCACTCTGAGCTACTGCAATCACACGCGCGCGCCGTTTTTGGCAAGCGAACAGATAATATCTGTGTTGGGTGCTGACAAACACCGTTGGCTTTTCTGTCGGACACATCTCGTCCATGGTACGGTAGCGCTTGACCCTGCGCCGCTATGCGCTCTGTATTGATCGAGACTTGTGCTGACTTGATTTGATTTCCTTGTCGGAGTATCACGGACTCATGGAGGATTGCCGAGGTATAGAAATGTACTCATGAAAGGCGAATTTATGTTGCAGTTGCCTAAACGCGTTCGTTCGTAGTATGTTCTGCTTGCAAATGCGTAGCGCGGTGGACAGTGTGCGCCCGTTGCTCCAAACAAAGTTGCGAGGAAACCTCATCAAGTTCCTTTATTTTACCACATACATGGAATTCAGATAAGTGGTAGGGACGAGGCATCCAGCAGCTTCTCGGGAGTTTCAAGCGCGGTGCCACAGCACATCTCCCATTGTGTGTCAGGAATACCGGACGGTTTTTGACATGACCATGTGCTTTGCTTTAAGCGTATATTCAAGATCGGGTTGTGTGTGTGTGCGTGTGTGTGTGGCAGGAAATGAAATACTGGAATCTATCTATCTATCTATCTATCTATCTATCTATCTATCTATCTATCTATCTATCTATCTATCTATCTATCTATCTATCTATCTATCTATCTATCTATCTATCTGTCTATCTATCTATCTATCTATCTATTCTTCCACACCAAACCTACAGTTGCCACCACGGAATGGCTCATATCTGATGGTGTGTAGCAGTGTCACAATTTCCACGACATGACGTGAGTGTTTGGAAATACATAAATGACAGGTCATTTACATGAGCAGCACGAAATGCATGTAATAACACAAATGAGACGACGTCATCATTACGTTGTGACGACCCCATAATTATTTGGTCTTTACAAAAATGCTCGTGGCATAACGTGCGTGCTCACAATTGTGAACGATAGTTCATTACATGAACATATGGTATGTACATATGGTATGTGCCAAATATGCGTGACGTGACGTGAGCATATAATATACAAGTATTAACGACAGACTATGGCATGACTGGAATTACATGGATATTGTGTATATTATAACATGATCGCATAAGCGACATAATGCATAGACTATGGATCCAGAGCATTGGTTTCATTACATGGTATATACATACTGCGCAAGCACGACAACCATGTAGTAACGAATGCCATGTTACGAATGGCATGACGTGCGTCTTCTGTCATGACATGAAAGTCGTACATGAGAAGGAGTCATCGCAATCTTTTGACTGGGATAGCAGAATATGCACAAGCTTATATAAGTAACCCGACGTTAAGATAAGACAATTATTCTCATTAAGACAATTATTTTGTCATAGACTGTCCATAGTCACCTATAAGCTCATCACGCAAAACATCCCCATTTCATTTTTTTTTTTTTGTGGGGTTTAACGTCCCAAAACCAGCACTGATTATGAGAGACGCCGTAGTGGAGGTCTCCGGAAATTTCGACCACCTGGGGTTCTTTAACGTGCACTGACATCGCACAGCACACGGGCCTCAACATTTCGCCTCCATCGAAATGCAGCCGCCGCGGCCGGGATTCGATCCCGCGACCTTCGGATCTGCTCTCCATTTCATGTATCGATCGCCATCACTTAACTAATACCAATATTACCCGCTTTTCTCAGCGCAATAATCTTTTGCCGGCCGTAAGGACAAACCACGGCAAATTCACAACCGTGTTTACAAGCATACCTATTTGGAATTCATTGCCTTTCGACTCAAAATCATCACATAAAATTCCCATTTTCACCTCGCGCAGCAAGAAATATTTTGTTCAGGGATTGATCAACGTATCTCAATTGTGTAATTACCTGTTAAAAGCTCTCAACCTTTACGTGTTATTTTCGTGTTTAACATTTGCTTTTGTATAACTGATACCTCTGATAACGAAACGAGTTGCGTTGGTCATACAGGGCTGTTCATTATTCTTCCTCTGTTATTCTTGTTCTGGCATTTGCTTTTGATTATTTCCATGGCATTTTTTTTCCCTCTTTCAGTAGTGGGTATTGCCTTTTTGTTATGAATGAATGAATGAATGAATGAATGAATGAATGAATGAATGAATGAATGAATGAATGTCATTTATTTAGAAATGGGGAGGCACAGGTCTTCTGTGGAATAAATGGGGCATTAATGTCGTCACTATTCAAGTAATTCACTGTCTCAAGAAATAGACACTCTCATGTAGGAGTATGCACTAGTACTGAGGCGGTGCGTGACCTGTGGTGTGTCGGTCCCCCCAAACCACCCTGATCAGGCCGCTCCGGCTGGCATATGTTGCAAATAATAACTGTGTATTAGGATCCGTGAGCAGTACTTCACTGTAGTTGTTCAACTGTAAAGGCTGTATGGCCATTCTGCCTGTGTCGAACGCGGAACATTGCCACAGTAAATGGTGAAGGTCTGCACGGCATAGCAGCCCGCAGTGCGTGCACGTCCCAGTCGTAATGTCGGGATGTCGCCATTTTGCCACAGAGTGTAGTGTGCAGGCCGAGTTTGCAAAATACCTTATTTACAAAAACCTCCTGAGCGCGTAAATGTGAAGACTTGCTCGAGAAGAGGGCAGGCGGGGTAACCTGCTTGAGGCGTTGTTTGCTTGCAGTACGCAGGGACATCCGTACATAGTGTATGATGGCTACCGAGGGAGCCATTTGGCTTATAGGAGGTCATACGGGTTCACCCTGAGGGGTGGGGGCTGAGAAACATCGCTCAACCCACCTGCGGAAGCAGCAGCGGCGTGTGCCACAGTATTGCCCCCGGGCACACCCGTGCGCCCCGGCGTCCAGATGATTTATATCGGACTATTTGCCTCCTCGTGCCTACGAAGGATAGCTTGAATAGCAGAAGCTGTGGCATCATCCGAGGCTCGGCGAAATATTTCAGAGTAGGCCGTGTTAGAATCCGTATAAACGCGGACAGGTTTCCGGATGGTATATGGGCGGCTTGCAGTGGCTCCCCATCTCCTGTGCGGTACCCCAGCGCATGCTGGGGTACCGCACAGGATATGGCAGCTATAGGCCCCTGAGTAAGCGGTCGTCTGCGTGCCAATCCATGTCATGTAGGCCCGGTCATTTGAGATAGCAGCATCAGTATAGATGTCGATTGTGTCCGAGCTCGCTTCTTTGAGTTGACGTGTGGCAAGAAGTTGGCGAGGAGGGAACGTTGTTCCGAGATATAGGACGGCGAATGCGTCGAGAAGCAATTGGGGTTTCCCTAAGGGGGTAAAGACCTATTAGAGGAGGTGCGTCTTCATGTTGCTGGCCATCCCAGGCCAGAAGGCGACGACCTTGCGGCGTATTTTCCATGCGGATATGGTGTCGGGTGTGGGCTTCGCGAATGACGTCTTGCAGTGGAAGCAAACCTGCAGCGCATTCAAGTGCAGGAATCTTAGCGTGTTTGGGGATCCCCGTGACAGTGCGCAGGGTGGCCCTGTGAAGGCGTTCCAGATTGCGGACGTCCGTAGGAGAGAACATGTATATGGGTGCACCGTACAAGATCTTGCCAATGGCCACAGCACTGGCGAGGGTACAACATGCCTGTTGTCGCGCTCACCCGTATTTGTTCGAGAGTCGACGTATCGTGTGCAACATGCTTGGACATGCTTGTCGGAGGCTACGTACCCACTTTTTTTGGGCTGTTACAGGTGGCTATAGGCAGGCCAAGATCTTTGATCTGTCCGTTTTTGGACTGTGTGCTGTGCGACCCAATATGGAGCGAGACACTCATGCTGGAGTTGGCGCGATGCTTTCCATCTATATTGATAAGTTCTGTTTTGTGTGGAGCGCGCTGCACTCCTATATCCTTAAGCGTGGCCTCTAAACTGAGGAGAGCTGCCTGCAGCTCGGTCTGCATTATTTCCTTGTCAGTATAGTCTGCTGTTTCTGTCCAAACAGTTATATCATCGGTGTAGATGGCAAAGCTAACCCTTGTGTCTCGTTCAAGGTTTTCGGCAACTCCGCACATGTCCAGATTAAAGAGCGTCGGACCTAAGATGGACCCCTGCGGAACGCCTCTGTCCAGGTAATGTCTTTGGGCTCCATCCGGGTGACGCCGCGCTTAGGCGAATGGGCCGTGATGCAAGGAAGTTCCTTATCCATGTCTGGGCTCGCTGGTTGGGGTAGCGGCTAGCTAGCTCTTCAAAGATGGCATCATGACGAAGGTTGTCGAGCGCTTTCTGCATGTCAACGGCCAGCAAGTAGTCAAGGAACACTTTAACGTGCGATTAATAACGCATCGTAGCAGCCAAAGGCAATCGCGGGTGCCCAGGTTAGGGAGAAACCCCACCTGAGCTGGGTGGAAACCAGGCCGGGTTATCTCGAGGTAAGGGAATATCCCAACTAGCACACAAGACCAAAGGGCGTGTTATTGGAGGATTGACGTCTTAGTTCGCGTGGTTGACGTCTCGAAGACGTCGCGAGCGGGTGCGACATCAAAGGGACGATGAAGCCGTCTCCGAAACGTCTTCGCGAGACCTAAAGTAAACGCGGAAAAATACTGCCCTCCTCCCTCCCTCCCCACCGGAGATTGGAACGCAGGGCATGGCTCAAAGCGTCGGCGGGCGTCGGCACAGCGCTCGGCGTCGAGATGTCGCCGGCTGCCACGGGTCCGGGAGAGAG
The DNA here is from genome assembly GCA_013339685.2 of Hyalomma asiaticum. NCBI lineage: Eukaryota > Metazoa > Arthropoda > Arachnida > Ixodida > Ixodidae > Hyalomma > Hyalomma asiaticum. The sequence goes on along the minus strand of CM023481.1, from coordinate 345,770,540 downwards.
GCGCCAGAATGTCTGGCTCCTTCCCTCGCCGGTCGCCGGGGAGAAGAGGCGAGAGGGCGCAGGCTGGCGCAGACAGGCGCAGACGCGAAGAAAAGCCAGCGAAGCTCGTTTGGGTGGTTGGAGGTGGAGTTAAGTTGTTGGCTACTGGCTCTTCCCTTGCTTCTGGAGAAAATTCCGTTACCGTGCAGCAACAGCTGCGTGTGTTTGTGTGGTGGCATTTTATTCTTTCTACTTTCTTACTTGCGCTAACTCCGGTTGAATTCCGGCGCTTCGGTGGCTGGTTCTTGTAGCATCAATGTCTACGCCTCGCCGAAAATAAATGTAAGTACCACATTTGAATAGCGTGGCAGGACGCCTGTGAGATCACTCATGTGTTCCGCGGATATGGCACACCCGTCTATAAAAGATACAATGAGCATTAATGCTACGTAAGCTCTAAGATAGTTGACGCATCCACTTAAAGACCAAGCAACGCAACTGTGGTATTATTATTGAGATCACCGTGCATGAATGCATTCTGAAACTTTGCTAGGTCTATGTGCGTGTTTAGCCCGATTAGTGAGTAAGGAGTGCATTGGCTTCGTTCCCACCATCCAGTCATTTGGCCGATACAGGTAGTGAGCACAGCGCCTGTGCAACTGTGTGGGATAATAGTAATTTACTCGTGTCTTACATGGATGAATACATGCATGTCATATCGCGTGTTGTAGGCCAACCGTTGCCGCGCGTTCATTCACTGTGGCATCGCAGTCGTGAGATTTCAGTTCAGGGCTGTGAAATTTACGTCCATGTTCGAGCAATTTCGCACTATTGTGGCATGTCAGCAGAACTGCCGCAGGCAATCATGACGTCTGGTGGTGGTGGTGGAATGACTTCACATAGCTCAGCATTCATATGAGCATGAGTGTCGTTGTGCGCGTTCTCGATCACATTTAACCTTTGCCATAGGCATGTGACTCTTTTGCGAATGTTCGTTATTATTTCTCATTGTCCACGCTGTTGCGGTTTTCTGCATTTCGCGGTTCGTCATTCTTACAGACCGCGAATACCAAAAGAATTACACGACCTGTTATCTGGTTCTATAGTATTGTTACAGGGACGCTCTTGTGCACAGTGGATTTATGGTATGCCATAAGCTGCCCAGTGTTTCACGTGGCACGGACTGGGGAGTGAAGACTTGATCCAGGTTGCTGGGCTGATACTGCAGGACAGAGATGATAATGTGACGAACAACGAACTAGATTAATACGTCGGGCTATGGGTGAGTGGCGTGTTACGAGGACCTATACGCGAACATTTGGATGAATTTTGTTTATTTTTTATGATATATTACGGGGCCGGCCGCTTGTCCGGTGCCGGGATCTAGCGTACATGCCTATACCTGCACTCGCCACTCAGGCGCCTCAGGTGTGTGTGTGTGTGTGTGTGTGTGTGTGTGTGTGTGTGTGTGTGTGTGTGTGTGTGTGTGTGTGTGTGTACGACGGCTGCTTGTTTTTTTTTTCAAGCTCCGCTTTATCGTCAAATCAAAGCCACGGTGCTATTCAAGTTTTCTACGGAACATTTGACACTTTCCTGCTTCCCCGCGACATGCTCACGAGTTGGTGCTGCTAGTGACGTCACTTGTTGAAACGAGAGCAGACGTTGCATGCTGTATTTAAAATAAAACTGGAAATACACTGCTGCTTGCAGCACAACAATATTTAGCTCACACGTTCACAGAAGCCTCAACGACTGATTGGCACAGTTTGTTGAGTATGTTCAAAAAGTGTTGCTGGGTCCCTTTCATACTGAGTACGCAGTGAACACGTAAGCACGCCTCACCGTTTAAGTGTGAAGCATGTGTGTCACTCGATTTCTACATGCTGAGTATGGGAATGCATTCAAAATAAACTACAAATGATTAATGTGTAGTATAACGCTCACGAGTGACATATTATTGCGTCGATGGTAGCATCAATCAGCAGGTGTATCAAGTTCCCTGCGGAGACGGCCCGAACACCACTATATATTGTAAAGGAGAGAGACATAGACACAGCGTCTTTGCCGCAGGCCGGCTGTTCTATTCTGAGTTCTTTCTTCCCTTCCTTTTCTTCGCTGGGCACCTAGCACGAGCGTCCTAGCTTCGGCGGAGCTCACTGACCTTCGTGTATATGTACATAGATATATGTACATACAATCCTGGGAGTGTCAGATTGTATAAGCATATTCCTCAGTAAAGGGGACAGGGCGGGCGACCGCCTTCGTAGCTCAGCGGTAGATCATCGGACGCGTTATCCGAAGGTCGTGGGTTCGATTCCCACCGAAGTCAAGTTTGTCTTTTCCTCCACTTTGATTCTTTTCTACTTACTCCACAATTATAATACTACAATTAAGAACCTCAACACTTCCCCTGTGCTTTCCTAGGCTTCATGGTTTGTTGGTTCGTTAAATTTATATAGATATGGTGCAGGCAGGAGTTCAGAGGAAGCAGGCACTTAAGGAAAATTCATTTTGAGTGTTTCTCTATTATACGTTGCAGGATATTGTGAGCTCTTCCTGTAAAGGGCGCAATGCCTATGACAGAGATACATTTCAAATTTCGTTGCTCAAAACACAGTTGCAGAACAGCTTTATAGGAAATAATGGCCCCATTTTTTTTTCCTTTGCAGGAATACATGCGGTTTAATCGGTTGCATGGATAAAATGATCAAGTGCACCAACTGCGTTCTACCACGGCCCGACTGCGGTTCTACACTGAAAGCATTTCCGTGACGGCGGTTTCAGCGCGTCATATGATGCCAGTAGGGCTGTATTCATCAGCTGCACTAAGCCTGGACATTACAACTAGTTTTTGATGACTGTGAACGTGAACTAGTTGCGCTTTCGGTAGAGGTTACATGTTCAAACGAGTTGGCCATTCGAAGTGTTTTGTTTAATGACTAGGTATAGTATGAGTTTTTTTTTTTTTAAATGTGAAACAGGGTAAAATTCGGAGACTCTCAGATTGGTCCTGCACATGTGTACCTGATGATTATTTGAAGTCCTTTTTAGGAGTAGCTTCATGCGCTGTGCCAAAATCTTTCTTTTTTTTTAGTTTCCAAATGATGCTTGCCAGTCTGATAACCGTTGATGTAACATTTGCATAGACATGACACGAACGGTTATCATTGTCTGTTTGCTCATTAAGTTGTTTCTAACAAATAAAAACGAGCCCTCGACCCCTTCCCTTTCGTTATTGCATAGATGTGCGTAACACAGTGCTTCGTAGAGAGCCATATTTGTATTTTGTATATGTAAGTGAGAAGATTGCCTTTTTTTTTCGTCACCCCAACACTGTCTCCTGTGTATTCGACGTCAAGAAGGTGAGTATGTAGCTTCATTATGCAACTGAAGTTCCTTCGATGTAACGTTGCTCGCTGTGACTGATTGTGCACTGCATTGGGATGTTGCTCATTATACCGATTTATTAATACTTCATTCGCTACTTTCTTTGAAGTTCACATTGGTCAATATTCATTGTCACTTGATTGGTGCTTTTGGTTGTCTTTTAAAGCTTGCCTCGTTATATCAGCTGATGTCCTAGGCAAATTTCCCTTTTCATATCTGAGTCGCATTTGAGTTGTATTGTTTGTATTCATTGATTTTGTGTGGTGAAGATACTGCATAACATGATTGAAAGCGGCTATCACACAGTCATCCATTGTTCTGTCTGTGCTCATATAACAGGATGCGCTGCTCTTATGCTGAAAAGCGCATAGTCGTTTGGCTGTTGGTTATTGTGTGATTACTACTGCTCTTTCTGTAACCCTCTAGTCATTAATAAGTTCCCAATATATTTAATTTATTTCTTATGCAGTTCCTTTAGAATATTTGTGGTTTTATTATCTCGTATTTCTCTCTTTTTTTAACTTGCACAAGTTAGTTTCTCAATAAAATGTTGATGAAGCAGTGTTTCGACTTCATGATCATGGGCACAGGGGCCTCCTTGTTAGGTCACTTGCCAAGAAACTGTCTGTCCTTCACTGAAGAAAGATATGTCATTACTATTTTTGGTGGATTTGCTTCATACGCTACAAAGTACATGCTAGATTGATTTTCGTATTTATGACAATGCTAAGACTGATGAAGCATTTGCAGAGAACTACGCCTACCTTAGTGCACTATTTTTGCTCTGTTGCACTCAGTGCTGATGCTTTTAACCACCACAAAGAAAAAGAGTTCCAGGCAAGTGCGACGCCAGGACTTCTTCCTAGGACGTAACTACGAAAGTATTCAACTGGCACTACCCCCCGCTCTGCAGCACCGAAAAGCTTATGGTGTAGCTGGTAACATAGCATGTCACGGCTGTTACCATAAGGCACGGACGGCGCCCGCGGATCGGGGGTGCCCCAAAAATTATGATCCCGTTGGCACCTTCAGAACCAGAGAGTTAATGCCTTAGGGGGTGAAAAAAAAAATGCCTTGGCGTCATTTGAACCCCTAAGGTGTTAGCTCTAAGGTCAGGCTTTCACTTATACATTCTGAGGGTGGCAACCAGATCAAAATTTTGGTGAGCGCGTCCCGTTCCCGAGCACGATTCCTGCTTCTTTTTCAGATTACGTGTAACGTTTCAGGAACGGCTTTGCAATGACGTCTTTGGTAAGTCTTTAAACGGATTCAGAAATCCCGGGAAGTGGGATTATTGGTGTCTCCTCTAAGCCGTCGAAAAAAAAAACAGCTTTTTGAAGACGTTTCGAAGACGTTAAAGAAACGTCTCTTTTATGTGCAACAAGCCGGACAAATGACGAGATATACGACGCATGTTTCTGCGACGTCGTTAACGTGTCGTATACTGTTTCGAAGAGGTCATAAATCTTTTGTGTGCTAGCTGGGATACGCGTGTGAATCATGTGACCAATGAGCTTACAAAGCGTCGAAGTCAGGGAGATTGGTCGGAGGTTACTGTAGACGTTCTGCTTTTTGCCATGTTTTGGTATGCGGTAAATGAGAGAGAGCTTAAGCCCCTCAGGTACGCTTCCTGAAGCCCACAGGATGTTAATTACTTCTGGTAGAGCGTCCTGAGCTTCTCCAAGGTTGCGGAATTGTTGCCATGTTATTCGGTCATGCCCTGGTTCTGTCCGAAGGCGATAGCTTTTAATTGCTGCTATCATTTCTCCTATGCTAAATGGGCGGTCAAGATCTGGATCAGGTTCCGGTATGGCCCAGGCATTCGGAGGCACAGGCGGATTGAGTGATGCATGGGGAAAGAACGCTGTGATGATTTCCTCCTGTACTGTTGCGGGATCGGCTTTCACGAAGAGCTCGATCAAGGGAGAGTTACCCCTTCCTTTCCCACTAAAGCTGCGAAAAACGCGCCAAAGACCCTGAAGTCCCGGCACGCGATCGAGACGCTCGCAGGTGAACTGCGAGCCTTCGCTTTGAAGCTGCAGCTGATACTCAGTAATAAGCTTGAATTGACCCTTGGTTTTCATAAGGTCAGTGTGTCGTTAGCCTCGTGAGCGACATCTTGATACTAAATTCTGCTCTTTTCCATAGAGATGAGCGACGAAACGAAGCTTAGCGCTCATTGCGATGAGCGACGAAACGGGCCGTTCGCATGACGCTTCGCGTAGTCAAAATCGCGCGATCGCTCCGTTTTGGAAATCTAGAATCGGTCGCCCGTCGCCCGGAAGTACCATGTCCTTGTAGCCAACAACAGAAAGCCGGAACAGGATGTACATTAATGACGCACTGCTAGTTGCCACCATGTGCTTGATATACATGCACATACGCAGGGAAGAACTACCGCAAGGCAATAAAAAAAGGACATTTTGTGCACCTTTGCGTAGCAAAACATATTACTCTACATTGCATGCCGCGGTCAACGCACCAGTTTCGCTACAAAATCGACACCTTCGTGCCAGCAACTCTGGATATCGCTTGCCGAAGTTTTCGCGTGAATGAGTTTTGGTTATGCAAACTACAGCTCGCGCGATGGTAGCCTGCTTCGCGTCGCCCGTCGCTGTCGCGTGCATTTTCGCGAATATGGGGTTTGGCCTTCATGACAAGTCTCACCGTCGCTCCCAGTGTCACGGCTGAAAAAGATGCGTTTTCCTTCACCATCTATACACACACGCGTACACAGGCCGATCCATCAGCCCTTGTGCGTACCCAACCAGTTCAGGACCTTTTCCTCGCAATACGCGCCACACGTTTCGAATCGCTTAATTTCACCTCACTGAGTAATTCCGGTTGCCCCACACAGCACGTTCAATTCGAAACGGAATCACTGATGGTCAAAATGATTACCTTGTTTGTTCTTTTTTTTTATCTCACCCTTTCAACTCTTCGTGCTCCTTTTCTAGCCAACTTCGCGCTGCCAAAACACTTTACCGAAGTCCGCATACGCCGAGCGCGGAGAATTCTTCAGCGTGCGTCCATGCATACTGATGCGGGCGGGCGGGCATGCATAAACCCGCTCGGGTTCTGTACTGCTTGGCTGTACATTATTCACGATATATAGCTTCAATGTACAGACACCAAAAGAAAGTGCATACTCTTTCTTCTAAATGACATGCTAGTGGTGCTTCGCTGCGAATGCCTGTGTAGGGTGGTCTGAATCACCCTTTTGAATTTATGAAGGTGCAGCGTCATTCGCTTAAAAACCAGCCGTCTGCTCGACATATCGCTGTCTGGAGTGCTGGTCAAGCGAGCTAAAATAGGGCAGATACGCGTTTCATTTTATGACTGACCTCGGCGCTTGGAAAAATTAGGTGAAAAATAAACATGCATACTTCATAACAATTTTTTTTTAAGGAAGCGCGCAGTTTCATTCAATCTCAAGCAGCGAGCGAAATAGTAAGGTCGAACGTTTTTTCTGAGATCCGTCTTTTCTTGGCACGAGAATTTTTGATCACGATGTCCTCACAACAGCGCACACCGACCGTTTATAACTATGTAGTATACGTCATTCCAGAAATGAAACGCAGCACAACTGCCGAAGTCCGGGGCAGGAGGAGGAGAAGGAGGGGGTAGAGGAGCCAAGCCGGTCTCAGTGCATACCTGACTGTCATTCGACCAGGTATGGGCTGACCGCCTAATAATGGAGCTGATAATTAGCTCTGCCTATAGTGCGCGCCCTCCCCCCCCCCCCCCTCCCTGCTCCCTTCCCCTTTTTTTCTGTAACTTAACCCTCTTGATGTCGCGGAATTAACTTCCATGGAGACGGCAGGACCGACAAGAAAAAAGGAATCGCTCACATCAAATCAAGAGTTGAGACGAACCCGCGGTTAAAAACAAAAAATGTGGTTTTGTGACCGTCTTGCTCACTCCGAAGCTGACATGCTAATTCTATTTTACCCGGTTATTGCAATTGGGGCAAACGAGCCGGTGGGCTGAGCAAAATTATGTGCGTGCTTCACTTGGTTTGGTTTTTGCGTAGACGGCCAAGGCTCTATCGCAGTTGATACTCGTTCCTCCATCTTTATACGGCGCCACTTATTAGTGGCACCAGTGGCGAGTGACATTGCTGTTTCTTGTGCAGAACTTCAGAGGCTTTATTGAAACTTGCTCGGTCAGTTGGTGCGTGCTTCAAGAATTGAACAGACGCAACACACCGAGAAAGGTGTGTTTCTGTCGCCTGGCTCTTTCTTTGGTGTGCTGTGTCTGTTCCATTTTTGAAACTTCCGATTCCTTTCCTCACACGACCATGAGCGAACTTAAGAAATAAAAATGGCAGGTCCCATGTCAGTGGCAATCAAGGAAATGCGAAACACGTCTCAGGAACGCAAAATGGATCTGCATTGTTGTCTCGCTATACCGATTTTGGTACATACGAAGTTAACGAAACGGCAGCAAGAGCACCAAGACTGTGGCATGTAAACCATGCCCGCTCATGACACTCATTTCATGATTGTAATGTTGTGACCTGTTATTTACGTTCGTCATGCAGTCGTGTTGTGCCATAGCAGTTTTAGTATACATCCCATTAACGAAACGCGTGGCATGTAAACGATGTTGCTCATGACGTGCATCTCAGGATTTTCACGTTCTTAGAACGTTTCACCCATGATCGTCAGACATTGTTGTCTTGCCGAACCAATTTATATGAAGTTAACGAAACGGCCGCAAAAGCACAAAGACCGTGGCACGTAAATCATGCCGCTCATGACTTGCATGCCATGATTTTTGTGTGATGACCTGTCAATCATGTTCGTCATGCAGTCATGTTGTGGCACACTAATTTTCGTATACATCACATTAACGAAAAGGCTAGGAGAGCACCAAGACTGTGGCATGTAAATCATGCCGCTCACGACATGCATGTCATGATTTTCATGTTATGACGTGTCATTTATGTTTGTCATGCAGTCATGTTGTGGCATACCAATTTTCGTATACATCCCATTAACGAAACGGCAAGGAGAGCACCAAGACCGTGACACATAAATCATGCCGCTCATGACATGCATGTCGTGATTTTCATGTTATGACCTGTCATTCATGTTCGTGATGCAGTCCTGTTGTGGCATGCCAACTTTCGTATACATCCCATTAACGAAACGGCCAGGAGAGCACAAAGTCGTCGGCGGATAGATAGATAGATAGATAGATAGATAGATAGATAGATAGATAGATAGATAGATAGATAGATAGATAGATAGATAGATAGATAGATAGATAGATACGCTCAAAGTCGCCGAAGTTTGCTAAGAAATGCTTCGCATTTAATAATTACCAATAATTGAACATAAAATATATTTTAATAGCTTTATGTTATACAAAACCGGTCACAGGTCTTTCATAATAAAGCGGCTTTTAACCATAAAAACAATTATTAAAAAGTTATGAGCGCTCTTTTGGTCAAACTACTGTCACGTGTGGCTCATACACGCTTTGGGTGCGCGGATATGAGCCACATGAGGATAACGTGAAAAACACCGTCACCACACTCAGCTACCCACAACAGCTCCCACAGCAGCCCCAGTAAAGAGAAGACCTACGTAATTTGTTATGAAACTTAGTCTGGTGTCAACGCAATCACGACGACGTCACGAGAAGCACATATCAGTATACATACCTAAAGGGCGCTAAAGCAACTGACGTAAGAGGGGGACCTACATATCCAGAGCGCCAACTACCAACTGATTTTATTAAGGACGGAAGAAGGGTGTCTAACCATATCAGCGCATGCGCAAAAAAGGGCAATCATGAAGCAAAGCAGGTTTATTTATCTCATTTCCAGCGCATGTCAAAGAAGTGCAAAAATCCAAGGAAAATAACAAAATCACAGCATATCCACGGGGTGAATGATGATGAGTGGGCGAAGCTCCGGAGGGAATCATCGGTAAACCGTGAATCTTTCGCGTAAATCGCCCAGTCGATCATCATGTAAAGGCGTGAGAAACACTGTATTCGTACTCCTGCGCCAAAACTTATTATTTTGCCAAGTAGGGAAGTACCCACTACGCCATAATTACCAGTGCCTCCGTAATGGGTTCAAAGCTACAAAGCACGCAGCTCTGTGTTCTTTCAAATGATGCCTCGACCTCGTTATACAATCCATTTTCGCGTCGTGTAGCGGTGTATTACTATTTTTCAACGTAACATTACGTTTGTTAATGCGATTCCGCGGGAGACATTATACCTGTTTAGGTCTTTTAGCGATCATTTTTCAACCACAGGCGCAACTCAGTGGTAGAACGCTCGACTGCCACGCCGAGAGCGTGGGTTCGAATCCAGGCAGAGGGCACAACTTTCGGAATTTTTTTTTTCATAAAAGTAGACGTGGCTACGTACCATCACCAACAACGAACACCATGGGATGTACAGACCCACGCCCTAAGGATTGATTGATTGATTTGTGGGGTTTAACGTCCCAAAACCAGTTCTGATTATGAGAGACGCCGTAGTGGAGGGCTCCGGAAATTTCGACCACCTGGGGTTCTTTAGCGTGCACTGACATCGCACAGCACACGGGCCTCAACATTTCGCCTCCATCGAAATGCAGCCGCCGCGGCCTGGATTTGATCCCGCGACCCTCGGATCAGCAGCCGAGTACCTTAGCCACTAGACCACCGTGGCGGGGCACGCCCTAAGGAGCTTCGCCCCTAAAACCACTACTAAAAGAAAATTGAAAATACGCTGAATATGAAACACCGAAGCAACCTTGTTGCGGCTTCTGCTAAAGGTAACGCCTAAGCAGTCGCACGGTTTCATGAGCCTGTGCCGTTTACTTCTTTCGCGCTTTCTCGTACTGACCAAATGGGTTGACCTTAAAAGTTCCTGCCGTTGTGTTCTCCTTAGCTCTCTTAGTGGTTTCCGCCTTTTCACTGGCCACTTTCTTCGCTTTGACAGGTTCCATTGTGTTCCTGTTGGTTCTCTTAGCGGCCGCCGCCTTCCTCTTGGCGACCATCCCAACTTCAGTGGGTTCCGCTGTGTTCATTCCCTTAGCGGACTCAGCCTTCTTGTTTGCAAGCTTATTGGCAACAGTGGGTTGGGTCGTCTTCCGCTTAGTTCCCATGACGGCGTCTGCCTTACCGCTGGTGCGCCTCCTGACTTCAGCTGGTTCAGCTGTTTTTGACGTTGGCTGAGTGGTCTCCGGCTTTTCGTTGGAAAATTTGTTAGTTTTAGCAGGCAGATTTGCCTTCTTTTTGGTTTTCATGGCTACGTCCGTCTTTCCGATGGCTATCTTCCTGACTTCGGTAGATTCCTTTGTGTTCTTCGTTCTCTTACCGGTCTCCGACTTTCTGTTGGCGAGCTTGTTGGCGTCGGTGGGTTTAGTTGTGCTCTTCTTCGATTGCTTAGAGGCTTCCACCTTTCGGATGGCCAGCTTCATGGTTTTGGTGGGTTCTGCAGTGTTCTTCCTAGTTCTCTTAGCAGCCTCCACATTTCCTTTGGTCGACTTCTTCCCTCTGGCAGATTCGGTGATGTTCTTCCTATTTCGCTTATTATCCTTCGCCTTTCCGTCGGCCAGCTTCATGGCTTCGACGGATTCAGTTTGTGTAGCGGCGTCCACCTTTCTATTGGCGAACCCCTCGGCATCAGGTGCATTTTTGCTCTTAGTTAGTTGAGCGGGATCCCCTTTTCCCTTGGTGAGCTTGTTGGCTTCAACGGGTTCAAACGCCATTCGCGAATTTCAAGTTTTGTCCAGCCAAGGTGTGGTAGCTGGTGTCCATGATTGTCTTGGCAAGCTCCGTAAGAGTTGGAAACTTCACCTGGCAATATCCGGTCGAACATACCTCGGTTACTTGTCCCATCTTAAAGACGACGTCCAGCTTCTCTTTGCTGAGGAACTCGCTGGGCACGTTGTATACATCCAGCGTGTCGGACGACACAAGTGGACATGTATTCGGGCCATGCCAGCGCTTGGCCTTGAAGGGCGATCCTTTGATCAAAGCGCCGTCGAGAGCGTCAACTGCGGCAACAGCTTCTTCCGGGGTACCATACATCGCGTTGAAGAGGACCAGCTGATCGCCTTTAAGGAAGGCACCCGTTTCGATGGCGCCCGCACAAAGACTCGCGACGTCTTCGACTTTAACGCCTTTGGCGAAGCCGGACAGCGTCACCCTGCAGGAGTCCGTGTCCGTCTTCTCGCGCGACGGGTCAGCGAAGTCTTCCGGCAGGAAGACGGGGCCACGTCGCTCGATGGCTGATCGCTCTGTCGACGTGTTACAGCCTTGGTCGCTGACTGGCTTCTCAGTAGGGGCACCGACGACTAAATCGGACATGATTGGTCGCAAAGGACTGCGTCGCTCGTCTCCACGACCGTCCGACTCGGAGCATGTCGGCATGGTACCGCCAACTTCGTCTCCGTCCATCTCCTGGGTCTCCTAAGCCTAACCAAACCGAGCCTTCCTCACAGGACTGGCAATGCTGCTTGCTTGTCTCTTTGCTTTTTGTTCTCCAAAGGAGGCATCCAGGCTCGTACCCACAACAGGGGATTCGCCATGAAGCCGGCGGTTAAAACGAAACGGAAATTTTAGAAATTTAAATGAAGGCGAAAGTTCAGATCTTGAGAAAATTACTAACGTTATAGACTGCAGGATGCTGAATAAATTTTCGCTATGGTAATTTTAGCAGAAACAATGTATGAAGAAAGAAAAATTAAGAATTTGTTTGTTTTCCCGTATTACAGGTGCATTGTTTCATGATAATTAACAAGGTCTCGTCATTTTATCAACCAGGAATCCACAAGGAGCCATAAAGACGTTCCTTTGGTCCAAAGAAGAAGCTCCGAAAGAAAGCATACTTTTGGTATCTATACTTGAATTTCTTAATTTCTTAATACAGGATTAAAATGTCTTTTTATTAGATTGATCAATCGACGGCAGGATAGAAGAAAATATCCAATGGTCTTCTGTCCCTTACAGCAGTGACATAAAGGAGATGGCGCCAGACAAGACCATTACTAAATAAAATTAAGAGGAGGACTATGACATCGAAATTTTGTGATCGGCACTTCCAATTTACGTGTGGGACACCATTTGTTATCCCAAGAAGAATTCAAGTGGTTATACTCAGGAGTGGGAATTATGATTTTGTTACATCTTGACGTAGGGAACATTCCCTGAACTTAGCCGCAGTGGCATGAGATGTAACTTGCAAAGCTCAAATGAACGAGCCTTCCAGAAGCATCTGCTCGAGTGAGCGAGCCATCCCATTTAAAAGTACACCTGCAGTGTCCCGAGCACCCACATCAAACGCTCCGTATGCGTATGTATGTCGGAATTAATAATCTGAGCACGTCCAGTACAGAAGTATCTCATGATGCAGTAAGTGGCGGGCATGCTGGCAACTAGCCAGTGACTACACTACCGTCGAATGTGTAACTGGAAGTTTTCGAAGAACTAATACAATTGCTAAAAATTCTGCTTGGAATATGGGTGTGTAACCGGAAGGCGTAATGAGTATGACCGTGCCCACGCCCATGCCCATTCTCCCTTCACGCATAGATGCACCTGTGGCGATTATATGATTCATTTATAAATGTAATATGTCATCTTCTAACATTCCGATCAGATATATAGAGGGTAATACTTCAGCGTATTACATGGCAATGTGTCCAATTCAACGTTTATACTTGGCAGAGAGTTATCTGATGAAATGATCTCGCGTAACATGTAAACAGTCTATACTCGGGTGCAGGTCAAGAAAAAAGCAGCGTCTGCACGTCAAAGGACACTCTCCAGCTAATGGTGCCGCTCTGTCAACGTGGTGTCGCGGCAAACCTCCTCCTCTCCGCGCTCAAGAGAGAAATCAGCGCGGCGTGGAGGCCGTCCGCCGCGACGTCACGTTAACAAAGAGGTGCCATTGCCTGGAAGGAAGGGGGGGGGGGGGGGGGGGCGGTCCTCTGACGGGCCGACGCCGCTTTTTTCTTGACCTGTATCTTGCGCAAACAATAACCTGAGGCATATAAGCACGTGACCAATCCTCATTGAAGTAGGCTCTTGATTCAGTAATGAACACAAACTGCAACCGCTTTTATGTAGGTTCGTAGATTTTAAGATATGTTTTGGCTGTGAGAATGGGCAATCTACAAGCAAGTGTAGGCACTCGTGCTTTTGGTATAAAACAATGGTAGCTGTGTGTTTGGGAACATCAAGATAACTCCGAAGAGCTTCTCACTCTAAATCTTGTACGCTAGAATGGAACAAAATACAACAAATAGAATGGAACAAAATACAACTACGGGACGAACATAGATACGATAACTCATAATTAGGATGTCTCAGCGTGTCCAAAGCGGTGTTGACCAAATTTGTGTACCATGGCAATAGCACGTATTGCCATAAATTCAATATATTAAATGTGGACACGCCAGCTGGGCTTGTAATAGCAAATTACGCCTTTATGCTCAGTCCATCCTGAGGAGGTCTTTGTTGGCGGTACTCAATGAAAATAGTAACATGCACACCTAAGAGAAAAATAATTACAGAGCATTTGGCAACGTTTAGAGTCATTTGAACATGATGAAACCAGGTTTCTAATGCCCCTAGATATGATTATAACTTAGTTGCGAGATTTATTTCTCTTGCTTGCAGCCACGAAGAACGCAATGTGTATACGCGTGCTCGTACTTCAATAATGTATGCTCGTACATTAGCAACCAGTGGGATGGAGCGTAATGCAAAAACCCTGCAGATCCCACGGATCGTGGGAAGCGGTGTCATGCGAAAACAGTCAGCGAGAAAATTGCTGATGAATTGTTTCGCATTCACACAAGTGTGACGAGTACGATCAAAGTTTGGGCATTCTGTGCAGGATGAGAGATCTTTGTTCAGAACACGACGCATTTGCTCGCTGCAACGTCACGAAGTGGGAGCGCGGATCTCGTACTGCGCGGTGCGGATTTGGCACGACTGAGCGGAGCTCAGGCTTCCGGGATGGGTCACTTTCCCTTGTTTGAGTGAGTGCTGTTTTGTGATAAGGTGCCCATAACATATACGAGAACTGGAGGGCGAGAGCAACCAATGAGCAAGCGGTAAACATCCTAAACATTGACAAACATATTTTGTTGTCGCAAATGAGTTCTGCGGAAACCCGGAAGGTGGAGTAACGTTTATGAAATTCGTCCTGGACCAGGACGAATTTTTCGGCAACTAGGAAGGTTTCATTTCTGAGAAATCCGTATGGATTTCCTTGTAGCCTTGTGCTACAAAACGGGCGGATGCTAATTTTCCCTTTCATTATTTCTCGTCTTCTTTTAGACAAAATACAACACAAAATGGTTTTGTTCTTCCAATGAATAAGACTCTTTTATCAAAACGAATAATATTTTTCGTGAGCTTAAAGGGATACTGAACAAAACTTTCGCCGTCGAGATAAATGATCCAATTGAAATATTGCGTACTGAAATTTGTTTCCGCAACCTTCATTTCAGCCAGAGACTAGCGGAAAATACTGAATTTAATGCATTTTTCGCAAATTCGCGCGTCTAGCGGCCGCGCGGTGAACTAGAGGGAGTTACGTCACACCCACCGGATGCTGACGCGCCGACCAATTCGCGACGAGCAACTCGCGACCGCTCGCAACACAAGTGGTCCTTGGGAGGAGAGGTGGAGGGGGAAGTGGCTGGAGGAGAGAGGGTGCCGGTTGCATGTGACGTCACAGCCATTGACAAGCGCACTGCCGTGCAGCCGCAGCGCTCGCACAATCCACTAAAATACGGCCAACTGTGTGAAAATACGTTTTATGAACTCTGTTAATCAGAACAGTGACGTCTTTCGAGCAGGTTTTCGATGTTTTCGCCAGTTTTCCCGCTTTTTGTTCAGTATCCCTTTAAACGCGTGGTGCGAATGCAGAGAAAATGTGGTCATGCAAAAAGTCATTATCCGGAACAAGGGTTTTTCCAGTTTTAAAAATATGAAGGGACCACTAGCTCGAGTCTGTGCAGCGAATGAGTTCGGAAAAGTCATTGTGTTTGTATTCATTGCAGCAGGAAAAATTATTTCTATAATTTCGCAATTGTTTATTTGCGCAAGTTCTAGCCAAGTGTGTGTGAAGTAGGCTAAAATTTGCACACTGGAAGATGAGCAAACTACATCTACAGCGTCATCACATGGTCCAAAATGCCCAGCAGCATGTTAGTGGCTTCCGAGCACACGTGCAATACAGGACAGCCAATGCTGCTTGCAAAACAATATTCTCCCGACGTAAATATTGTCGCGCCTATGTTGTTGTTCACACGGGGAAGTACAACCGAGATATTGGAAGCAATCATTTCTTTTTTATATGCGAAGCATTTCTTAGCGAACTTCGGCGACTTTGAGCGTATCTATCTATCTATCTATCTATCTATCTATCTATCTATCTATCTATCTATCTATCTATCTATCTATCTATCTATCTATCTATCTGTCTGTCTGTCTGTCTGTCTGTCCGTACGTCTGTCTGTCCGTACGTCTGTCTGTCTATCTGTCTAGCCGCCTACGACTTTGTGCTTTCCTGGCCGTTTCGTTAATGGGATGTATACGAAAATTCGTATGCCGCAACATGGCGGGATGACGAACGTATAACATGAAAATCATGACATGCATGTCATGAGTGGCACACCTACATGCCATGGTATTGGTTCTCTTGCAGCCGTTTCGTTAATAGGATGTATATGAAAATCGGTATGGCACAACATGACTGCATGACGAACATAAATTACAGGTCACAACATGAGCATCATGACATGGGTGTCATGAGCGAAATGATTTATATGCCACGGTCTCGGTGCTCTCGTGGCCGTTTCGTTAACTGGATGTACACGAAAATTTGTATGGCACAACACGACTGCGTGACGAACATAAATGACAGGTCATAACATGAAAATCGTGATATGCATTCCCTGAGCGGCATGATTTACATGCCACGGTCTTGGTGCTCTCCTGGCCGTTTCGTTAATGAGATGTATACGAAAATTGGTATGGCACAACATGACTCCATGACGAACATAAATGACAGGTCATAATACGAACATCATGACATGCATGTCATGAGCGGCATGATTTACATACCACGGTCTTGGCGTCCTCCTGACCGTTTCGTTAATGGGATGTATACGGAAATTGGCATGGCACAACATTACTGCATGACGAACATAAATGACAGGTCCTAACATGAATATTATGACATGCATGTCATGAGCGGCATGATTTACATGCCACGGTCTTGGTGCTCTCCTGGCCGTTTCGTTAATGGGATGTATACGAAAATTGGTGTGGCACAACATGACTGCATGGCGAACATAAATTACAGGTCATAACATGAACATCATGACATGCATGTTATGAGCGGCATGATCTACATGCCACGGTCTTGGTGCTCTCCTGGCCGTTTTTGTTAATGGGATGCAGACGAAAATTGGTATGGCATAACATGACGGCATGACGAACATAAATGACAGGTCATAA
Organism: Hyalomma asiaticum; assembly: GCA_013339685.2. Classification (NCBI taxonomy): domain Eukaryota; kingdom Metazoa; phylum Arthropoda; class Arachnida; order Ixodida; family Ixodidae; genus Hyalomma; species Hyalomma asiaticum. The sequence goes on along the minus strand of CM023481.1, from coordinate 345,753,684 downwards.
CATGAAAACTATGACATGCATGTCATGAGCGGCATGATTTACATGCTACGCGTGTCGTTAATGGAATATATACCAACATTGCTATGGCACAACACGACTGCGTGAAGAACGTAAATGAGAGGTCATAACATTACAATCATGATAAGCGTGCCATGAGCGGCATGGTTTACATGCCACAGTCTTGCTGCTCTTGCGGCCGTTTCGTTAACTTCGTATGTAGCAAAATCGGTATAGCGAGACAACAATGCAGATCCAATTTATGTTCCTGATGCGTGCTTCGCGTTTCCTTGATTCCCGCTGCACGTGGGATCTGCCTTTTTTTTTCAGTTGAAACAACTTTAGGATATATATATATATATATATATATATATATATATATATATATATATATATATATATATATATATATATATATATATATATATATATATATATATACCCTGGAGTTGTATATAAGATACCTTGTCAAGACTGCCGCGCATCATACATAGGAGAAACAGGCAATTTCAAGCGACGTATCAAGCAGCACCAGAATGACGTAGCTAAAGGACATGCTGCCGCCAACGCACTAGCTGAACATCATCTTAACACGGGTCACAACATTGACTGGAATTCAGCGACTGTCATCGGCACCGAAAAATCACTGTCATCCCGCCTTCTTTTGGAATCATTGTTAATCCAGTCGACGCATCACACGCTTAACCGGACACGTGGAAATCTACCCGATAATTACACCAGATCATTGCGCCATCTACTACGCATATAAAGGCACGGCCCGATTTCTTACGCTTGTATGTGAACAAGAGACCCGTAGTGGTCTCGAAACGTCATAAATTCTTTTTCGTTGCAACTTTGGCGAGTGTTTGTTTATTCGCAAGAAATGTATGCCCCTCGCCAGACGGTGTTCCGTCGAACCCTGGACTATATATATATATATATATATATATATATATATATATATATATATATATATATATATATATATATATATATATATATATATATATATCGTAAAGTATAAGGAAAAGAGACACAGACACAGCGTCTTTACCGCAGGCAGGCTGTTACATTCTGTGTCTTCCTTTTCTTCGTCGACGCACACCCCACTCTGCTAGTGCGAGCGTTTGAGCTTCAGTTCGCTTTTTACCATTACACTCGGCCATGACTGCGAATGTCGTCAGCGGCCGAAATGTCTGGCGGACGCCACTGGCTATGCCAGTGTGGTCGATCTCGGCTCCGCAACGACTTCTCTTATCGAGGTGTCACTCAAGTCTCTGGTGGGCGAAATTGGCTACAGCGTTGCGGCCGCTGTTGCACGCGTTGCGAACATGGTCTGCAAAATGTCGGTGAAGTTATTGATATACAAATCACTGTTTAGTTCTTATCTTAGTTATTGCTATTTGGTTTGGGGAACAACTACAGAAACAAACTTAACAAAATTACTGAGAATACAGAAGAAAATACTGAGGCTGATAGACAACGCTATAGTTACAGCACCTAGCGACCCACTGTTTAAAAAATATAAGATAATCAAAGTGAATGACCTATATCAATACAGACTACTACGAGAGTACTGTCTTAGCTGCAAACGCTCAAACTCTTTGTTTACAGATATGGCGAATCTTTGCCTAAAGGAAAAGACTTATGAAACTAGAAATACAGAAATGTGGAACGTTCCTTACTTTCGTACTAATTATGGTTTTCAGATGCTTCGATGTACTCTTCCGCGAATTTTAAATAATTACATTAGCAAAGGTATAGATGTGTCTCATTTAAGTGTCGCTGAATTAACGGCTCTTTTTGTTGTATAAACAATGTAGTAATTATTTGGGTTCAGAAGATTGCAGCAGGTTTCTTTGTTGTATAAGGTATGTATAAAATGTGTATGATATTGTGATGTCCTTTCAGCTGCTGCCATTGTTCACAAAGGGGGCGGAGGATCCCTCAAGCCGTCATTACGGCTTTTCCCTCCGCCTCCTGTTACACTGTACTGTGACGAAATAAAGCAATCAATCAATCAATCAATCAATCAAAATATATTCGGCAGGCGGCACTGGCTGTGCCTCGCTGGCCGATCTTGCGTTCGCGGTGAGTTCGGACGAAATTTCGCCGGTGGCGGACCAGGTAGACGAAAATGGCTGTGTTGTGGTGGTAGTGGGCCTCGCCGGCAAACGTTTCGTTGCAGCTTGTGGGCGGGAGGAGCTGAGCCCTATACGACCATATGTCGGACTAGCCGGTTACAATGACCAGGATCATTTCCCTTGCTTTGAGTTTCTTTCGGTCGTCTCGGGACTGGAATTTGTCGGTGATCCTGACTGCAGGGCGAATTGGGAAGTTCAGCACACTCGGCCAATGAATGCCTTAACGGCCGGGGACGTGACTGCGAGTTGTTTCGGCACGTTTCCTGGATTGCATCACCTCTACACAGGTCACAGGCAGGTTCCCTAGCAAACAACAACGCTTCGTGATGTACACGGTGTGCAGGGGGTACAATGGAAGTCGTTATAGATGGCTGGTCCTCGTCATCTGACTCACACCTCGGCTGGGCAGGATCACTGGTGTAAACATAGTCCGAGTGATGTGGTTGGAGGGTGGTCTGTTCTAACTCGAGTGTTGCTATCCGTGTCAAGGAACAGATCTTGAGACCGATGAGCATGTCAGGACAGGCTGTGATGCTCTCTGCCGATGAGCTGTAGTTCGAAGCTACAGCCTCGAGGTAGCGCTCCTCGTGAGCTGCTTCCTCGGTAGTGCACCGGTCGGAGTCACTGGTGACAGGATTGTGGAGGCGAATCCGTCCGAAAACAGCGATCAGTCTGGCGCTCCATTCCTGCCAGGAGACTTAGCTGACTCCCTCGTATCGGTGTCACGCTGCGGCCGCATCACTAATGTTGTTGATGGCCACGAGCAGCTTGTAGTGGTCGGGCCAGGCATATCGGGGACCGACAACGTTTACGGCTTCGATCCACCGATCAGCATCGTCTTGGAATCCTCGAAACTCCGGTATTTTCCAAGCAGCCGGTGGCGGCAATGGAGCAGGAGAGGGCCCGGAGCTTCCTGACGTCATAGTGTCGAGATGGTAGGCTATTTTTTCCGTGGCTTTCCAAAGCACCGTGCGGCTTTCGGGTGGCCTGTCGAGTGAGCCCGTCACTTGTACGGCCACTATACCAAGAAAGGTATCGATTACAATACCGGCAAGGTGGCGGGTGGGAGGTTCCAGCGCGACGAAGCCAAGGTGTTGACCTTGGCTCGAAGTTGGTGGATGGTGTGCAGCAGCTCCGCACCGCTGTCGGGGAATCCACACGCGGAGTCAACGGTGCTGTCCGAGAAGGAGGAGAGGGTCACCGTTCTCCCTGCCCCAGGTTCCTTGTCCGAGGGATCTTGGACAGCATCCTGGCACGGCTCAGGTGCTGACGTATTCCTTGTTGAGGGGTCGTTACTGTGGGAAGCATGAACGGCATTCCCCGAGAACAGAAGCCCCTGCGCTCTCTTGGGTCGAGGTCCTAGCGAGGTCCTCTCCAGCCTTTGGGACACCGAGGAGGCCTGGACGCCGTCCCCGAATTATGCCATAGGTGCTGCCGGCGGTAGAATGGTTGCGGACTCCATTATCACGGAAGCGTGGACGGCGTTTCTTGAGTGGGATGCCCGCAGCGCTGATGAACTTCGAAGACGCCCTTACGATTGGTCGTTCGTCGGCTGCGCCATTGTAAAGTAGAAACAAAAGAGGCATAGACACAGCGCCTTCGCCGCATGCCGGCTGTTCTATTCTGCGTCTTCTTTTTCTTCGTCGACGCTCTGCTAGTGCGAGCGTTTGACCTTGCTTCAGTTCGTTTTTTACCATTACAATATATATATATATATATATATATATATATATATATATATATATATATATATATATATATATATATATATATATATATATATATATATATATATATATATATATATGTTCGCCAGCTGTTCGAGCTGATCCAGCGAGCTTATAGACGCCAATTCGAGATGGAATTTTCGGCGTGATGTCGCCCAGCTGACATCAGGCTATGCTGTGATGTCAGCTGGACGACACCACGCCGAAAATTCCATCAGGTCGGGGCGCATACGCAAACCATCACCTGCACGCACCGCGCTCTCCTTCTTCATCGAGTGGTAAACAAGACGATTTGTCCTGGTTTATCTAACCACTCGTCGAATTCGTAAGCCCACGAGAACACATTTACCAGTATCGCGCATTAAAGGAAGATGGCCGTTGAGGCGTTTAATGCACAACCTTAATAAGAAACATTATGATGAATACACGGCCGTCTCTCGATGACGTGGCGAAGTTTTACTGTACGACTTTCTTCTGGGTGCAACATGACTATTCGCTTCCTATCTGCTCGTGCCTCGCAAATGCAAAAATCTCATTCTGCTGTCTCCTGTGAGAGACCGCGGTGCCCGCTTGAGTACCTCTTTTATGACCAGGACTTGCCGTCCGACCTTGCCAGACGTCTGTTAAAGCTGCCTGTGTAGCTCTGGAGACCGAATGCACAAAATTATCTGTCTGTATAAGTACACATTGCCGCTGGCCGGTAGTCCTTTCGTAATGTCATATCCGGAGTCCGTACTGGCTTTCCTCCTGCGAACTCAAGCATAAAAGGTGTTTGTGACGCCATTCGATATCTTCTCTCAGTCGTTCAAATAGGGCGGCGGCATGATGTGTTACCTGCAGCAACGTGCTTTCATGAATATTCGGGTATTACCAGCCAGATAGTGTAGCACAGACAGACCGGGCTTCAGATGCCCGGCCGCTGAGCGAGCGCCGTCAGTTTCCAACCACCAGAGAACCATCCTCCTGCAAGCGAAGACGCACTCTGGCAGTGACATGAATGTGCTGCGGTATACGAAAGGGGAAAATGCGCGCCATATATTGCGTACTATTTACATATTTTCGCTCATGGGCTTTATTTCGGACTCATTTATGCTTCGCTGACTCCGACATCGGAATTCAGGTGGATATTTCGGTCATGAAAACTGCAGCCTACCATCATATCGGTATTTTTCCAAGTCTTTCCTTTACTTACATGCTGGCCAAACCCTTAGGCAGGTATTGTATGCATTTATGCGAATTTATGCAGATACAGTAGAGCTCAAGAGTAGCAACCATCTCTATTGAGGTAAAATTTGAATGTTAGCCGAGCCTTGTGCAACGCGTGGACACCCCATTTTCGTGGCCGTCTGCTGAATGTCAGGGGCGAGAATAAACAGTGTTTCTACGCGCGCTTTCGCTTTCAGAGCAAATATATTACAGAAACTGATGCGCAATCTTCTCTCGACCTGTCAGCAGCTTTCCGGTGTCTCCTTTCAGGCTACGCGATGGCGCTCGGAGTCATCTGTCACGGCGGCTGGTGGCATCGCCGCAGCGACAAAAGGAATCCAGTGCCCGAGGTTGCACCAAAGCCTAGCCTCAGTTATACGTGGGTTTCACAACGTCGGCGGTAGCACCAAGAAAGTGCGTCCGTTGATTTTCATTCTGTAACTGATTTCTGACAGACGGACAGTTTTTCAAATTGCCGTACTCTGAACCGCCGCAGTTCTGTTTGTGCCCGTAAAACAGTATTCACTACGCCGACGGGAACGAAATGCGACAGAGGCGCTATGACGAACCAAAGGCGACGGGAATATTCGCATCTGCAAAGCATTTCGGTGACAGTCGTGGAAGTCATGATCTCGCTCCCGTGAAAAGATGTCATGGCACGCGCAGACGGCTTTGAATGCTCTGTTTTTACATTGCCCGCGTAACGGCTGCAGTGACAGAGTGCGTGTTTCGGGTGGCTTAGCAGAAGGTTAAATAAAAAAGCCCCGGCTCACTAGCCCCGAAAAAAAAAAAGAATACCTGCTTTAGCTGGATGAACTTCGCTGTCTTTCAGCTCGTCCACTCCATCACAGAAACAGTTTCTTTTGAAGTTGTAGGCGCAATGGATGCGAGAACCGCAAGCCTTCCTGCGAAATAATAATAATAATAATAATAAAGAAAAAAAGAAAGAGTGAACTGCGCAGACAACGGGCGCGTTGAAGGAGGAGGGAGGAAAGACAGGGAGGTTAGACCGGCTGGCTACCCTGTGCAGGGGAACAGGGGTAAGGGGAATGAAAGATAGCAGAAAGGAGACGCGACAAGAAAGAAAAAAAGGATAGAGGAAAAAGAACACGCACAAAAAAAAAAAAGAAACGCGACACTGCTTAGAGTCTGTCCTTTAGAGCGCTCGTCCTTAAAAATCGTAACAGCGCGTTCAGTGCTTTCCGTGCTGACGGTGGTCCTGGCCAGCGTCCCAAAACTCGTTGCTCGGACAAAGGGCGGCTGTCAAGTCTGTCTCGAGCAGCGGTAAGTTCTCTCCTGGGGCCACTGAAACGGGCGCGTTGGGGTCAACCTGTGCTAAAGCGCTGGTCAAGCGATGTATTATAAACACTCTAAAAATAATGGGAGCTTGAGCATGCATGTTTGCTTTAACTCTACGCAGCGTGCAACCCCACGCAATGTTTGTGCTTATCCATCATATTTTACAGAGAATATTACCTTACCCTCATTCACGTTCTTGATGTTTACATATACAATAGCTCGTCGAGGCTATGCAGAAAAGTAACGATCAAATAGGCCTATGTGCGTGACATCACGAGGGCGCACAGAATATGGGATGGTGGACCAGAAAGAATGCAGATTTAGAGGCAGCTGTGTGGACACAATGAAGCGCGACATGTGTCTCGCCACAATTTTGAGTCCCGCACATCCTGTGTCCTCATCATACGTGGCCATATCAGGCCCGGCAAAGGATGGCAATGAATCCACGGGCAGCTCGCTAGTGGTCGAATGAACAAGAACAACAAAGGAAAATGTTTCGATATAGCACGCTATTTCATTAACATGTTGGTGTACCTCAGATGTACACAAGAGGTGACTATACCCGTCTGCTTTTGCGGAATAATAATGATTTAGAACAAACATGCGGCTCATCGCACATACACTGTCAGCATACACTATATGCCCGTTTCCACGCTGTCGCACACAAATTGACGATTGTAAAAAAAGGAAGCCAGCGTCCACGTAAATGAAAGCTAGTGCACATTATTAGCGTTAACCTGAAGAAGCGTATCGTATTTTTCATACTTTCTGGCTAGTCAGTTGGTATATCAGGTCACAGCATGACTCTTTATCTATGTGGTGTATATATGATAGGTATGTCACCACTACGTATTCGAATGCCTTAGATAAGAACGCATTTATCTGCAATAGTTGGTCTAGCTTCGCTAAACATTTTCCCTTAAAATTACCCGCAATGTGGCTAATTGAAGAACTCCTTAGCTTTAAGCAGCATTTCCATTTAACGATGCTACAAAGGTTGTAGAAACTTTGTACTTACGAAAATCTCACGCATCTTAAGTTCTGCGAAGTTTGTGTGTGCGTGTGCGTGTGTGTGTGTGTGTGTGTGTGTGTGTGTGTGTGTGTGTGTGTGTGTGTGTGTGCGTGTGTGTGTGTGTGTGTGTGTGTGTGTGTGTGTGTGTGTGTGTGTGTGTGTGCGTGCGTGCGTGCGTGCGTGCGTGCGTGCGCAACGGGACATACTTATACTCAAACAATTCTACACATGAGTGTTTCGACAGTGTTTAGCAGCTTTAGTTGCAAATCCATGTAGATTGTTTTAGGGTCGCATGTATCGTTTATCCGAGTGATGGGTATCTGAAACGATATGCTGAGTCAATAGCAAAGTTTCTTGTTACTATCTATCACAATTCTTTACTTCACGGAAAACTACCGGATGACTGGAGGGTAGCCAGAGTTGTTCCCGTACACAAGAAAGGTGACCGGGCTTTATTAGAAAATTATCGTCCTGTATCACTTACATCATCATGTTGTAAACTGATTGAACATATTATCGCCAATCAAATAAATGAATTCTTATCTGAACATGCCGTCCTTACTAAACATCAACACGGATTTAGGAAAGGCTACTCAACAGTTACGCAATTAGTTACAGTTATGCATTCACTCGCTTTATGTCTTGATAAAAACGGTCAAATTGACGCAATATTTCTTGATTTCAGCAAAGCGTTTGACAGAGTTCCACATGACAAACTGATCCTAAAACTCAGGCAAATTGAACTATCAGAAATTTTGGTCTCATGGATTAGGGACTATTTAACCAATCGTTCCCAGTGTGTTGCAGTTAATGAGCGACAGTCTGGCTACCTTCCGGTTGGCTCTGGGGTTCCTCAAGGGAGTGTGTTAGGACCACTGTTGTTTTTACTATACATTAATGATATAGTTACTGTAATTGACCCTAGCATTCATATTAAATTGTTTGCTGACGACTGCGTGCTGTTTCACGAAATCACTTCAACTAACGATCAGCTCCTTCTTAAATCTGCTCTTGATAACATTTACGGATGGTGTAACTCATGGGATATGAAGCTGAACATCGATAAAACTGTCTATCTTCGTTTTTCTCGTCGCAAAGCTCCCCTTCCCTTCTCTTACAAACTAGATTCATTACCACTGCATCAAGTCACCCAATACAAGTACTTAGGTGTCACGCTTACAAATACCTTATCATGGAATTCACATATTGATAACATTTGTTCTTCCGCATTGCGTAAACTATACTTTTTAAGACACAAACTTAAGAACTCGCCTCTACCTGTAAAATTACTTGCGTTTAATACACTGATTAGACCGAAACTTGAATATGCATGTGTAGTTTGGGACCCGTTTACTAAATCCAACATTGCTCATCTCGAAAATGTACAATGAAAAGCTATTAGGTTTATTTACTCAAAATTCTCTCCATATGACTCACCCACTGAAATAATGCAGGCCAACAGTATCCCGTGTCTAGACGAAAAACCGCGCGTTTAGAATTTCTTAAACTGCTTTGGAATCGGGAACTTGCAATTAACCCTTCACTCTATCTTTCATCTTCAACATGAAGGCTTAGTCGTCACCACCATCCCCATTCTTTGACCCCATATTTTGCGCGTACAGATTTATTCAAATTTTCTTTTTTCCCTCGCACTGTAACAGACTGGAACAATTCTTTGTTGCCATCCGTCATATTTTGATTGCTCAAACTGTATGAACTATGTCTATATTTGCTTTGTTTGTTTGTTTTCTTTTGTTTTCCGCTCACCCTGCTTGGACCTTGTATTATGTCCGCAGTATTGAATAAAGAAAGAAAGAAAGAAGAAAGTTTTCTTTTTTGTTTTCATTTAGACTTTTCAGCCAATAGCGATCAGATCTATTTTTGTCGTTTAATTTTCCCGTTAAAATGCTTTAGCGCGCTGCATTGCACACTCATGTGCAGAAGACACGTGTTCAGAGAGCCTTCTTTGTGTACGATAAAGAATATATCCGCGGGTCGCTCTGCAGCAAAACAATTCTTAATCGCGAGCGCAGAGTAAGAGCAAGAGTAATATGCAATTTACTGCACTATAGGGACCAGCCTTAAGATGGTCGTTTGGGGCCCATATACGCTTGGCAAACTTCGCAAGGCTCACTGGAAAAGGCGATGACATAAGATTATGTAGGGCGCCAGGAATCTTACCTATATTAGTTACATAACGACCTTTATATAACAATGAAAATGAACAGTCAAATATATTTGGCTGTGCAGCTTCTACCTTTTCCCCCCCTTGACGTTGCTGCCCGCCCAAGTCACTCGATCCTCTTAATTAGCTTTGACAAGCTTCACTTGTATCGCTATCCGAGATGGCAGTAGGAATTATCGCTACTCCAAAATGACTGTACGTGAACAAGCTCTAAGCAACTAAGAAGGAATTCATAGCTGCAGTGTCAGTCTTCCCGCTCCTTTCATCGTGCGCAACTTTCTGGGGAGAGTCTGTTTACAACGCGTATGCGCGCCCAAATTAGAATTTACGCTCTCGTCGCGGCTAACGTAAGGAAAATAAAGCAGCGAAGGCCGGCAGCTTTTCACCACGGACCAGCTGGCTCCAATTATGAAACGCCACGGTATTCCTTGACGCAGTTTCTACCAACGGGAACGCGCGCACCTGACCTGATTGAAAGGGAAATGCACCGGTGCTCCTACGCGATGCCAGTGCATCGATCGCGTTCAAGCGACGCTCGGGTTCACGCAACCAGCGCTGTCAGCACCGCAGGGTGAAAAAAAGGTGTTCAAGCAGCGCGGGCATAATTGCGCGCACAGGCTGCGCATAATTAAATAACGCATTAGGCGTCAAGGAAGCGCACTTCGGCAGGCCCTCCGAGGGCGCCAACAAACACCGAACGGTCTCGACACAAGCGCTCGCTTCCCTGCGCGCAAACACTCGTTTGACACAATGTCGCGACAACGTCCCTCGTAGCAGACGACAACAGGCGTCGTGCTTTATGCGTTCCGCGAAGCGTCGCCGCCGTCACGTTACGCTACAAAGTTTACAACCGCGGCTTATACATGTATAGGCGTGTTCGTACGCCGTGTGCGACCGGTGGCGGCGCTGGCGATGATACGCCGATGGCATCGCTACGCTCCTTTGCTGGGGACTTATAGATACAGGCTCGAAGAGTTGCATTCTGAGACAGTCCTCACAGGTGTGCTCACCTGCCACTGTATTACTTGTTTGTTTGTTTGTTTTTAGCTCGAACATAAACTAGGTCGATTTTAGGCGCCATATATAAAGAAGCAGGTTTGGCGGTGAGGGCACCATTACGTAACTGATTCGTGAAACATCAAGCGGCGTGGACGTGAAATCCAGCCCATACGCAGTTTTGTAGCCAAGGCACAATATCCTCGCAATCGGTCGCAAAGTGCCCCATGTTGGGTATGCTTTACACAGTGTAGTTACTCGCAAGCTTTGAATTTCCCTCCTCCTGTGATCACCAATTAGTGCTACAGTTTCTCGCATCTAAGATGCCGACCCCGGAGTGTAAATTGCCATTGTGCTTGGCTGTGAGGATGCAGGGAGGAGCAAACCGGTGATATAGGTGGCCCTTGGTGCCTGGCAAAGGGGTCGGGTAGCACTGCCTGTAAAGTGTATATTACTGTTCTCGTATATAAATTCACATTTGTGTTTGGGAAAGGCTGGTCTCCACCTTTAGGGATAGACAACGCAACCGCAGACAGGTAGTCGGAAAGGCTTTAACCCTTCTTCTTCACAGCATCAAGGCTAGTGGAGGAGCTCGGCTCCAAACGGTGTAAGAAGAGACGCCAGGAAGTAGGAGAATGGGGGAACCTTCGGACAAGTTCACACACGAAAGGTCACCTTCTACAACCTCCTTGCCTGGAAATTTACTGGCGCAGTCGGACAGGATCGCCACCCCACGACGGAAGGCGGTGCTCTGCATCGAGGGAAGGACGTCGTGCTGCGGGTAACGATCAACACCCGGGACCGACAAGTCAACGAGCTCCAGCCGGAGCGAAGAAAGCAACGGCCGAGAACGACCACGCCATCGGCCCGACGGAAGCGGTGAAGATCGTCAAAGTCAAGTCCGGCGACGAAGTTGACCCGGCATCGCAGAAGGCGGCGGGGGAGTGAACGGCATCATCTAGGAGAAGCGGTGAGTCCTCTTATGTCCTTATACCTCAGGGGTACCACTGCCATTTTTTAGTATTGTGTGGACGTATGCATACGAGGTTTGCCCACCTGAACCCCGATAGGCAAGCGCAAAGCATGAGCCATAACTCGGGAGATGAGAGTGGTGCAGCAAGCCCGGAAGGGGCTGGTGCGCGGGAAGGTCAGAGACCTGAGCGGTTCGGGGACCTCACCCCAGAGCGCAGACTGCAGGAGTTGCAGTTGGAGATGGAGAGGCTCTCTCGAATGATGAGCCAGAGCTCACTAAGGAACGTGTCGGAGTTCGGCAGGCGAGATTCTTGTGGCGAGCTGAGGCGCTATTCGAAAATTCTCAGCGGGGTGCTTCCTAAATTTCCTGCAGAAGCTGAAGCACCAGTGTGGTTCGAGTCCGTCGAAAGCACCCTAGAGGCATACGAGGTGCCGAGGGAGTTTTGGGGACAATTGGTTTTCCCGCTGGTCGCGGAAAGGGTCCCTTACTTGTCCACGCGGCTTAGCTGCACCACTGTCCATGCTGCACCACTCTCATCTCCCGAGTTACGGCTCATGCTTTGCGCTTGCCTATCGGGGTTCAGGTGGGCAAACCTCGTATGCATACGTACACACAATACTAAAAAAAGGCAGTGGTACCCCTGTAGTATAAGGACATAAGAGGACTCACCGCACAGCATAAAGATTACCAGGTAATCAGAGAAACGGGGCTCGACGAGCTTAAGCTCTCCCCAGGGGAGTACCTCAACAGATTCTTGGGATCAGAGAAGCTTATAAATGAAGGCTGGAGGCCGTTTACAACACGTCTCCAGAGCTACTTGCACTTCTATCTGCGCGCAAGAGAAGTGTCAACGTTTGAAGCACTGGTTCAGCTATTGGTCGCGGACCAATTAAAGAGGAATTTATCGGAAGAGGCCAGACGGTATGTAACTCTACAAGAGGGTAGAAAGTGGATGAATGCCCCTGAAATAGCTGGTTTTTACTGCGAACATTTGAGGAAGCGCAGGGCACGAACAGCGCGGCTAAGCACGTCGGTCAGAAGGCTGTAGAGTCGCAAGTCACGAGCGGTTTTAAGCAGGGCCCACAGCCAGGTAATCGAAGTGGCGCGAAAAGCCTAGGCGCGGAGCTAAAGTCGAAGCCTAGGAGCTGTTACACGTGCGGGGCTAGCGGGCATCAAAGGTGGAATTGTCCGGCGCGAGAAAAGTCGCAAGCATCTAAAGCTCCGGGTGTTAACAGTGGCAGTTTAACGGCGCGCGTCTCCGTGGAAGAGCCAGCAGCAACACGTGGTGACCTGATCCCTGTGTCGCTCGGCTGCAAAGATGTCAATATCAGGGCAGTGTTGGACACGGGCGCGGAGATTACGGTGTTGCGTGATAGTGCGATTCCACAGCAGACGGTGCAGCCACGTGGCACGGTTAACTTAACATCAACGTTTGGAGAAAGGGTGCAAGCGAAGCTCGTGATAGTTCCGCTGGCGATGTCTCGCGAAGGTAGTATCCAGGCGGATGTTCAGGACGCGGTCCCAGTTTTGTGTGCTTTAACTGACCAGCTGACAGAACGCACAGATTGCCTGCTTTCAGGACGTGCATGGGAGTTGCTGAACAAGGAGCGCGGCTGTGAAAAGGTAGAGAAAGATACGCCAGGTGTAGGCGATGCACAGCTGGGGCCCGAAGACGAGTGAGCTGCAAAGCCGTAGAGCAACATCAAGGAGTAAGCACTCAGACGCATTCCTTTGATGAAAAAGCTACAAAGGGAGCATTTGTCAGTGAGGCAGCTGTGAATAGCCTGAGAGAGGCAGATCAGGTTAGCACGTGTGCGCATTCCTTAGAGGAACACGTGGCAGAAGAGGCGGCGCCTGCAGAATGTAGCCCGGTAGGACCGGCGGATACGCAGTCGGTAGGGGAGGAATGCCGCGGCACAGGTGTAGTGCAGAACAGGTGTAACGAGAGCTGGCATGAGAACCTTGAGTGGGGGGACAAGACAAAAAGCGAGGACGCGAGCTTTGTAGAGATGCCGGCAAGGGACAAAAGGTACGCCGACGATGGGAGCACGTGTAGCCCAGAGGTTGAAGTTTCCGGGAAGTACGGAGAGCTGTTAAGCAGCACACCTACCGTAACTTCTGTAGGGCAGCATGAAATTGGCCCACAAAGGGGATTTACCCCAAGCAGTGTGCGAGAGAGTGCACAGCTGGTAGTTGAGGGAGAACAGGATAATTTTGAATTGGAAAAGTGTCAGGTGGCGCGTTCGAAAGTGTGTTGTTTGGGGCACGGCGCGAGTACTGTGATGGTCGTGGCTGACCCCGGGAGGTTTGCCGACAGGGCTGAGAGAACGGCGCCAAGGGCGGAAGCGCAGTGCATGCCGTGGCATGCTGGAGTTTCGCAGCCACGAAGTAAGCATTGATCCCAGACACGTGGTCAAGGTGGGACCCCCAGCCGAGCTAGCGGGAGGGCCAACTCCAAGCGCAATTCCAGGGCCCGCAGAGGCTGATGGGGTGTCTCGACGGCTCAGGGCCGCACCGTGTGAAACCACAGGATCAGCCATGCTAGCTGTCAAGAAGCCATATTGGCCATACGCAGTCGCCTCAGAACGAGCTGCAGGAGCTTGCCTGCCGCAACGTGCGAACAATGGCAACAATGTGTCAATGGTGTTTACCGACACGGGTTCTCTCCAACGCATCTCAGCTCGACTGCTATCAGCGCAGGCATTTGCAGTAACGCAAGGATTCGATGGTTCATGCTCTGACCATCCGGCGCTCTGTTTTGCGAGGTTCCAAACCACAAGCCACTCTCGTTTCAACCAAGAGCAACTGGTTTCTAGCATGAAATTGGCAGTGGTACTTCGGGGGTAGTCAAGGCACGAGAGGGCTAGACGCGCGGTGGACACTCGTGGCCTGCTGACATTGAGACTGTTGAACAGATTCATGCACTGCCGAGTGTGCGCGAGTGAAAGTGCGGTGTGTTCTGTGTGTCTGTGACCGCAGGAACTCAGGGTCATCGTTATTTATTTGTTTGTGCCACTGCTGAGAAATTGCAGTGTAGCGACGCGGCAGACCGTTTCATAATGGCTATGCCATTGATGTGTTGTCAGTTGATGTGCTGTAAAGTGTATGTGCCGCGGGTTTGTTTGTTTTTTCTTTTGTTCTTTTGGTTTTTTTTTTGTTTGTGTTTCTTTGTTGTCGTGAGCGCCGGTCACGGCGGTTTATGTCCATTCCGAAGCACCTTTCTTGGATGTAATTAGCGTAGCTGCATCAGAGCGCTACGCTAATCTTAGGAAGGGCGTGTAAGGGTCGTCGGAATGCGAGGGAGAATATGGTATGCCGACGAGGCACCGGATAAGACGCACAGCCAGGTAGTGAACGTGTGGGGGAGGAGGCGACCATTGTTGTGATGCATTGTACAGCTGGTGACTGGAAACCGGATTGACGGGTGTTCGGCGGTCCCAGAGGAAGGAGTAGTTCAGGCAGCCTGTTCAGGAATGTCTGTAGTCACCAGCTGGTTTGGCGCCCTCACTCGCTCCCCCGCGGCGTGGTGGGCAGCAAGCGTACCCACGTATTGTTGTCTTTTGTTAGCGGCGTCTGAGTGTAAATTGCCGTTTGTGATTGGCTGTGAGGGATTCAGGGGAGGAGCAACCGGTGTATATAAGGTCACGGCCGGTCTAGACGCGCGCGCTCGCTCTCTCTTTTACGGCCTGAGCAGCTGCCGCGACTACAATGGATCTGTTTCTATACAGGACGACGGCGCGTTCCGCGCGAGGGCGTCGCGAGCCAACCCCCCAAAGCGCGTTGCTCTGCATGCGCTTCGTATGGTAAACCAGCTGTTCCCGGCCACTTTACCGTGCTAATTCTTTTTTCCGGGTGTAGAAAGTGGTGGAAGCAGTACAGGTGCGTGTGGGGACAGTCTGGCTTTCTAAGTACTCATGCACTCGGCAAAAGAAGAGGCACACTCAGTGCTACTAGCAACAAGAATGGGTTGGTTGGTTGGTCGAACTTGACCATCTTATATTTGATGGAGGCGAAATGCTTGGGGCTTGTGCGCTTGGATTTAGGTGCACCCTAAAGATTACCAGGTGGTCGAAATTCCCGGAGCCTTCCACCACGGCGTCCTTCATAAACATAACGCAGTTTTCGGATGATAGACGGCATGCTGATGCAGATGTCCCGCAGTGCGTCCTTTTGCTTAGTTTCTACAATGAGACGGATTTGCTCAGCCTTGTGGCGAACCACTCAATTGTGTGATTGTCAAAATGTTTCCCGGAACCATCATATGAGATTGTGACGTTTTTCGAGAAGGCAGTGAAATACCTTTACCGAAAGAAAATCCTCGAGACACTGCAATTTACTGTTCAGTCATATCTTGAAGATTCGCCGCTTTTGGACTGTCCGGAAGGTGTGGACAAGGGTCACGCCAGAGTGTCGGCGCACATCATCTCTGAAAAGTTTCTCCGGATTCTTCTTGTGAACTACACAAAAAAGTTAACAGATCAGAATGACAAGCCCTCTGGCTATATTCACAAGCCCACGCGGAAACATTTCCGGCTGTGAACGATGTGACTACTTTAAACTAGCTGTAAGCATCACGACAGTGTTTTACCAGCAGTGCTTTTTTTTTCTTTTCAGTTCTTCTTGTGCATTATATTATTTTAGTACCAAGGAAAACATTCTATATGATGCTGAACGGTTTCTGTGAAAGTTATTTATTTTTCTTCGCCTGCGGCGTACGTTATTGCACAAAAAGATTTTTCTCATCTCTTGCACGCTGCAGCTCTGGACACGTGAGAGCTTGGGAATTCATATGCATGCAGGGACTCAGCGTGGTGTGGTGCGAGTTTATTATTATTATTATTATTATTATTATTATTATTATTATTATTATTATTATTATTATGTTCCTTCTGCTGTGATTGCGACTCACGGCTACTTGTGGGGAGTGTGACTTTCCCCTTTTCGAGGTATTTATTTTAATAATAAAGCAAGAATTGCGACAGCTTGAATAAAAACGACCATATTTTATCATTTTCAAGCACATTAATGGTTGGCATATGTGCATTTGACGTAAACGTTTTGGAAACCAATTTCTTTCAAAAAAGAATGTTTCGTGTCATTTGTTCTGACGGTCGGTGACGAATCATGCGGCCGAACCTTCTGAGCGCGACGCGCATCGCTAAGTGCTCTCAGGAGCGGCAGAAGCGGGCGAAGTAGTGGCTTGTGCCTCTCCCTCGGAAAAGCGGAAAACACCAGAGTTGCCATATATATACTTGCTACCGTATTCTCATCGCATTGGTACCATGCATAGCATATAGAGGAGCTTCAGAAAGTGACACGGCAAGTCTGAGGCCGAGCATTCCCAGCGCGCGCTAGCCTCCGCGACGGCCGGGAGCTGGTTTAGAGAGGGTTGGCTCGGAGCGCCCCCGCCAAGTTGCGGCGATAGGTAGCAACAGCCCCCCGTGCGCAGGCCGTAAAAGAGAGAGCGAGCGCGCGCGTCCAGACCGGCCGTGATAAGGTGGCCCTTTTGCCTGGCAAAGGGGTCGGAAGCACTGCCTGTAAAGCAGTGGCGTAGCCAGAAATTTTTTTCGGGGGGGGGGCTCGGAATTTTTGACGGACAGAAGGGACGGAGTCGGAGCCTCACTGTGTGTATATATATATATATATACTTCGGAACGAAAATATGCACGTGACGCATTTGTGCGGACCGTCGCCCAGTGAGATACATTTGGACAGCATCTGCAGCCTACTTCAGCGTTCAGTTGTCATGTCAACTGAGCCCCGAAATAACGCTACTCTCGCTCATTCACAACTTTCACAGAGGGCAATGTATCGACGAAATCTAGTAGAGAGACATTTATTTCCCCGCCACTGCGAAGATTCGTCACTTGCGCACGCTACTACCTTTATGATAATTTCAAAATAAAGGATAATGATCGACGTGCACATACGCATGAAATGCTGTAAAGAATTCGTCGTGATAGAAAGCGCAGCGGGGGACAGCGGGCAGCATACCTGAGGTAGGTAAGCTGAAAATGACGCTATAATAAACACAATTTTTTTTTTTTTTGAAACGCTTTATGAATTGATCGGGGCCTTGTCCTGATAAACTGCGGAAGACTCTCTCCAACTTAACATGCTATACTCGGCGACAGCTTTCCTTGACAGCACTGTGGAAGCTACAGAGCCGAATCGCCTGCATGCGCGCGCGCCAGGAAATAGTACCTATTTTATTTTCTGATTCTAATGGCTACTTGGCCCGAATAAATAAAACGTTCTTCATTATAAGGATAGAACAAGTATGGGAAGCTGTTCATGGAAAAGAAGTTATCGTGCGCTCTAGTTTTTTTTCCTTTTTTATTTCTTGGACGGCACCACGTTTTCCGCGCACCTGCTGCGTCTGCTGCTTGCTCTTGCAGTAAACATGGCGTCCCCGGTGCCGGCGGTGCCATGTGCGGCCGCGAACTCTCCTTTTAGTTCTCCGAGGAGGCTATACGCTAAGTGTGATAAGAAGTGGGTCTCCAAGCAAACGAAGCAGGTTATCTGCAACGTCTACGCTGGAGTAAGGCGCCGTGAGCCCGAGCTGTCGACGAATTCTGTGTGCCGGACTGTCGCCGAACTCACCGGAGTGAGTATGCGAACGGTGACACGAATCAAGGCTGAAGCTCTGCGGGCCCCACTTTCCTCTCCAAAGCGTAAGAAACTGGATATCTCGGTCTCGGGCGAAGCTGGGAAGCGCATGACCGCCAAGACGAGGCTGCTGCGCTACGACACGTTTGCGTTGGCAGCATTGCGGCGCAAAGTGCACGGCTACTTCATGCGCAATATGTATGCACTCTCATCAAAGTTTTAACTCTGACGTTCCCATTTTGCATGCATACATTTTGCTAAACACACTAGCTGCAAGCAAGCGAAAACCGAAACTGGAACTGAAATCGGCTGCAAGCTGCCGGACTACTTGCGTAGTAACACAAATGTGCGGAGGCCCCGCCTCCGTAGCCTTCGCTCCAATGTCAAGAAAAGCTGTCGCCGAGTATAGTAGACATACAGCACGACATTTTAGTATATATTTCGTATTTATGGTTTCCTCACCGAAACTTAAATGTTCGCTACATTATACAGGCTCTTCTTTAACCAAATTTTCCATACATTTGCAGGAAGAACAGAGATTCGCCTGCGGTTGTGATTCTAAGCAGCTCCAGATCTATCTGTCGTGAACATATTACCACTTCTTCTTTAGAAGAATCAAGTCTTTTGCGCTATAGAAAAATGCTGTCCTCATTAACATTGTAGGCCTCCCAAAGCGTGGTTTCGTCTCCACTAAGCTCACAAACACCACCATACTTACCCTTTCACGAATAATTACTGACACATTTATTAACTGAGAACCGTGGTGAAATATCCCTTAATATTGAAAAAGATTTCTATGTGGTTTCCCACTTCACACTTCTAGCCAGATGAATTAAAAATCCCACGATGCTGTTGAGACTAACGCCAGTTTAATCCTACAGTTACTTCGAGGCATGCGGAATGCAAGTTGCGATGAATAAATCTGATTTGGAACTCACTGAAGTGAACTCCGGAATGTTGAGATGTCCCTACTTCGCGCAAAGGGGAAGGCGGTTCTGCGCCACAACACTTCACAAGTACCACAACTACGCTACGACTCCGTTCGAAATGC
The DNA here is from genome assembly GCA_013339685.2 of Hyalomma asiaticum. NCBI lineage: Eukaryota > Metazoa > Arthropoda > Arachnida > Ixodida > Ixodidae > Hyalomma > Hyalomma asiaticum. The sequence goes on along the minus strand of CM023481.1, from coordinate 345,734,485 downwards.
TTCACGTAATCCCTCTATACTCGCTCACCCCCTCTGGCCACACACCTCAAGAACCATTTTACCAAACCGGATTCGTGCTGGGGCCGGGAAGAAAAGAGGCAACAGGCAAAAGATGGATTTTAATATGTGAACATGATCGAAGTATGCAATTAACAATTAGTAGCGAACGTAATGACGCAAAGCGAACAAAGAGCAACGTAAACGCATATTGCAGCACAGGATTTAACAGCGGAAACAAACTCATCAATGAACGGCCGATACAATGGGTAAAACAGCTCATAAACTAACGGCGCAATGTCTTAAGTGCGCTTGCTGCCGTCAACGAAAACAACGCTTATCTGGGTGGGCTCCATCGGCGCACAGGTCTCGTCACCGGCCTGTGGACTGGTGCTTTGTTAGAAACTCGGATGTCGCCCTCGAAGACGCCGTGGCTCACGGATTCTCCCTGATCATTGCTGCTCGCATCATGCTCTCGCAAAGACTACATCGTCTTTTCGAGATTGGAGAGCCGAACGGCCAGGCTTGCACGAGGGATCGCAAACGAAGCTTACTTCTTCACACGACAGAAGGCCACTGCCATTCTTCAAGTCTCCCGAATCTCCAAAATTCCACCCTGTCCTCTGTCCTGAGACGAGTTTTTCTCTCTGACAGCCCCGCCTCACCAGGGCGTCCACGGCAACGTCGCCGGTAGAAATCGCACCATTCCAACCTGCCATGCGACTATTGTTTGAGACTCGCCTCCACAGTGTAACGCAGTACCAGCTCCTCTCCAAAAATATAAGAAGCAAAATATAAACATACACAAAACTCGACATTCGGACAGGACATCGGACAGCCTAACCGGCGACACCTGTGTACAGATTATCGTAACGAGCGTTAGCTACCACTGCTTCCATTCCGAAACACTCCACGTGCAAGCAATTTGGAACCGTCTATAGGTGCCCTCAGGCTGGAAGTGCCCGGTGAAAAGACGCGCCTGTCGGCAGTCGCTCCTTTGTGGCCGGTCAGATGTGAGCGTCGGAGAAGCAGTTCTGCTTACTGGGTTGGACGGTGATCGAAACATACCGGGGACGCTCCGATGGCTTTGTTCAAGCACTTATGAGCGCGCTGGGTTCGCTTTGGCGTCGGCATTTTGTTTCTTCAAGGTCGCCGCCTAATGCACACTATCATCTGTGGCCGCCGCGCAAACGTCAGCTCTTCAGTCAAAGCGAGGTTTCCGCGAAACTCGCGGGTAACGAAAGCCCCAGCGATTCTCTGACCGCAGCGGCAGCCGAAAAATAGGATGGTGTCTCGCCCGTGTCTCGCCCCGCCGACGCCCCTCGGGGCGTCCCAATGGCACAAGGATCGGCATTAAGTCCAATACTTCCTGTATCAATGACGTTCGCCGTAAGCTTTCAACTTACGAAGTTCACAAATGTACTCATTTGATGCAGCACTAGCATCGACAAATACTAGATTATCAACTACCACTAGCCGTATCTCACTGGTTTTGCAAACTGAAACGTCATATGTTTTAATCTTATGCGATCGCTTGCTACACTGAGTTGACAATATTACACGCCTAGCCCTCGATTTAGACACATCGTGGTTAAAAAAAAGTTTTAAAAGAAAGCTTTCTTATGGTTCTTACACGCTCGCCTATATGCCGCCTGGCAATATTTTCCCTATGACTTTCATCGGGCTTTGTACGTTTTTTCTTTCTTATTTCACTGTCACTTAGGTCGCTGTTGAAAGACATGGGGGCTGATGTAAATAACTTATTTCGCTGCCTTACTAAACGAGGTCCAAGAAGAGTGAGTTTCCTTCTGCGTAAAAGAGAAGTAATATCCCGTTTAGTGAGTTACATGTTACAGACATGCCATATTATCGTCCCCGATTCCGCACACCAGGGAAGCAAATAATGGTAGTCCATACAGCCCTCAATTGTAACAATGCCAATGGCGGATAACAGCAGGACTTTCTCTGTGCTTTAACTTGGTATTGAATTAAGAGTTGCGCGGAATTCTCCTGTTTCATGCATCTAAACACTAGTTTCTTCAAAATAAAGCGTCCTGATAAATTTATTTACTTGAATGAGCAGAGGCTCGATGTCGGCAAGTTTGTTTTGCATGCTTGAAATTCCTGTCTTTTGTACGTGTTTTTTTTTTGTCCCCGTTCTCTTGCGCTCTTTTGCACTTTTGCTTGAAAATGTAGCCTTCTCTATTCGAGTGCCCCGCCACGGTGGTCTGGTGGCTAAGGTACTCGGCTGCAGATCCGAGGGTAGCGGGATCGAATCCCGGCCGCGGCGGCTGCATTTCGATGGAGGCGAAATGTTGAGGCCCGTGTGCTGTGCGATGTCAGTGCACGTTAAAGAACCCCAGGTGGTCGAAATTTCCGGAGCCCTCCACTACGGCGTCTCTCATAATCAGAACTGGTTTTGGGACGTAAAACCCCCAGAAAACAAAAACATATTCGAGTTGGTCGACCAGATACTGTAGCCGAAAAAGGTATTGATATAATGAGATTTCTTCTCATTTTATTTTCCCATTGGCCGCTCATGGGTTGTGTCAAGTACTGATTGATAGATCAATCGTGACGGTGACTGTAGTTATTTCGGTTGTTATTTTTCGGTAGTTATTTCGGCAACCCTGTATGTTGTATTCAAGAAATGAAATTATTTCAAGTTAATTTCCTGGCTTGCTGTAATTAACAAGGCATCGTGTGACCTCATCTGAGCAATAGCAAGGGAGTATTCAAACATTATCAGAGAATTCACATATAATCCATATCTCTCAGGCACATTAAAAAGCCACTGTATTGTCAGAGGATATAAGGTATCATGTAAGTACAAATCAGTTGAAGAAAAGGACTAAGCGTTCGAGCTCTCGCTCATCTGTTGGCGCTGCGAGGATGACCTTCCCCAGAAAACGAAGAGCCGCTGCTGCCTTGAGACATGTTGCCGCGAAAGCGTCGCCACCCCTTCTTGAATGAATGTCGCGACCATCGCCTGCTGGTAGCGGAGTTGTTGACCCTTGTGCACGCTCGGCGATGAACCGCGGCGCGGTCTTTTTGTCGACTCGTTATTCCGTAGCTTACTTGCTTGTGGATAACACTGCAAAGCAGTGCTGTACACTCGGAAGGTTGGTTGAAATTTCCTCTCTCTGCGGCATCGTCCTCGGAAGAGTACGCCGTGAGCGCGCATTGCTACCATGTGTAAGTGAAGAAAAATGACGAAAGCGAAGCTGTATTGGGCCACCGACGTAGGGGCCCTGCTCAAAAAAAGAAAAAAAAAAAACGCATGCACTGTACGCCACATTCCCCACGCGACCGCATACAAGTTACAACGCACGAAAAGCATCAGCGCCTCACAGAAACAGGAATAAGAGGGGAAGAAGGGTTGGGCGGCACAGGAGAAGGCGTTGCACAGGGAAAAGCGGCATACTTTGCTTTGTGCTTGGTTCGCTACCTTTGTGACCTTTGTCCACGAACGTTTCACCCGCAGCAAAGACACGCATGTTTCCGGGTACGCAGACTTGCCATGTTTGTCCATCACCGCAGAGAGCTAATTGCCAACACATTGCAGAAGCGTCTGCCTGCTGCGGCGCTGTGCTGCAAAGACTGCAGGCTCCCTTTTCAGTCTCTTATCGCAGCACCCTTTGCGGTAAATGACATATGCCCCTCGTTTGCCAGCACCGTTTCCTGCAGACAAGCTACAGCTTTCCCCGCCATAGAGTGACAACTTCCTTTGCGAGTTGAAAGAGCCGCGTTCTTCGTTTTTAAGCCCACAACAGAGACGCGAATGCCTATAGCCGCACCTTCGCCGAGTGGACACCTTTGTTCGTATATGTGATGGGCCAGCATAGATGGGCATTGGGGCACCGGCTGGAAAAATTTCGGGGGGGGGCTTCAGCCCGGTCAGCCCATGCCTGCCTACGCCACTGCTGTAAAGTGTATATACTGTTCTCGTATATAAAGTCACGTTGTGTTTGTGTGAAAGGCTGGTCTCCATCCTTTAGGGATAGACAACGCAACGGCAGACAGGTAGTAGGAAGGCTTCCACCCTTCGTTCTTCACAGCAGCAACGCTAGCTGGAGGAGCTCAGCTCCAAAAGGAAGAAGAGAAGCAGGAAGGAGGAGAAGGGGGAACTGAGGACAAGTTCAACACGACAAGGTCACCTTCTACAACCTCCTTGCCTGGAAATTTACTCTGATGTTTTGGGGAGAAATGACTGTGCGCACGTGACAGTGTTACAAAATGAGACCTTGACTTTATGACAATGATCCCTACGAGCCGACGTGAATGGTCGTGCGTGACATCACGAGGGCGCACAGAATATGGGATGGTGGACCAGAAAGAATGCATATTTAGAGGCAGCTGTGTGGACACAATGAAGCGCGACATGTGTCTCACCACAATTTTGAGTCCCGCACATCCTGTGTCCTCGTCATACGTGGCCATATCAGGACCGGCAAAGGATGGCAATGAATCCACGGGCAGCTCGCGAGTGGTCGAATGAACAAGAATAACAAAGGAAAACGTTTCGATATAGCACGCTATTTCATTAACATGTTGGTGTACGTCAGATGTACACAAGAGGTGACTATACCCGTCTGCTTTTGTGGAATAATAATGATTTAGAACAAACATGCGGCTCATCGCACACTGTCAGCATACACTATATATGCTCGTTTCCACGCTATCGCACACAAATTGACGATTGTAAAAAAAGGAAGCCCGCGTCCACGTAAATGAAAGCTAGTGCACATTATTAGCGTTAACCTGAACAAGCGTATCGTATTTTTCATACTTTCTAGCTAGTCAGTTGGTATATTAGGTCACAGCATGACTCTTTATCTATGTGGTCTATATATGATAGGTATATGTCACCACTAGGTATTCGAATGCCTTAGATAAGAACCGTGTCATTTGTCTCCACGCATTTATCTGCAATAGTTGGTCTAGCTTCGCTAAACATTTTCCCTTAAAATTACACGCAATGTGGCTAATTGAAGAACTCCTTAGCTTTAAGCAGCATTTCCATTTAACGGTGCTACAAAGGTTGTGTAAACTTCGTACTTACGAAAATCTCGCGCATCTTAAGTTCTGCGAAGCTTGTGTGTGTGTGTGTGTGTGTGTGTGTGTGTGTGTGTGTGTGTGTGTGTGTGTGTGTGTGTGTGTGTGTGTGTGTGTGTGTGTGTGTGTGTGTGTGTGTGTGTGTGTGTGTGTGCGTGCGTGCGTGCGTGCGTGCGTGCGTGCGCAACGGGACATACTTATACTCAAACGATTCTACACATGAGTTGAGTTTTTCGACAGTGTTTAGCAGCTTTAGTTGCAAATACATGTAGATTGTTTTAGGGTCGCATGTATCGTTTATCCGAGCAAGTTTTCTTTTTTGTTTTCATTTAGACTTTGCAGCCAATAGCGATCAGATCTATTTTTGTCGTTTAATTTCCCGTTAAAATGCTTTAACGCGCTGCATTGCACACTCATGTGCAGAATACACGTGTTCAGAGAGCCTTCTTTGTGTACGATAAAGAATATATCCGCGGGTCGCTCTACAGCAAAACAATTGTTAATCGCGAGCGCAGAGTAAGAGCAAGAGTAATATGCAATTTACTGCACTATAGGGACCAGCCTTAAGATGGTCGTTTGGGGCCCATATACGCTTGGCAAACTTTGCAAGGCTCACTGGAAAAGGCGATGACATAAGATTATGTAGGGCGCCAGGAATCTTACCTATATTAGTTATATAACGACCTTTATATAACAATGAAAATGAACATTCAAATATATTTGGCTGTGCAGCTTCTACCTTTTCCCCCCCTTGACGTTGCTGCCCGCCCAAGTCACTCGATCCTCTTAATTAGCTTTGACAAGCTTCACTTGTATCTCTATGCGAGATGGCAGTAGGAATTATCGCTACTCCAAAATGACTGTACGTGAACAAGCTCTAAGCAACTAAGAAGGAATTCATAGCTGCAGTGTCAGTCTTCCCGCTCCTTCATCGTGCGCAACTTTCTGGGGAGAGTCTGTTTACAACGCGTATGCGCGCCCAAATTAGAATTTACGCTCTCGTCGCGGCTAACGTAAGGAAAATAAAGCAGCGAAGGCCGGCAGCTTTTCACCACGGACCAGCTGGCTCCAATTATGAAACGCCACGGTATTCCTTGACGCAGTTTCTACCAACGGGAACGCGCGCACCTGACCTGATTGAAAGGGAAATGCACCGGTGGCTCCTACGCGATGCCAGTGCATCGATCGCGTTCAAGCGACGCTCGGGTTCACGCAACCAGCGCTGTCAGCACCGCAGGGTGAAAAAAAGGTGTTCAAGCAGCGCGGGCATAATTGCGCGCACAGGCTGCGCATAATTAAATAACGCATTAGGCGTCAAGGAAGCGCACTTCGGCAGGCCCTCCGAGGGCGCCAACAAACACCCAACGGTCTCGACACAAGCGCTCGCTTCCCTGCGCGCAAACACTCGTTTGACACAATGTCGCGACAACGTCCCTCGTAGCCGACGACAACAGGCGTCCAATCGTGCTTTATGCGTTCCGCGAAGCGTCGCCGCCGTCACGTTACGCTACAAAGTTTACAACCGCGGCTTATATAGGCGTCATCCCTAGTTCGTACGCCGTGTGCGACCGTTGCTGCTCTGGCGATGATGCGCCGATGGCATCGCTACGCTCCTTTGCTGGGGTCTTACAGATACAGGCTCGAAGAGTTGCATTGTGAGACGGTCCTCACAGGTGTGCTCACCTACCACTGTATTATTTGTTTGTTTGTTTGTTTGTTTGTTTGTTTGTTTGTTTGTTTTTAGCTCGAACATAAACTAGGTCGATTTTACGCGCCATATATAAAGAAACAGGTTTGGCGGTGAGGGCACCATTACGTAACTGATTCGTGAAACATCAAGCGGCGTGGACGTGAAATCCAGCCCATACGCAGTTTTGGAGCCAAGGCACAATATCCTCGCAATCGGTCGCAAAGTGCCCCATGTTGGGTATGCTCTACACAGTGTAGTTACTCGCAAGCTTTGAATTTCCCTCCTCCTGTGATCACCAATTAGTGCTACAGTTTCTCGCATCTAAGATGCCGACCCCCCCCCCCCCTTTCACACGCTTCTTCAGAGGCATTCTCAATAAAACCATAAATTAAACAAACGTCGGTGCATCGTCCCTCTCAAGCGGCTACTCTAAAAAGACAGTTCCACTGCGCTTTTTCTATTGTCCCGTTTTGCCACGTTTGGCAACTGTCAGACATAGTTTATGCAATATGCCTGCTTAAAAATGTTATCCCTAATTACACCTCGAAAATTCAACGCTCGTGTTGGTTAGCTGTATTTCGAAAATATTCGAAACATATTTAGAATATATGAAGCCGGTAGCAAGTGGTCGTTTGCCTGTGTGAAAAAAAAAAAAAAGAAAGCTTTTGTTGATTGAAATCGGGGGAACGAAAGCAAAAAATAAAAATGTGGCTTTAATACGGCCGAGTGAGCACAACAATTTATTGAGCTTCCGTTCGTCAATCTTTACTCACTCGTCAGTTTAGGGCTTCAACTTATTCCTGAAGAGATAACGAGGTGAACCATGTTGTTTAAAACACATGTATATGATAGCTCAAAATACTTATGACGCACTTACGCTCCAATCTAAGTAAAGTGAAGCACTAGTGACGGGTGTACTAAATCCCCGCTAGTCGTAGCCCCATAGCTCCCACATACACCTGCTTTCCTGGTATGACACATGTAACGTCATTGAGTGTTAATGCATATGCAGTTCAAGCCAACTTAATAGCCATAAGGTGTTCATGCTTGCGCGCTATTCTGCATGCAAACTCATGCACGGTCCCACACGACTTTGCTTCCTTCAGCCATTTTTTTTTTGTCTCTTTTTCGTGTTATCGCAGAGGCTATAAATATGGCGTAGTTCTTCGGGGCGCAGTCGCTGAATAGCGCTAGCATTAGGAAAGGCCGAGAGGCAGTAGGTCACGGCGCTTTCGGGCCAAGAAAACGCACCGTTTCCTGCGCTACCTTGCGGTGAAAGATCAGCATGGCTTACGTCGACGAGAACGCAATAACGAAGCCTTGCGCTCTTAAATACTTACCCGGATGGCAGCTGCTACAGGCGTACTATACTTCGCACCGGAAATAGTACGCCGAAATTTTTGCTTTTGCCACGTGTTCTTCAGCTCGAACATAAACTTGGTAAGCGTTCGAGGAAATTCTTTATTCTCGAAGAGCGTAAAATGTCTCGTATAAGGCCGCAGCCGAATACAGTGTTCCACATTATTTAACTTCGTGATTAGAAACGCGCGCCAGATTTTGAAATCACGTTGGTGTTGAGCGACGCTGTGCTGCTTTGCACCTGTCATTTCTCCAGCCGCAGGTGTTTCTACCCTTCGCAGTTGCGTGTTAGATCTTTTCTCGAAAGAAATACTGCCTGGAAACATGAACGGTGCGCGACGAACGCCTGGGAAAAATTAGACTATCCCGTTTTGGAGTTTCCGCGTACGGCGGAATAAAGAAGCAAGCTATAGTATGATCGATTTGATTGAAGTAAATTTAAAAGGCATGAGGAAAATTTAAAGAGAGGAAAAAAAAAAAGTTCTACGAGCCTGGTGGCGCACAAGTCACCGCCCCGTTACAAAGGGGACGCTCATAGCATCCATCCATCCATCCATCCACACCCTAATAGCGCACCTATACGTCCATTGTAGCAGGTATACAAGCTTTCTGCTCAGAGGATTAGTGTACGTAGCCCATACGTGTGTCAAATGACGAAAAACTTATTCTCAGTGCCCCAAGGTCCCCGTCTTATTTCCCTTGCTCAAGGGGTAGGAGAGGTGCTTAGTTAGTAGTGAGGGTACTGAGGTTGTTTTTGAGGAAATAAGAAAAGTGGCGCTGGAGAACGTCGCCTCAACCGCTGTCTCTCTCCGCAGCTTTTATTTATTTATTTATTTATTTATTTATTTATTTATTTATTTATTTATTTATTTATTTATTTATTTATTTCAGAATACCTTACAGGCTCATTCAAGGGCACTGGATCAGGGAGCAACGGTAAATTCAAAACAACAATAAGAATACAAATGTACAGCAAGAAAGAGAAAAGAGCAACAAAAGAAAGCTTACAAATATAAAAGTGAACATCGCTACACATTAACAAGCAGAGAAATCAGCCTATCGCATAATGATTGATGGATAGTGATCGATGCAATGTGATCTGGAAGACTCTTCCAATGCGCAATAGCTCTAGGAAGCGGTGATGACTTAAATGCATGCGTTCGTTTGACCATGAATACGCATGAAACTAAGTGTGTTGTGGATGCGCCGAGATGTGCGCACAGGAACATTAAACGGAAAAGAGTAAACTTAATCGCTATAAGTGTACCTGTGAAACAGATATAAAAGAGGAATGACGCGACGATCTTCTCATGATTGAAATGCAAGGGCTTGTTTTATTTCAGTAATGTTAGAATGATAGTCATAGTTGCAGAGAGATCAGTCTAGCTGCCTTATTGTGAAAAGTTTCCAACAAACGGATTGGATGATATTGATATGGTGGCCATGTGGATGAAGCATATTCTAGTTAGGGGCGAACATAAGTCACATGACTTCACAAATTTAAGAGCTCAAACCACACACACAAAACACACCACTCATCATCATCATCATCATCATCATCATCATCATCAGCCTGTTTAGGTCCACTGCAGGACGAAGGCCTCTCCCAACGATTTCCAATCCACCCTATCCTGAGCGAGTTGGTTCCACTTTATGCCCGCAAACTTTTTCATTTCATCGCTCGATCTAACCTTTTGCTTGCCTCTATTGCGTTTTCCCTCTCTTGGTATCCATTCCGTCGCTCTTACTGTCCACCTATTATCCTTCCTCCTCATGACATGTCCTGCCCAGGTCCACTTCTTTCTTTTAATTGATATAGTAATATCGGCTACTCCTGTCCGTTCTCTGATCCAATCCGCGCGTTTTTTTATCTCTTAGCGTTACCCATATCATTTTTCCTTCCATTGCACGTTGCGTGCTCCTTAGTTCCATCTCTAGTTTTTTCGTTATCTTCCGCGTTTCTGCACCGTACGTTAGTACTGGGAGAATGCAGTGATTGAATACCTTTCGCTTTAGTGAGAGCGGTAAGTTTCCAGTCATGATTTCGTAGTGCCTTCCGAATGCGCTCCAGCCCATCCTTATTCTACGGAGAAGTTCTTTTTCATGGTTAGGGGTTCCTGTTATTAACTGTCCCAGGTATACGTATTCGTTTACACATTGTAAGGGTCCATTATTGATTTTAAATTACTGTTTCTTAGCTAGGCTATTGAGCATAACTTTGGTGTTTTGCCTATTCATTTTTGCTCCAATTTTAATACTTTCCCTGTTTAGGTCATCAATCATGTTTTGTAGTTGGTCTCCATCATTGCTAAAGAGCACAATGTCGTCTGCAAATCTTAAATTGCTTAGATATTCTCCATCTATTCGAATTCCCTTTTCGTCCCAGTCTAGACGTTAAAAGATTTCCTCTAAACATGCAGTGAATAGCATCGGGGATATTGTACCTCCCTGTCTCACACCTCTCCCGATCAGGATTTCCCTGCTTCTCTCATGTAGGAGTAGTGTGGCTGTGCAATCTTTGTATATGTTCTTTATGGTTTTCACGTATACGCCAGGTACCCCTTGTCGACGTAGAGCTTCTAGAACTGCTTGTATTTCTATGGAGTCAAATGCTTTCTCGTAGTCGATAGCCAGACAGACAATGAGCTTTAATATCGTAGTCGATAAATGCCATATAAAGAGGTTTGTTATATTCCGCGTACTTCTCAATTACTAGGTTGATAGCGTGGCTGTGCCTGTAATTTCTACGAGGATAAGAGAAACACTCGACTTTCACCAACCGAGAGAACAAGCTGGTTTTAGGAAAGGTTACTCGACAATGAACACATCACTACACATGAAAAAAAAAGCGCAGTGGTGTCTATTTTTTCATGTGTATTGGTGGTGTGTGCATTTTTCCATGTGTGTGTGTGTGTGTGTGTGTGTGTGTGTGTGTGTGTGTGTGTGTGTGTGTGTGTGTGTGTGTGTGTGTGTGTGTGTGTGTGTGTGTGTGTGGTTTGCGCTCTTAAATTTACGAAGTCATGTCTCACCAGCTAGCCCAACAAGAAGTTCTACTGAACATAAATAAGAAATGTTAGTCTTCGTACGTTAGGAAGCACGTGGCGCAAGCTTCTGCGCAGATGTCCTAGAGATTGAGAAGCTTTCGATGATACAGCTGCTATATGCGTTGTCCAGTATAAACCTGATGAAAGGTGAAGACTCAGGTATTTGTACGATGGAGCACTGGAAACTACTGTACCATTAATGGAATAATGGAAGACTGAGTTAGTGCGCTTTCAACTAAACGAAATTAACTTGCACTTTGAGGCGTTAAGGGACATCTGCCAAGTTACGCACCTACTGTAGTTGAGGTCATGATCATTTTGAAGAGCGGAATGATCATAGCGCAAGGGCAAATGAGAGACTTGTAAGAGTCACGACATGACCGTCGCGTCGCTCCCTTGCAGGTGCGCTGTCTAGCAGCTCTTTAAGCGCTTTATATTCCTTTGCTTAATTCTATCCTTCTCATGTGATGAGAACGATAGATAACCGATGGACAGTTAGAACGACGGAATGGATACCAAGAGAGGGCAAGCGTAGCCGCGGACGACAGAGAGTAAGATGGGGGGACGAAGTCAAGAAATTCGCAGGCGTCAAATGGAATCAGCTGGCGCAGGACAGGCAAGAATGGAGAGGATTGGGAGAGGCCTTCGTCCTGCAGTGGACATAAGATGGGATGATGGTGGTCGTGATGATGATGATGATGATGATGATGATGATGATGATGATGATGATGATGATGATGATGATTTAATCTTATCGCGACCAAGCAGAGAAGCGCGGAGGATCAAGTTGATGGTTGGAATACGATGCGGCTGCCCCGCCACGGTGTTCTAGTGGCGAGGCAGCCGCCATCGATCCGAGGTGCGCGGGATCCTAGTTCCGAGGGTCGCGGGATCGAATCCCGGCCGCGGCTGCTGCATTTCGATGGAGGTGAGATGTTGAGTCCCGTGTACTGTACGATGTCAGCGCACGTTAAAAAACCCCGGGTACGCCAAATTTCCGAAGCCCTCAACTACGGCGTCTCTCATGATCATATCGTGGTTGTGGGACGTTAAACCCCAGAAATCAATCGATCAATACGATGCGGCTGCGATCGTTCGCATGGACGACCTGCGGCGGTTGGCAATGAGCGCGCCGATGGACGGCCGAAGCTTCGTAGTAAATATTTCGAGCTACAGATCATATATATATTCCATTAAAAACAGCCAACGAAAAATGCAGCGGCGAGAAACCAAGCGCCCAGTTTTTAAGCCATTTAATCCCTGTGCACCACTGACAGGCAGTAGGTACATGAAGTTTCTTATGAGAGATGCAGAATCTAGTTTTCCTGAACGTTGAATCATCGTGCAGTGTAAGGAAACCTGCAACTTGCGTTTCCGTTGTGCTGACAACCTGATGTTAGAAGTGCATGTCGCAAGATTTTACGTATAGGGCCCAGTATACACGCACTGCGTGAAAAAAAAAAAAAAAAGATGTGTGTACTGAAACGACGCCATCGACTTATGTGCGTTTATTCTCGCGAAGTTTCGTCCATGAAAGGCAATATGCGCGTGTTCTAAGTCTGTCAGTGCTATTGTTGCAGAGAAAGCAACTCACGGGAAAAATAGAAAGGAGGCTGAACGGGGATTTTACGAGCGTTGACCGCAGTTGGAAACGCACGCAATGCCAGATCGTTGATAAGACCATTTGCGTGGCGGTGACGGTATTTTCTTTTCGTCATTTAAATAACCAATGTGTTCGATTAATTTAACCAAGGATTCGATTAAATAACCAAGGTATTCGATTAATTAACCTAGGTATTCGATTAATAACAGTGCTACGTTGTTCGCGTCGTTGTCACGGATCCCCGCCGCGTGCACAGCGGCACGCAGCAGTTGGAAAACGTCGCGGAGCGGCGGCAAGAAAGCAGCAGATAGCACCGGTATATATGCTAAGATTCTGAAGTTTTGGTTTCTGGCGCCCCCAAGAACATGGCGGACGGCGATTAAGGGGATGCAGAGAGATGGCGGTCTATACGTTTTGAATACTTCCTCGTTCAATTGTCGTTCATGGGTGAGCTGTAGTTGATAAACGCACTGGTGCGCTCTTCAAAGATCATTTTTAAACTTTTATGCTTCAAAAAAAGTTGATCAAGGCAGGAGGGGTGGGGTTCCTTTGCGAAGAAGATAATGGTTAATGAAGATAAAGGAGGGCTCACGCGTAAGTCCAGTGCGTCCTTCCTTCTTTTGTCCACGACTTCACTATCCCTCGAGTACCGCCAATAAAGATGCGCCAAGAATCCCACTTTAGTCAGGCACGTTGTTGGGCTAGTTGGTTCATGGAGGTTTTTACTGCGCGAAGATGACGACACTGGAACGTAAAAACACATACTTTGCGCTCAGTGTGTGCGTGTGTGTGTGCGTCTGTGTGCGTGTGTGTGTGTGTGCGTGTGTGTGTGTGCGCGTGTGTGCGCGTGTGTGTGCGTGTGTGTGCGTGTGTGTGCGTGTGTGCGTTTCTGCGTTCTTGTGTCGTCTCCTTCACACAGTGTAAAAAAAACCGGTTTTTTCGAATCCTAATTTTGCACGCTTTTAGACCGTACATCACGTTCCGTTCTCGTAAACGCGGCTGTTTGCGTGGTTTTGCTCTAAGCACTATAACGTGCAGGGTCCTTCACAGCACCTGCTCTCGAGGATCAGATCTCGGCCTGTCTCAATTAAAAATATCAACACCGAATTTAATAGGCGTCGGTCTGGCCATTGTGTCCCCATACACTCAAAGGTTTCTCGACGGGAAAGGGCGTGGTGTGCAAGAACAATCGACCGGGCATTTAAGCCTCCTTCGTCCAGCCGCGTAATGTAAGCACGCGCACAGGATGTGTTGTAGAGTTGTTGGGCTGTGACGCAAGCAGCATTCAAACTTTCCTTTCAGTCCGATCTTGTGAAAGTATCGGCGGTTACATGCGTCAACCAGCTAGTCTGTGTACTACAGTGTTTCTGGTTTCTTGGCACCTGACTGCGAAGCTGGAAAAGCAATTTAGCGTTGAGCCTACGGAGGCGCTTTTGCCTATATGGTCAAGGTAATCCCATAAGACGAGACATGGAAGTCTTGACGGAACTATGGAGCAAGGCGTTGATGTCATACTGGGAAAAGTCTATGTAGTCATTGCGCTTCGCCATTTTTTGTTTCTTTGTCAGCTTGTTCTTTCCTAGCTCCTTGAGCGAACAGGATTCCATTTAATACGATATGTTCCTATTGAGAAGTCTCATCCAGCAGATTCATTATGTAACGGTGGTTGCAGCATCGTTAAGAATGACCGTGGTTGTTCTATGCCTCGAACAATAACTATAGATGCTAATGATTGGAGAGCTGCATGGCGATGATATTTTTGCTCCCGTTCGAATTCATTGTACCGTCGGTAGAACTTGTGGTCGAGCCGAGCAAGGAGGTAAAGCCGGAACTCTTGCTTTTGATATTCTGTTTCCGTCCTTCCTTGCTAGCCGCGGCTGTATAGCTGAAGAGGGAAAAAATACACTACAAGGTAATGTCGCCTACGAAGAAGAGGCTCCTAGACGGCCTTATAAGGCAAAATATTGGGCGGTTATGGCCCAACGCGCAGTGAGCATTTCAGTTGGGCCTCACGTCTGTTATGGGCGCTTACACCCTTAGTGATGCGGGTCCTGGTTACACGCGTATTTTCTGCCGCTGACGTGCTCTGACAATCTAAGATTAACTCATTTTAAACCCCTCCAACGCCCTCGACTGGTATCTGCTTTTACTAACTGTTCTAGCTTAAGAGCATTTTTTTCAATATGGGCTCAGGGAGAAAAGGCGGAAGGGTGCTTCGAAAGGGGACTCGCAATACAGATGTATCATCTTGGCATCTCTAAGTTAGCCACGTCATCACCCTTAGTAAAGACGTCGCTAGAGTGTACTAGAAGCTTTTGAGTGGCGCGACCGCAACGCTCTTCCCTTGCTTGCCCCTTGCCCAACTTGCGGCGAAAGTAGCGGCGGCGCTGCCATCGCCCAATCTACCCAGGTTTGCTCGGCGGCATGGTAGCCTCTGTAGTCGGCATCTCTGTTTCGGTCGCGAAATGGCAAAACAACAGTGTTTAAACCATTGTTACGCGCCAGGTTGCACAACTGGATATTCGTGTGTGCAACAAAGTCGCAAGTTATCCCTTTTTAAGCCCCCGAAAGACGTGAAATCTTGTGATTTCGGTGGTCTTCTGTACCCTCCTCCGAAACATTTTGTCTTTATTAGTGAACTTGAAAACATTTTCACTGGTTGCTTTAGTAAGAGTGATTTACACAAAGATAGCATCTTGGATGTCCTGGCAGTGATCAATAGGAGAAGCGTTGGGGGTGTTGGTTGCAAGTCATTAACTGCTAAGTTGATCAGCTTTTACGTGGTCACACGTATGCATTTCTATATAAAGGGTCTTAACAAGTGGGAGGATGAGAAACGAAGAAGCGCACACCAGCCTGAAATGTAGGCTATAAATTGCTGCACTGGCATAAAAAGGATGTCAGTTTTCGTGCATATTTTATTACACTCTTCATTTTTTAAAGGGCACCAAGAAGAGAGATGATTTTTCCGAGAAGAGGTTTGTAAGCAACAGAACGTGCAAATTCTGACGCGAAATAAGAAAATAACATTTGATCTTGAATCTTTTTGTATTAATAAACCTGTGATGGTTAATTTAGCAGCTTTAGGGTTCTCAGATCGCAATTATCCGAACTAAGCCGATTCATTGTTCCGCTTTAGAGTCGGTTTAAACGATTTTGCAACGATAATAACATCTTTTTTTTATTTAAATGCATTTTAGAAAGACAACCTAAGCTCTGCCAATCTGTTTTGTTTTATGTTATATTGTGTATCCTGGCTCTATAATTTTATGCGTTTTATAATTTTAATTAATTGTTTGTATAAATATGCGAATCTTGTATTTTTACGTTATCAATTGTTAATACGACTTTGCAATGCTGTTGCTTATTTAAACTCTCGAAATCTTGCACTGCTATGTTTCACTGAAGGCGTTTTTCTGCAGTATTAGGTATGTGCATTTTTTGTGGGTCCTACAACAATAAACGCATTCCCATATTAAAATGATGAAAGGGAGCTTTGGAAAAACTCTGCTCTTTTTCAGACAGTGACAATGTCAATAAAGCCTGCTTTTGTTGTGAGTGAACGCAACCACAAGCAACGCGCCCTTTATTTGATTTCAACATTGGTGTTTTACGTGGAACGGGCGAGGAGTTCTTCGTCTTATGTGCAACACATTCCTTTTTTTTTTTCGAGGGGGAGGGGGGATGAGGGAGGCTTCCGATGTGTACCGGCTAGCTGGTTTCTCGTGTAAGTGTACACTGTAAAAAAAGAGGGGGGGGAACGCGCTCGTTATGCGGTCCGATGTGCTACGCTATTTCAAGCTGCAATAAAGTCGGCGGCAACTTCAATAACAATAATGTGAAATAATATTTATTTGCATTAAAAGTTTTGAAAAGCGGGGTACAACAAGGAATGAAAAAGATCATCCTGAGCGCGACGGAGAGGTACGCGTACGCGGAACGCCTGCGAGTCATCCGCCCGGGAAGATTGGTCGACGCCAGCGCCACCGCATCATTCCACGCTGAAACGGCCGCGCCCAGGCAGGCGCTCGCGCCTCTCAAAAGTTCTAGTACACTCTAACGTCGCTATGGTCCATTCGCAATGGCTCTGTGGCTGACCTTCTGCTCCGGCACACGAGGTCACAGGTTTGGATCCCTATACAGGGTGTTTTTAGGGGCGAAGCTCCTCTTAGTCTAACCTTGTCACGCGTCAGGCGTCAGTCGTCAGGCGTAACCCGCGTGCCTCCCGGCACGCGCTCGCCCTCGGTGTTCGCCTCGGCGCGTGCCTCCCCCTCTCTCTCTCCCGGCGCTGCCTCCCGGCGCGTGCCTCTGCTGTCTTGTGTATGAGAGAGAGAGACAGAGAGAGAGCGAAAGGCGCGCGTTGGCTATGGAAACGCTCTTTCTTAAGGCCGGTCCCCACTAGCGGCAAAAACGCGCGCGGCGAGCACTTCCGCGGCAAGCGCGCGTCAACAAGTCCCCACTCGCGTTTTGCGGTAAGCGGCGACGATGCAGCCAAGAACGACCTGACGCCCCGACTTGTGTTGTTCCATTCGAAAGGTCTCGCGAAAACGTGAGCTCTAATCAGACGATTTCGTCTTTCGTCGACCATGTATGTCTTTCTAGCGCTACGGCTAGCCACGCTATCAAAAAACTGCTACTGCGAGGATACTTCTTGCTCGGCGTCTCGGTACGGGTAGGCCTAACGAAAACTGCATTAGGTCTGGGCATGGCCTCTGAGATTTTACGACGGCCATGTCACTTTCGAATCTCAGAGGCTGTGTATTATGGTTCTATGCTTGACGGACAGATGACGCCACGCGTCGGCACCACCGTCGGCACGCCTCCGCGGCTGCCGTAAAAAATGGGTCTCGACCCATTCGAGCGTCTGCCGCGTGTTGCTGCCGCTTTTCACGAATCTCGCCGCTCGCGGCAGCAACGCGCGCCGCGTGCGGCGTGCCGCGCGCGTTTTTGCCGCTAGTGGGGACCGGCCTTTAGAGGAACGCTGTACCAGCTCACAAAGAAGGAGAACGCGCCTTCACCCGCGAGAGGCAACGTTGGCGCAGGCAGCGTCTCCTAGCGAGTTTCTTGATTGAGAAATACCGACTGCTCGCGTTGGAGAAGCGTTCACCGGCAACCCATATATATGTATATATATAGACACTGGATCTTGACTTGCAATGAAATGCCGGTGGGAGATTTCACTTGTGCATAGTTGAACCATGAGGATTCGTAGCGTGCGCGTTAACTAAATTAATCCAGAACTCGGCACGATCTACGATGAACCTCCCGAGCTTCGCCCACTCACCATCACTCACTCCGTGGATATGCTGTAATTTTTTTTAGCTGCAACACATTTTTCAAATTAGAAAAACATTAATCGCGGGAATGTCTTGTGTACCATTCGAGTGTACGGGTTGGTGGCGTCTAGATACAGAACAATTACCGCACTTGTATGCATAATTAGCGCAATTACGCTAATTAACTTTTTAATTATCAGTAATTGGTGGCTGTAGTAAATGAGTACTTTGGAGCCCATCCTCGACACTACCTATCCCAACGACCATATTTTGAATAGCGGAGTGCATGTCGGAGCTACGCGAACAATTAGTTCCCCGTGGCAGGCTCCTTCAAACGGAAATCAGCCGGGAAAAGAGCGTCTGTGACGTCGATGTGGCCGCCCCCACGGCTTTCGTCACTCACCACTCGCCCGTGGTCACCGCCGCTCCGGCCACGCAAGCAGCTTGCGTTATCTCCTTCTTATCTGCGGCGTTGGTCGCCGCGGGCGAGTGACGAAAGCCGTGGGGGCGGTGACATCGACGTCACAGACGCTCTTTTCCCGGCCGATTTCGGTTTCAAGGAGCCTGCCACGGGGAACTAATTGTTCGCGTAGCTCCGACATGCACTCCGCTACTCAAAATTTGATCGTTGGGATAGGTAGTGTCGAGGACGGGCTCCAAAGTACTCATTTACTATAGCCACCAATTTCTGATAATTAAAAAGTTAATTAGCGTAATTTCGCTAATTATGCATACAAGTGCGGAAATTGTTCTGTATCTAGAGGCCGCCAACCCGTACACTCGAATGGTGCACAAGACATTCCCGCGATTTTTGTTTTTCTAATTTAAAAAATGTGTTGCAGCTAAAAAAAACACCCTGTATGTAGCCGCTGCACTTGGATGAGTCACTTGGCGACTTTGGTGGCGAATTCCGAGCGGTTATGACTGATCATTCCGTCGTCTGCATTGCCGTGGAACAGAAGATACGTCGGCGTGTCCTGCGGTTTGGCTACGCAGCAGAAGGTGGGCCCTTTTTTCTTCTTTCCTTTAACGTTGTATTGGATTAGTTGCATAAGCGAGCACCAAATAAAGGATGTTTCCCTGGATGCCGGCCTTTCACTATGTTACGATGCTGTTCAAACATTGCACTGTCTGTAATAGCACCTTTGTCGATTCGTGATGCTACACGTACCCGAGCCGATCAGTCGATCAATCTATCATTCCACCAAATTGTCCTCGATTGGTGCGTTAATGCTCCTCCGCTGTAGTGCTCCTGTACGTCTTGGCCAGTACGCAACAGTCTTGCGAGGAGGAAAGCTTTGCGGCTCGCCTCTCACGAAAAGAAATGGAAGAGTGAGGGCCTCCACAGAACACTACGTCCTCGGAGGCGATGAAAGAGTAGCGGCCGGCTCTTTGAGACGGCGCGTCCTTGGCGAGGACGAAGGTCCATTCGCTTGCGCGCATCCGCGTTGTGTGCGCATGTCGCCGCTCGGTCCGCATCCGTGCAGACAGTTATTTCATGCGCGGTTTTGTCGTTATTCCGTTGCGCCATAACCTCGCCAGTACGAGCCGCGCGATCAAGCTAGACGAGCCATTCTTAACATAGGCGCCGACTTCAAGGGAGGAAGGAGCGCCTGAATTACCTCACCTCCTTTTATTTTCTGCAACTGACTTGTTCGTGTCGCCCGTTGAAGATGACGCCATGAGTAATCTACACTAAGCTTTGCAACTCACGGGGACTCTCAACGTGCTAGGCATGCTCAGTTCGTGCGGCGAATGGCTATCCCAAAATATGTTCGACCAGCGCACGAAGGCAGAAACAAGGAACAAGAAAAATACGCCACTCGCTGCACAAGTTCGCTATATTCGACCGCTGTTTTCTAAAAGGCAGTTTTCGCACACAGCCGCTGGAGCACCGATAGCAATGTCTGCGAGGTACCAGTTCGTGTCACGTGGCGTTGCCGAACACACATGTCATTCGAGTGCATGCTCAGCTTGCCATCCCCGTGCACTGCGCGATATCAGTGCACGTTAAAATACACCAGGTTCAAAATTTCCGGAGGCCCCCCACTATGGCGTCTTTCCCAACCATAGCTGGTTTTGAGGCGTAAAGCCCCACAAACTAACCAATCAATCAACTTGCTATAAAACGTGTAGTCTATTTATCTATTTCTTTTCTACCATAAGTCATCTATTTATCAGCAGTGCTTTAAAGTGCAACTCCGACGACTTCTGAGTGTCCACTGATCTTCGTGAAATTTTCAATATGTATTCTCCTCGGTACAGTAATAATATATGCTAAACCGGGGGTTTCAAGACATTTATTTTTTCTGGAAATGAATTTTAAAATTTTTAGCGGATTCCCCTGCGGGCCACCCGGTGTTTTGACGTCACCACCTTCAACGCTGCCTACTCGAGCAGACGGGTCGTCAAAAACAAGAACGACCGATACTTCAGCGGTCAAATCGACGGTGTCAAGTTCAGAAAAGCTGTCATAACTCAATACATCGTCGGGTGACCTCGCCACTGCCATATTTCTGGCACCAGCTCCATATTCCTGATCGCGGGGAAGCTGTGACGTTATCACATATGCTGCACGAAGAGTCTGCCCGTTTCGGTTTGAACACGCGTTCCAGTCGGTTATTTAAAATTATTGGCGCGTTTCTGAGCAATTTAAACCACCCTCGTTCCTATACAGGACTATCTGCACCATTGGAAAACATCGATATCAGAACATGGCGAAAAAACGAGCCGGAGTTGCCCTTAAATCAATCCAACTGCTGGAAAGCCGCGATGCCCGAGCCGGTCTCATTGAGTTGGTGTGTTTAATGTTGGCACCCATAATGCAAGCATTACGAAAAAAAAATGATAAGGAGGCAATGGCCGTGGCAAAGAAAAAAGCTTAAACACTCACGCTTGTTAAGGCAAGCTATGCACGCATACAATTCGCGTGTGCGGGTTGCAGTGTGTCAGAAGAACAGAAATTTGGGCGAGTTAGTATGGCAGTTCATACTGGAAAAGCAGCGCGAAGCTGATCGAGGACAGAGGAAAGAACTGGACAAGACAAGGGCTGACTTGAAACAGGCGCCACTCTGGAACCTATGCACACCCCCGAGACGCCGTCCTCCCAGGAAATGAACGTGGACCGCAGGTAAAAACTTAACTCCAAGAAACTATCTGTCGAAACGCCACACCTGGTCATGAAAGCTAACTCATCGTTACAGTATGTGTTTATATATACACTATTCCTGCATTCATACTGCATTTCTTTTCGTTGCTCCCTTTCTAATTCTTGCGCGTATTTTTCTGAGAAGTGTCCTATACACGCGTGCCAGCTTCATTTTCGGCATCCTACTGCTCAAAATGCGCCCCTGAGTTTTTCGTTCACGCTTGTCATTTGTAATTAGCTGGCCACTTTCTCTAATAGTGCATCCAACGCCATTATTGCTCTGCCTCTGCACGCAAGAGTAACCACATTGTTGTTTTCGTTTTCCATGAATTACAGGCTCAAGGACCGTTTCAGACTTCTCGGGTGCGTGCTCCCAGAGCCACAGACTGGAACTTTTCTGGGAGTGGGGGTCAAGTTTTGTCGTCTTTGTGTGTCGTGTTTATTACTTATATATTCTCAATATTTGGCGATTCTTATTTATGTGCATTACATATTAATGTATTAATAATTAGTAGTTTTAATTACATCAATTAATAATGTTCTATTTCATTTTATCTGTATGAAATTTCCCATATTTTCATTCTCACTTGTTTTACATTGGTGTACACTTTAGAAATGGGTGGAAATTTCGGAATTACTGAAAACCGGCGCAGATCGCGCAACCCACGTGGTTGTGTAGTCCAAAGCACTGGACCCCCCCCCCCCCCCCCCCGCCACGCGACCACCAAAATTCTTGTCAAAAATTTTATTTCAGCATAAACGGTCGGAAAGTGTGAGGTGGCCACTCTCCCTCGAGAAAAATGTTTGAGGGGAGACGGTCCCCGCCTGCACGCTCGGTTCCGAAATCCCTGCGCACAGCACTTTTTCATTATCGTGTAGAAGTCGCCCGCTAATCTCTGCGTCTCGAAAAAACCCCGACAGCAAAGCTCATTCATTGACATTCTAATAAACATCCACTCGCGAATCGTTGAGGCCCCTGTCCTGAGCGATACCAGTGCACGCTAAAGAACCAGGAGGTCGAAATTTCCGGAGCCCTCCGCTACACAACGTCTCTCATAACCACATCGTGGTTTTGTAACGTAAAACCCCAGCAATCAATCAATCAAACCACTCACAATTCATCTACTATCGTCGTCAACACGACGTTCATTCGCTGGATCGACAAACGGAGTTAAACGAAGCAATAGACAAGGCAGTAGGGACAGGATCGTTTCGAGAAAACGGGCGGATGATTGCAGGCGAGGTGTCTCGTAATTGGGCCGAGAGAGGAGGTAGCAATCGATGCAGCGGCGCTTGAGAAAGTGCGCGCCACTGTGGACCGCTACAGGCAAGTACGAGCCCTAAAATCTAGGAGAAGTAAAAAGGGAGTAACGCTTCGCCGCCGGCGCTACCCTATTCCTTTTTTGGGGTGGGCTTCCATTCACTGCTTCCCAAATTATTTCTACGGAAGGGCCGCGTAACAGACGATCGAAAAACCGTCTATCCCTTAGCTCTGGTACCTTTCCTTTTTTTTTTTCCCCTGACGTATGCTCATGACCAAAAAGAAAGAAAGAACACGGTACACGGGTTCGCAGTATAAAAACTGACATAGACGCTCGAAATGCCAAGTATGGACTGCGGCAGTCCAGAGCTTACATTAATAAGCGGCGAGTAAAGCTGACTTTATCGTGAAATTCTTCGCACGTATACACTTTTGCTCAAAGGAGTACATAATGACCTCCGCACAAAAACGCGCACTGGCACCTTTACAGGGGGAGTCAAAACGCCCTTTTCAGCGCGCAACTTTTGTTAGCGGAATGGTGTCTGCGACTATACGAGTCAAACGCCCACATAAAAGATAACCTCCATTATCGGTGTTCGATGCTCGCCTTCTAATGTGCGCTACGATCGTTTCAGTTTTTTTTAACTATGTTTTTAATGAAAAAAGAACGGGTTCTATGCGATGAGCAGTTTGTCTGGCGTTAGTCCCCCCCCCCCCCCTCCTTTTTCTTTACAATATCTATACTATAGGTGCCTGGAGCGATTTATTTCTGAAACCTGTGCGTGCCTGAACGGGCGTTAATCGATTCGCTTTTAACTCAAACGCCATAGCTGTCGTATTCCCAGGATGAAAACGGCCACTATCTGCGAAACCAGCGCCATCGCCAGCAGTCAAACTACGAAAGCGAAGAGCACAGACATGAAACCACCAAAAAATTCTGCCACAATAAGTTAGAACTCGCAAAAGATTAAAGTAATTTACAAAAGTAAGTGAATAGGATAAAGCGATACCATTCCGGTGTGTACCAGGCCACTTCAATATTCGTAGTATAAACGTTGAAGTGGATGAGGCAACCAAACAAGCGCTTACGAAGATTATAATAATTTTGGGGGTTTTTCGTGCCAGAACCACGGTGTGCTTATTGCTGCTGCTGCTGCTGCTGCTGCTGCTGCTGCTGCTGCTGCTGCTGCTGCTGCTGCTGCTGAAGATCATGATGTGCTGAAGATCATGATGTTGCTGCTGTTGTTGTTGCTGCTGTTGTTGTTGCCGTTGTTATTGTTGCTGTTGTTGCTGCTGTTGCTGCTGTTGCTGTTATTGCTGTTGCTGCTGTTGTTGCTGTTGTTTCTGTTGCTGTTATTCTTGTTGATGCTGCTCTTGTTGCTGTTCCTGTTGTTGTTGTTGTTGCTGTTGCTGCTGTTTTTTTTTTTAATTTAAATGTGGGAGCATGGGAATGTAGGCTACGTCAGAGTCAGCTATCCTATCATCATAATATTGAAGCTGAGAAGAACAATAAACGCATATACGAAAAAAAAACCTCAAGGAAGGAAAAAAGCATAAGAAAGGGAAAAAGAAAAGAGTATGTACAAACTACGTACAAGCATGATGAATCGCATATAAAGGATATCTCTAAATTCAATGCATGCAGAGTGGATACACATGTTACAGCTGAAGCGGTACCTACAAATATTTCTATGTGCTGGCCTAGAAAATCTCTATGCAATATGCCAACGCATAATAAGAAGAAACAAAGATGTCATTCACAAGCCGTTCATGAGGTTTGTGTCCATTAAAAAGTCCCGAAGAGCGCTGACTGCACGTCTTTTGTTTTCAGGGTTTGGTCATGGTCCAAGCACTTTACTTCGTGTGAGAGGGCGTCGATCGAGTCTATGCAACCGATCTCTCAGTTGAACGCGCTGTTATTTGTACTGCGGGCACTCCGTGATGACACGCTCCACTGAAGCGTCCGGATTATCACAGTGATCGCACTGCGGGGACGTTCTTCGTTTGATTCTGCACAATAAGTGAGGCGTGTATGCAACGTCCATGCGTAAACGATGCAGGAGTGTGTCGAACGTGCGATCGATCTTCTGATTCGGTCCTTAGAAGTGGATACACTTTACACAGCAGTGAAGACTTTGTATGGTCATCAAACCATGCGACCTAGCACAGTTGGTGGCACCGGGTGGAAAGAATATTTTTGCATTCCGAATAACAAACAATCATGGGTGTCATGGTGCACTTTGTATGCGCTGCAGTGGATAATTTGTCTGCCATCTCATTTCCCAGCAATCCGATGTGACTAGCTATGCACTGAAAACAAATCTCGTGGAAGCGATGGTGACTGTTATTATAATTTCATATATCGTGCTATCATTCATATGAAAAAAAAAATCCTTTATCATTTCTAGCGCTCCTTGCGAGTCGGAATATATCATCCAGTGATCACTTTCTTCAATAAATTTTGCGGCTTGTAATATCGCAGCAGGCTCTGCTACTGTATACTAGGTCTTCCGAGGGAGTCGGAAACTTTTGCCTATTTTATAGGCAGGTATATGAAAAGCCGCAGTCGAAGTTTCGTCAGCTGTAGAACCGTCCGTGAACACAAATGTGTACTGTTCTTGATAGCTGTGCATTTGCTGAAGCGTAAGCAACTTGGCTTCGAGGTAGTTAAGT
Organism: Hyalomma asiaticum; assembly: GCA_013339685.2. Lineage (NCBI taxonomy): Eukaryota > Metazoa > Arthropoda > Arachnida > Ixodida > Ixodidae > Hyalomma > Hyalomma asiaticum. Next base: position 345,709,379 of record CM023481.1, on the reverse strand, counting down.
GCGGATTTTTTTTCTATCCCTTCGATGTCCATTGTTACTGAAAGCGATATGAGCTGCCAAGGAGGATAGTTGATATCTGGAGGCAAGAAATACTGTTCTCATTGAATTGCTGTCTCATAAGCGCGCAGGGTGTCACCACTTCGTCCATTTCTTTTAATAAGTTTCTCACGAAGCGGATGGGCATAATGTCTGTGCGATATGCGAAGAAAGTGACGGCTTAGTTCTTGAACGCGAAGAACTTAAATGGGTGGTTCTTTTGCTTCAGCGATTACCAGGCTACTCATGGTGCAGCGTGGTAAACCCAGACAAGTACGAAGACTACGGGCTATGATGTTGTTTAGCCTCTGTTCATTTGTCTGAGATAAACATTGCATAACTGGTAATGCATACACAATTGCCTTGTCGTACCAGAGCTGTATGAACCTTCAGAAGTGATTCTGTTGTGTCACCCCATCTAGTTCCTGCAATACATCGGAGAACATTTAATGTCCTGCATACCCGCTCTTCAATGCTGGATATATGAGCTCCCAAAGTTAGCATTCGGTCCAGGGTTCTACCAAGGAAATGATGGCTCCGTACAACGGGCACAGCAGTCTGCTTGATCAGCAGAATGAGTGTGTCGTGACGCTTCCTTGCAAAAGGTAACAGAGCAGATTTCTCGGCCGAAACGTCCATGCCGCATTCCGTCAGATAGCGCACAGTTTTATCTATGCGTTCTTGAAGCAGCTTTTGTGCTTCACCGCAATCGCCACCTGATGACCAGGGGCCGCGGATTCACAAAACTCACTTACGAACAAAATATCGCGTAAGGGAAATTTTTTTAGCGTAAGTGGATTCACGAAGCGATAAAAATGTCTTAAGAGGACGTGGTTCTCACATCAGCAGCTGCTATAACGGGCGCTGCGCTTGTCCATTCATGTGTCAGAGATGGTGATGCAGTTACTACGTAAGCAAAAAATGCTCGTAAGTGGATTCACAAAGCGAAACTGGTCGCAAAAACAGCGCAGCTAAGAGGAAACATTAAGAGTGGTCCGGAGCACTCTTACGAACAATGTCGTCGCTTGGGAACAAACAACCGCTGCGGGTATTTTGTTGCCGCGGGTAACTTTTAAATATTTCATGAAAAGGTAAGCCTGTCTGATGAGTGCCGTTTACGTTTTCTTAATATCACCGCCTTGAGTTTGTTCTTTTAATTCTCTTGTACACATTGGACTCGCGCTCTTCGAATAACCTCGGGGCTGCGCCAATTGCAGAAGCCTATTGGGCACCCGTAGCGAAAAAAAATATGCATGCAAAGGCTCGTGGTTGGATAAAAAAGATGTCGTGTGAGTGGTATAAAATGTTTAAAGCTGTGAGGTGTACGGTCCGCATTCTTTAATGGGTTTTCGGTTTTTTTTTGTTTTTTTTTGCGGCCTTTTATTTCTCCCAATGAAACGTCCCATCTGCGATATCGTATGCAGTATTTGTCGCAACCACCATCTCATACGTTTTTGAGGACGGTTATTGCGCGCACTATTGACAAGAAAATTATTCACGAGACTGCAGTGAGCCATTCATGAAGCCTACTATGGTGTTCTATGGCTTCTTTAGATGGATTGGTCTTTAGTGGCAAATAGACACACTCTCTTACGTGCAGCCTTCGCTGTATATACTCTTCGAGCTGATCTGGTAAAGGCACAATGCGACAAAATGAGAGTGCGTCCGAGATGTTCGTGAATAAGCAGGAACAACTTGAGCTTATTAGAGTGACCGTGCGGTAAAAAAAAAAACGGAAAGCTTTGATATGGCCCACAGTTGGGATGAATTGGTTCTAGTAATTAACCACTATACTGACGCCTGAAAGTGCCTGCTGTCCCCGAGAACAAAAGTATCTCATATGAATTTATCCGAATTAACGACCCTTTGATAATTAGTACCTATCTGAATGGGCCCAGAAATATCACTAAAGGTGGTTGCGCCGTAAGGCGTATATTTTGGAACACAGCCACACAGCGAAAGCTTTACCGAGGGCAAGGCAATGGTAAACATGTCGGGCCGAATTCACAAAATTTTTCTTTCTTAAGTGTTTTTCGTCATTCGCTGGCCGGCTTCTCTAATGACACGTCCAACATCAGTATTGGCTGAAATTTCTTCTTCTGTACATTTTTATCGCAAGTAGATTTTATGAATACGGGCCATGGTACCAGAGGACGACGCTAGCATACGACAGCTGAGGCAACAGCTGTAACTTGCGATTGGTCATGAAAGCAGTACTCTCCATAACAGGCCATGTTGTGACGTTGCCAAAATAGCCGTCACTCACTTCTTTCATCGGGCACGCCTGCCGTGTTCGTCATGTCTTCCCTCTCGCACATACGAGAAATTTTCGTCGCGCGGTAAAAAACGCGTAAGAACTTTTTACGAGTTTTCTTAGCGCTTGGCCTAGTGCTGCAGTTCGCGAACATGGCGACGCATAACATTATGTGTTCATGCTGGTTCTCGTAAGCGCTTCTGGCTTGAATTCTTTCAGCATTCGATGAAATATGCTGTAAATGCCGTTACTTTTTCTGGGCGTGAAAGACGTGGGAAAACGAGCGCTAGTGTCCCTCATTATGCGGTGAACCGTGTGGAAACCTCTGCCCCTGTGTGTTAATGAGTCGGAGATCGGCACCAGGGTAGCGTCCGAAAATCGCATATACGAAGTCGCATATACGAGGGTTTGGATTGCAGTAACAGTACGTTTGTAGTCCTTAGTTTTCGTGACGTGCGGCATGCAAAATTGCAGTGTTTGGGTACGTTCCTTGAGTCATGCTGATAACGTACTCTAAGAGAATGTATTATGCTTATGTACTTTGATTTTTGTGAGCAGTCGTACAAAACCCTGGGTTCGGATGAACTGAACAGTGATGAACAGTGTAAACACTCAGAGGCGTTATGAAGTGGCAACGACCTACGGCCAAGTGCCACGCATGACATATGGATGTACTTAGCGTTTCTCACTTTGCGTTTCTATAGGGCAGTGGCAACTTCGAGTTAACATATGAAGACATGGCAGGCGTAAGGAAGCCGAGTGTACCATGCATTGTGGCACAAGTATTATCTACCCATTGCCCGCTGTTCTGCATCAAAGCCGTACACGAAGGCAGGCATTTTTGCTGCTGCAGAAAAATATCGCTCCTGCGAACTTTTCAATTCTCTCGACGATTTTCTGAGAATATATCAGCGCTCGGAGGTGTTAAAAGTCGTTTAGGCATGTAGTACATGAAACCTTGGTCTCGGTCATGGGGGCGCTTGCGATAACAACTGACCACTGTAACACTTCCTACGTTGTCAGTACACCCTCTTTCCCACAAGGGCGGGTAAAGCTTAACCTACGGGAAAATACGACCACGAAAAAGAAAAAAAAAAATTAGCAGTGACAGGAGAGAGCGCCGGAAGTGCCTATAGCTGCATTTACGCTCATGCAGCTATAGGCACTTCCTTTCTCAAGACATGTTAACATGTCTTGAGAGAGGCCATGCTCCGAAAGAAACGTTGATGCAATAAACCGTCGTTCTCTAAGAGGCACATCATGAATTCACTTATAAACTGCGGCAACCCAATTACTTTTGCATGTTCCTCTCTCTCTCTCTCTCTCTCTCTCTATATATATATATATATATATATATATATATATATATATATATATATATATATTTATTTATTTATTTATTTATTTGCGAGCCCCGCCACGGTGGTCTAGTGGTTATGGCACTCGACTGCAGATCCGAAGGTCGCGGGATCGAATCCCGGCCGCGGCGGCTGCATTTCGATGGAGGCGAAATGTTGAGGCCCGTGTGCTGTGCGATGTCAGTGCACGTTAAAGAACCCCAGGTGGTCGAAATTTCCGGAGACCTCCACTACGGCGTCTCTCATAATCAGAGCTGGTTTTGGGACGTTAAACCCCACAAATCAAATCAATCATTATTTATTTGCGAGGAGTCCGAGTTAACGAGGGTTTACTGTATATATATATATATATATATATATATATATATATATATATATATATATATATATATATATATATATATACAGTAAACCCTTGTTAACTCGAACTCGCATATCTGGAAATCTCGGTTAAGTCGAAACTTTTTTTCGCCGTGCATCATGCTAAGCTTCCATAGGTGCTATGTATTTGCCCCCTCTTATCTCGAAATGATTTTCGGAGGGGACAGCGGATATCTCGAAATCTTGACCGGGAGGGCAGAAGGAAAAGTCCACTCCGAACAGGAAACGGGGGCTCCGTGCGAACGCTTAGCTCTTACTATACGTTCCGAACGCGGTCGTGAAGGGCGAATTTGAAATTTCCGCAGCCGTTTCCTATCTGCCTATTGTGAAGCAACTGTAGGAGTGATCACGTGTGCGCACCCGCGCGAGACTTATGCGCGGTGGGGTGGCGTGTGCAGCGTGCGCCCGTCAGTACGCAACCTAGTCCTTGCATGTGCGAGCTGGTATTCTTTGTTTCAATCTGATGCCCCGCCCCGGTGGTCTAGTGGTTATGGCACTCGGCTGCAGATCCGAAGGTCGCGGGATCGAATCCGGCCGCGGCGGCTGCATTTCGATGGAGGTGAAATGTTGAGGCCCGTGTGCTGTGCGATGTCAGTGCACGTTAAAGAACCCCAGGTGGTCGAAATTTCCGGAGACCTCCACTACGGCGTCTCTCATAATCAGAGCTGGTTTTGGGACGTTAAACCCCACAAATCAATCAATCATTGTTTCAATCTGATGGCCGAAGCCTGGCGCCAACTACGCCCGCTGGCGATTGCTAACTGCTTCGCACATGCAGGTTTTTTCGCGCCCCGGAATCGATCGAAGAAGACATTTCTCGGACCGAACGCGAACGCGAAACAGGCGAGCATCACGCAGTTTTTTTATCCTTGGTAACAATTTTTTTTTTCCCTGGGAATTCTTGTGCCTTTACTACGGTAGCTCTTTCGTGCAGTGGAGCTTTTCCTGGAAGCACTGGCTTTTCTTTTACAGTGACCTAGGCAAACATTTTCGGCGGTTTGCTTAACTCGAAATACTGCTTATCTCGAAATTTTTCCCGGGTTTGACGGCTTCGAGTTAACGAGGGATTACTGTATATATGTTCTTGTAACTTCTTAACTATATACGCAGGCATTAATTGTTGGGGTTTTACGCGCCAAAGCCGCGATTTGGTTATTAGGCACGCCGTAAGTACTGAAGGTTCCGGAGATTTTGACCCCCTGGGGTTGTTTTACGTCTAATGATAACGCACAGGACATGGGCCTCTAACACTTTCACCTCTCTAGCAAATACGATCGCTGTGGCCGAGATCGAACCCGTGTCTTTCAGGTCAGCAGGCAAGCACTATAAGCACTAAACCACCGCGTACACAGGTTTTAAAACATCAGCTTACTTCTACATTAGAAATGGAAATTATTTTATTTGACCTAATCAAACCGCTCATTGTATTGAGCTACAGCGTACGATATAGCCGTGCCCGAATATTAACCGCCAGAGTAATCGGCTCCAGTTTACGTGCGCCTACACCTAAGTATTTGAATGCATTCCTATTTCTCCCGTATCGAAGTTCGGTAAGTAATTGAACTGATGGCATTATACTCACTACGCCTTACTGCTTCCTTTCAAAGCTGAAAAAGCATTGTAGCCTTTTGTGATCATTTGTGAGCTAGGTAAAAAACATTTCATGAATGTTTCTATAATTGCACACAGAGGAATATACGTTTATGTGACAACATCACACTTATATTGCCGAAATAGCGTAGTGAACATTAATTATCGTCACCAACGCTCTATATCATTTTCTTCGAGCTGTAGCCTTCGATGAAACGCAGACCACGCGGGCGTCGGCTGAATCGCGACAGTAGCAGACGCCTGGAACACGAAGCTGAGGTGCAAATAGAAACGATTCTCGATTCGCTATTCTGACTAATCTTGACAGCAGACGCTGTGCTTGCTGCGAGGCTATCATGTGGCCCCAAGGCTTTCTTTCTTTGTCGTTTAATTGGCTATCGTCTATCCTCCTTGCATCAATACTGCCGAATAGGTTAAATGTGCACCACCGCTATCGCATTCCTTCTCGCTAAGAGATTTCATAGCTAAGAATTTCTTACGTAAGAGAAAGCTTTATGAATTCGGCCCCAGAGGCATATATCATCTGCATACATTGAAATCTGCACTGACGGTGGTAAAAGAGTAGGTAGTTTGTGTATGACTTCCTTGAGGCACTCCCGCTTTTAGTTCTCGAAGTGTGCTGTTGCCGCTACTTGTCCTCATGAACACAGTTAGACGAGTCAGAAAATCTGACATCCAACAAAGCCGCCGTCCTTTTACCCCTAGACTATATAGCCCATACAGAACATGTACGTGGCTAACCGTGTCAAAGGCCCGTCTGATGTCTAGAAGAGATGCATTTGTCATCCTTCCACGTGTTTCCTCGTGTTGCGCATGCGTGACAAGATCTAAAAATGAGTCTAAAGCACTGCGACGTGGGCGGAAAGCAGATAATTGTTCAGGGAATCCTTGACTCACTTCTATCCACCACTGGCAGTCGCTGCTGTACCATTTTTTCCATCACTTTGCTAATGCAGTTATTTAGACTTATTGGTCGAAATGACGACAGTAAGTTTCCTGGCTTACCGGGTTTATGAATCCGAACAACCTGTGCGGTCTTCCATGAAGGCGGCACTAACGCATTTTCCCAACTTTTATTATATATGTCTAGCAGCGCTATGCGTCCTGTAGGGCCGAGATTACATAGCGTGCTGTATGTAACGCCATCTGGTCTTTTGCCGAACGTTGCGTAAAGCAGCCTGCAGTTCAGCTAGGCTAACCTCTACATCCACGGATTAGTGCCCGTCCGTTAGTGCATCTCTTAATAGCAGCTTCAGAGTGTGTTCTCTTGAACAGGTTTCAGAACACTGCTTCAGCCGGTAGCGTTAACAGAGAGCAGAATTCATTAGCCATAACTACTTCTGTCGAATTCGTTGCTAATACTATGGCCTGAAAGGATGAGTGTGAGTGACTGGTGATTTAAGCTAGCGAAATAATTGCCACACTAACACGGAAGATAAATCCTTACAAAGAAATGCCACATCTGGACTGTATAGCGCAAGGGAAATTACAGCACTTCCGATGGCAGATTTCAAACCCTGGTTCCATGTCTACCTGGTTCGATCTAAATACCATATATTCTACCTAACTTTACAACGACCCTTCATTTAAATACAAAAGCCTGTCTACATTGAATACAAACAGAGCTTTTAAAACACTGGTTCAGCACATTCGGCCCGGCACAGCGCATACAAAACTTACCGCGCTAGACTTCACGAACAGTGTCTAGAACGCACTTGCGGCCACGTGGATGAGCATATATATATTTCACCGGAATGTCCACGGTCGACACAATAATGCGACAGTTATTACGCGATTTAATGGCAATGGATGACTGGCCATATGGTCTCACGAAGATTCTGTTTGATCCCATGTAAACTGTCAACACACTCATTACAAGGACAAGCAATACTGGCACTAAACAAATCTACAGAATCGATTGATAGCTTTGGCGATTATTCAGAATAGCATTCCGCACATAGTGAAAGTTAATTGAAGTATACGCATATAACTCCATTTGACCTTGTCATGTTGCTTGTGACTCTGTACGTAAACTTGACAATCGTCGACTTCACCGATAAGCCAGCACTCCAGAACGACTCGCTAAAATTAGATAAATTGTGCTGTGACGGTTAATGCTGGTGACTACTAACAAAACAACCTTGGTTTCATTCTACAGACGGCGCGACTACCCGGCATTCAAATGCTTCCTTAAAGGCAGTACCATCCCCTGAGAACCAAATGCTAAATACCTAGGCATTACTCTCTGTAAAGACCTCACTTGGGCAACTCACATAACCAATATTACTAACGCATGTAACCTTACTTTAGGTTACCTTACGAGAAATCTAACAAGGCATCTCCTCCGATGAAATTTCGAGCTTACGAAACACTAATCCGATCCAAATTAGAGCATGCTTGTTCTGTCTGGGATCTCCCTGAACGCGTTCTAACCGACCTACCCCATCGAATCAATACAAAACGTCGGCGTTAGATTTATTTATTCTGATTACTCGTACACTACTACCGTAACTAACCTGCTAGAAAAAAGCAGCTCTGCCAAGTCTACAGATGCACCGAAAAATTGCAAGGCTTGCGCTTTAACATTTTTTTTTTCATGTCTTCCCTTACTGTTCTCCCATCAATCCAGCTCACCGCATCTCTCAAACGCGTCAGCCATGAGAAAGCCGTGTACCCTCCACGTTCCCGCACTGGCACGCGCCTAGAGTCATTTTTCGTCAAGACTGCCACTGATTGAAACAGTCTTTCCTCAGACATCGTACTTCACGTCAACCATGCATACTTCAAAACCGCCGTTGAGTGATGCTTTGTAAACATTAGCTAACTTGTTTGTTTCTCCCACCCCTCAAGCAAAACCCTGTGTACAGGGTCCTTGAGGTATTTTCAGTAAATAAATAAAGAAATAAACTTATTCTGCTTCCATGTGGCTGGGATTTTAGTGAACATTAATGTATATGGCGGACCTGTATTTTGTCATCTCTAGTGTGATTATGGGAAGGGACTTCGTGCTCATGCGATCTTTTTGTGGCTTGATTAAATTATACGAGCTGAGTTAAGGTGTGATTTTATTCATGATCTTTGATGTCCGCAATCTTAAGAAATTTGATATCTGTGAATGTAAAAATCTGACGCTACATATAAAACCGCCAACATCTAAACTCCATACTTTTTCAAAACGTGCTATAAAAATTAACAATGATGAAGCGCGAATGCTGATGTTTTGCCTAAAGAAAGAGACAGAGAGAATAAAGGAAATGCAGGGAGGTTAACCAGACGCACGTCCTGTTTGCTACCCTACGCTGGGGGAATAGGGGTACAGAAAAGGAAAGCAGAGGACATGAATAATGTCGCTCAGACGGTGCACATTGACACAGCTGTTTGTCTGTACAAGTCGTTTGCTGAGTTTTGAAGTGAGACAGTGAAACAGCTCTTGCAGGCACCCGTGACCAACAGTCTAGGTAACGGTGCTAAGTCAAGGCGATTTGTCAAATTTTCCAGTGCACGGCTGGAATAGCAGACGTGGTCTCATCTAGCATTTCGTCAGTACTTCGACGTTGTTGCTCAAAATTTCTCCAAGGTTAGTTGCTGAAGGGATGCAAGCACTGGACGCAGGGTGTCCAGCAGCTGTATGCACTTTCAGCAGAAAGACCTGGCACTCAGCTGGCTGGGTAAAAGTCATCTTTCTTGTCTGCAGGAAACTACCCACATGCTGGACATTTTCAGAAAAAAACATGCACCTGACACTGTATTGCTTGTGTTTTCCAACATAGATATTTAAGGGATATATAATAGTACAAGCAAGGAGCATTGTCCTACTTTTAGTGCGACGAAGCATGCGGCGAATCAGAGATACCAGCAGTTCTGGAGGCATTACGCCGTCAAGGAATATGCGATAGCTACGTAAGCACAATAGCCAACATCTATAAAGATTCTACAGCCACCTTATTCCTCCTTAAGAAAAGCAGGAAAATCCCTATATAGAAAGGTGTCAGACATGGAGATACAATTTTTCCAATGCTATTTACTCCATGTTTGGAAGAAGTCTTCAAAAGATTAGACTGGGACAAGACAGTGCTAAGGATTAACGGCGAATATCTCAGTAACTTACGATTTGCAGACGCAGACGACATAGTACTCTTTAGCAATGACTGCGACGAAGTGCAAAAGATTATTGAAGACTTAAGCCGAGAAAGCGCTAAGGTAGGATTAAGGATGAACATGCAGAAAACAAAGACAATGCTAAGTGGCACGGCGAAAAAAACGTGACTTCACGATCGGAAACCAGACATTAGAAGTCGTAGAAGAACAACTATATCTAGGACAGCTACTGACAGGAGAACCCGCCCATATAAAAGAAATCCACCGTCGAATAAACATGGGATGGCGCGCGTACGGGAGACATCCACAACTCATGAACGGAAATCTACCACTATCACTCAAGAGGAAACTATATAACTACTGCATCTTGCCAGTACTGACATAGAGGGCAGAAACTTGGAGAATTACAAAGAAGCTCGAGAGGAAGTTAAGAACCGCGCAGCGGGCGATGGAACGAAAAATGATGGGCATTATGTTAGATAGGAACACAGCCGAGTGGGCCAGAGAACAGACGGGAGTCACCGACATAATAACCGATGTTAGTAAGAAAAAATGGGCATGGGCAGGTCACGTATTGAGAAGGCTAGATAACCAATGGACAGTTAGAACGACGGAATGAATACCAAGGGAGGGTAAGCGTAGCCGTGGACGACAGAGAGTAAGATGGGGGACAAAATCAAAAAATTCGCAGGCATTAAATGGTCCATTAGGTCCATTAGGTCGCGCTAGAAAACTAGCGCGACCTAATGGACCTCAATAAAGTTTTTCCATCCATACATCCATCAAATGGAATCAGCTCGCGCAGGACAGGCAAGAATGGAGAGTATTGGGAGAGGCCTTCGTCCTGCAGTGGACAAGATAGGATGATGATGATGACACAGATTTCAAGCTTGCCACTTCGTTTTCACGACACTTTTATAGCGCAAAACAACACGCACAAGAAAGACGACAGGAGGAGGCGCTGCTCTCAACTGAAATAATTTTATTGCGTCACTCCACTCTAAATTATCTACCCCCCCCCCCCTATGTAATGCCCAACGGGCCTTTATGGTAAATACACGGAAATAAAGGAAAAAATTAACACCATCTTCCCAAAACCCTGATGGGATGCGAAGCAGCAGCGTTGCGCACGGGTGGCGTCACGGGTTGAACGGCGCTAACGCGGGTGCTTCGCATCCCATCAGGGTTCCCTTTGGGAAGATGGTAATTTCTTGCGCGCGAACCGACGAGTCGGCGGTGTAGCGAGCGGCGGTCGCGGTAGCGGAGCGAGCGGCGGTAGCGGCAGGTGTTGCGGGCGAACGGACGAGGCGGCAGCTGCGGGCGCTGCGGCGAGCGCGCGGCAGGCGAGGGAGAGAGTGACGTCAGCGCGCACTGCGAGGGGAGCGTGACGTCAACGCGCAGCTGCGGCGTGACCTACTTGGCACCCCTCCAACACCTGCGGCGAGGGGAGCGCGTTGCGGCGCGTTCGTACGGACGCACGGAGGGACAGCGTTACACAGGCTAGTCAAAGAGCTGCTTCGCATCTAAAAAATACAGAAAGAAATACTCAGAAGATCATAGATTTGAGGTTTGAGGTTTATTTTTTATTTATTTTCCTGTACATAGGAAAAAACGAAGCAAAAGCAAAAGGCTGTAAAGCCTGACGGAGGCTTTTGCTCGCACCAATAAGCCTGCCTCGCATTGTGCTAGATTCATTTCCTATTATTATTATTATTATTATTATTATTATTATTATTATTATTATTATTATTATTATTATTATTATATCACACCGGCATCACAGGTGCCAAGTCGGGGCGTCTAGAATTGACTGTCAAGTGGTTGTAGAAACGATCATCAGGGTTAGCATGACAGCTTAGTGTTCCGCCAGTTTTCATAACTATGCACAAGCATACATTAATGGCATGTACCAGAAACGACGGTGAACGCACAATAGGTTTCGCTGAAGGCCCTTCGTTGCGTTTACTGCCGCTTTTTTTAACAAGAGCGTCGACAGTTGGGCCAGTTGGTGCATAATTTTTTAAGGAAAACCCAGCTGAAAGCACAGAAGAAGAAGGCGCACAGGACGAAGCTGCTTCGTCCTGTGCGCCTTCTTCTTCTGTGTTCGTGTGCTTTTAGCTGGGTTTTCTTCGCTTTCTTAAGTATACTACCCTTTGAGGAGCCGCATTCATTACTGACGGTTCCACCGCTTCCGGAACTAGGTTTCTGCGGTGCTTCCTTCTTTGGTTGCCTTCCATGCTGTTTCTGTGCTCGACTACAACACATGCTAGCAAGCAATATGCCTACCCTTACGTGTTCCTCAAGAGCTCTTTAGCAAAGCCAGAGTCTCTCTTTAGTTTATGCGGGTACCACTATAGCGGAGACACTGTCATTGGGAAGGCTAGCAAGAACATCGAGGCGGCAGTTCCGCTTCCGTCGATGGTCAGAGAAGTAGCGGAAAACGAGTTTGCATTGCGACAGACATGATGTTTTCGCTTTCTCTGTGGCGGTCCCAGGTCGAAGTAAAAGAAGGCATCACGGGAGAACTGACAGTTGACGGAATTTTGTTACTGCATTCTTGCCAAATTTTGGGAAAATAAACTGAGCTTTTGTTACGCTTTTCGTCGCTCTCCATTTCGACAAATAGTATACATTGCAACAGTCGCTTTGGAACGCTTTCGCACCGTGGTTTACGCTTGGCTGGTGGAAATTCAGCGCTCGAAATATAGACGCCTTGTCCATTCGGAACGATGTGCTGCGGTTCAGTGCACTCGGAGGCATCGTGACCTTGGAGCTGGGAGCGGGAACGAATGAAAAAATCTCCATCCCGTCACTACTCCGACTGCTGCGGCAGAAGCTGAGACTTCGGTAGGGTCCGCTTGGTTCACACCTCGACATGAGACTTCTCCAAACTCAGATGAAGCGTGGCAGGAACTAGTTTAATGTGCCTATAGAGACTCACCGCGCGTGCGGCCCAGCCTTTCTGGTTGAAGCAATATGAAAGTGGTTTTGTGGTAAAACCGATTATTCGGTTATGCGACCCCCCAGTTATTTGTACTTAAAACTGATTAACCGGAGTGATCGGTTATTCAGCTGCTTATTCGGTTGATATACATGTAGATATTCCGATAACCGGATATTTCTTTTTCTGTACTAGCGACGAAATTCTCCCTATCTCTCCCTCGCGAGCGCATTCTTATAATACAGTCTCCTTTGAAGCGCTCTCCTGTTCTTTCTTATTTTTTCTTTCTTTCTCCCAGCTTCCCTTTCTTGCGCCCACAGCAAGCTGTGCTGCAATTGTCGGTACAACGCAATCATGATTCCCATAAACATATGTGCTGAAAGCGTTGGTATGAGCCAATTAGGAGAGATAACTTGTTTCTGCCACCCGAAAACGGCGTTGTTGGACTTGCGCATTTGTTCATATATCAGTCAGGCACGCGTTTTCTGTACTTTTGTGATGTTATGCGTCCGTTTCTAAGATCGTTTCTTCAATGCCACCTCTCTTTGCGCTCACCTACTCTTGTTGTGTCTTCATTCGTTGAAAAGTGTTCATTATATGGATTTCAAACAAAAAAGAAATGTTGAGGCGAGATCATTTCTTCAAGCAAGGTTTTTAATAGCTTATTTATTTAGCACAAGCCCGAAAGAGTTGGTTCGGGCTGTTCTTTGTGCGTGTTTTCCCATGTTCCTTTATCGAAGTGTTTGGAAATGGCCGGTCGTCTGTTTTAACACGCGTCAGAAAATGTGTGTCTCCGGGAACAAAGACTTCTTCATTAAACTGCACACGGGTACTCTTCTTGTGAACACATAGCAAAAAACTAAAGGATTATTTGTTCCCTGGGACATCAATTGCCAATTGTGCAAGAAAGCCCGACACAACTGATCATTATTTCATAGACTTGTGATGCTGTCTTCTTTTGGGATGTTCTGCAGCGCGCATTAAGAAAAAACTTTAATATTACCCCACAAACATCACCTTGACGTGACAAAATACAAAACTTTACCGTATATCTAATCTTTCTCATTGGCCTGCATAGTCCCTGAAGAGCAAAAATGGCCTCGCCATGGTGGTCTAGTAGTTATGGCACTCGGCTGCTGATCCGAGGTTCACGGGATCGAATCCCGGCCGCGGCGGCTGCATTTCGATGGAGGCGAAATGTTGAGGCCCGCGTGCTGTGCGATGTCAGTGCACGTTAAAGAACCCCAGGTGGTCGAAATTTCCGGAGGCCTCCACTGCGGCGTCTCTCATAATCAGAACCCGTTTTGGGACGTTAAATCCCCACAAATCAATCAAGAGCAAAAATGATAGATTGGCCTACTGAGACACCTCGAAAAACAAGGAATACTTTCCAAGAACAAATACTTCTAATCCGAGGCATATACGAGCGCTCTCATGACAGTCTTGACTAGTTTTGCATCTTTGAGATGTGTTCGAATATGCCTGATTACTATAGTTTTCCGAATGCTTGTATGTACAGTTTTTTTTCCCTTTCCCCGTAAAAAAGAAGAAAAAAAGTGGGTGAATAGCCTAGTTACGACGCTCGCTTTCGGACTGCGGGTATACGAATTCGAATCCAGCCTCTTTAAGATAGTGCGCTTCATTTATTTGCTTATTATTCTCGATCTCTTTCTGTCGTTTTCTGCACCTCCTCTTCTCATTTCACACACTCTCTGCCGAGTTTTGAGAGATCGCCTGCCACGGCAGGAACTCAAGCTTAAACAGCTCCGCTATTGAAAGACACATGATATGCCCGCTTACGTGTCGTGATTCCCCAGGGCTCCCTAACGTTCTCCGTACAAAAGACCATAAGATTTAGCCATGTTCGCGATAACGCTGCGTCTTCTTATCGCTTGCATGAGAAGGATATCGCTGGCATAAATCAAACATTCGCTGTCCTGCCTAATCTTAAGCGGCACCACACCCGGATAAATGGTCGTATGTATGCAAAACATTATGGAGCGCTGCAATCACGGCACGCAGGCGTGCTTGTCGCGTGGTATATTTTTGCAATTCTCGGGCATCTGCATTAAGCGGCAAAGCACGAATACCTAATAGATGTTAAGCTAGAAAGCACTTATGGACAGTGCGCTTCGTGTTGACAAACTGCGTTGCTTCAGAAGTAGGTAAATTATTCTGCCCTAATGAAGCAGTCAAGCAAAACACCAAAAATAGTGGGACTTACTCCATACAACAGTCAGCAACACGCATTTACCAACGTCGTCTTAATGTGCATTCTCATGTTTCAAACCTCGGGCTAAAGTTACACATTATTATTATTATTATTATTATTATTATTATTATTATTATTATTATTATTATTATTATTATTATTATTATTATTATTATTATTATTGTTATTATTATTATTATTATTATTATTATTATTATTATTATTATTATTATTATTATTATTATTATTATTATTATTATTATTATTATTATTATTATTATTATTATTTGCCTTCAAGCGAGGTGACTACGTTGGCTTGTACCCTGACTTGTCCTCCAGAGATTGGTCACTGGTAACTGACAAACCCAATGTTGATGATCAAGTCGATCCGTTTACGGAACTTATCTTGACCAGCATGCGCTAGTCCATTCCCCAGTATACACCTAAACGTTGTAAATATCCCTCCTGGTTCTCATCAGAACTTATAAGTGCACTAAAACATAAAGATTGCGCACACAGGAAGTATAAACGTTCTCTATCAGCTCATTTGAAGGAAGAATTCTGTCGTTTTCGTACTCTTTGTAAACGCCTATGTAAACGGGATCACAGTGTATATATTTCATTTTTAGAAACAAGCGTGTCTGACAGGCCAGCTGAGTTTTGGAAGTATGTGCGCAAACGGTCGAGCAAAAGTGGCGAGTCCTTCAGGATACTGGACCCAAATGGAGTAGAAGTTCAAGCCGTCGTTGACTGTTTTGCCATGCATTTCTCATCTATTTATAAGTCTCCAGCCTCTGTAGCTAGTAATGGTCGACGGGTTAAGGCAGTTGTCACAGCTGATGCTGTGTCGCTAGATGAAGATTACATTTCAGAATGCATTAAGCGCTTGAAACCATCCTTTTCAGCTGGGCCAGATGGCATCCCCTCAGCCATACTAAAAGCCTATGGCAGTATACTTGTACCAGTGTTGACTACAATATTTCATAAGTGTCTGCATGCTCCAACTTTTCCTAGCATGTGGAAAACTGCTCGTGTTTTCCCAGTATTTAAGTCTGGCTGTAAATGTGACGTCTTGAACTACCGCCCTATTTCCCTTCTTTGTGCCGCATCAAAAATCTTTGAGCTTGCTCTCCACTAAATATTGTCTTTTGATGTAAAAAATTCATTGATTGCGAATCAGCATGGGTTTCTCGCTGGCCGCTCAACTGTCACTAATCTTGCCAGTTTCATGATTCAAATCTCCACGCCCATATCGCAGAGAGGACAGGTTGACGCTATTTACCGTGATCTTAGCAAAGCTTTTGACGTTGTCAGCCATTCGCTGCTTGTGGATAAACTTGCGCACTTCGATGTTGATTCTTCAATTGTGAATCTCCTGCATAGCTATCTTCTTTGTAGATCATGTTATGTTGCCGTAAATGGCCAAACGTCCTTTTTCTACAAAGCTACTAGTGGGTTCCTCAAGGGTCGGTACTGGGCCCACTCCTTTTTTTAATTTACGTTAATGATGTTTCTTCTGTCATTCGGAATTCTTCTTTCTTTTTGTATGCCGATGACAAAGATATTTAGGGAAATTCATTCAGTTATAGATTGTCGCTTGCTGCAATCCGATTTGTGTTCTTTTTCTGAATGGTGCAGGAGCAATAACCTCTCCCTAAATATTCCAAAAACCAAGGTAATGAGTTTCACTCGAAAAACATCTAGTGTGCCATTTTTATATTCTGTCAATTCTGTGTCGTTGTGTAAGGTTTGTGAGATCAATGATCTAGGTGTTCTTTTTGATAGCACCTTACACTTTTCTGCTCACGCTAAGCGTGTTGCTTTGCGGGGTCTTCGCTCCCTAGGCTGTGTTTGCAGAATGTCTAGAGAATTCCGTTCTCCTATGCCCTTCCACAAATTGTACACCGCGATATGTCTTCCTCAACTTGAGTATGTATCTGTGATCTGGAATGGCATTTCTAATTCCAACAGCAACGCCACTGAGCGAGTCCAGAAAAAATTCCTGAACATCTATAACCATAGGTTCGCTAGAAATGGCCCTGATTCTTGCATTGGCACTGTTGGATCACTATCACTGCCATCACTACACTGCCGGAGAAAACGCGATGATCTGTTATTTCTTTTCAAGCTTGTGCATGGTATCATATCCTGCCCTGTACTGCTCAACTGTCTTAATTTCCGAATTCCACGTAAGCTGACCAGAGAGAATAGACCTTTTCATGTAAGTGCCTGCCTCTGTGAACATTCGACCGTCGACAGGATAAAACGTCTTTACAATGCTTACATGCTTACTTTTTAGAGATCGATGTTTTTCACAGCTCCCAGTCGCTGTTCTGCTCCGAGCTTTGCACTGTACTAACATAGTGTCGTACACTGTTGATATTTTTTTTCTGGTTTTGCCTGCGCATAGTTGTATATGTGCAATTTTATAGCGTTTTTATCCCTCATATTTTATTATGAATTTTGGCCTTTGTTGTTCTTTATTATTTTTTTTCTGTGGAGTCTCCTTATTGTATCGTTTCTTGCATTTTTTTTCCGTGCGCCAGTACGAAGACCTTACGGTTGTTCCTGGGCACGTTAAATAAACTTTTGATTGATTAAACTTTTTGATTGATTATTATTATGAAATTCCCTCGTCAGACTTTTTTCCCATCGAACTATGACACTTTCCGCTGTGACCGGGACTTCAGTGAAACAAAACAAAAAGGTGGGGGTGTGTTGATTGCTATAGACAACTCACTAAGATACGTTATACGGAGGGATATCGAAAGTGTTCCATAATCGATTTGGTTAGAAGTCAGCCTTTAACGTCGTGAAAAATTGCTGATTAGAACTTTTCACGTGTCGCCTAACGTTTCCCCTATATCTCGCTTCTTCAAGTCATTTGTTCCATGGAATATGTGACATCTTCCTATAGTGATTACCGGATTATAGTTCTGGGAAATTTTAATACATCTGGAATAGACGGGAACACACTTAAATTTTCTCATTACAATCATTTCATAGAAAACAAGTGCAGCCTCCTATTAGATTTTCTATCTTTCAATTCCCTTTTGGAGCACCATTTTGTCTCGAATTGCTGTGGTAACATTTTAGATCTTTGCCTGTCTAATAACCAACCTGTCGATGTATCACATTCTGTCTTCTCTCTTGTTCGTCCTGATAAATTTCAGCCATCACTTAAGATAACACTATCTGCGTCGGCCGAAGAACCGACCTCCTCCAGCAACATGAACAAGTCCCTTAGATTTGCGTTCAGGAGTGGTGATTACACCGGCCTCTATCATTACCTGTCCACCACTGACTCGTCCCTAGTTATCAAAAAACCAACCGTTGATGAGTGAGTTTATCAGTTTACGAAGCTAGTTTTGGAAAGCGTGTGCAATTACATTCCACAGTACATACCGTAACAGCGTAAATATCGCCACTGGTTCTCATCTGAATTGATACGCGCAATAAAACACAAAGATCGTGCACATAGGAAGTCTAAATGCTCGCTGTCTACAGAGTGGAAGAATGAATTCAGCTACTTTCTCTGTAAAGGGCTGGACACATGGTCCGATTCTGCATGCGATCCGACGTCCGATGCCGTGTGCTTCGACACGCCGCATACGACGCTTCAAGACACATAGGGCGACGAGCGACCAGCGAGGAGGCTCCGCCCACATCCGGCACGTCGGCAGTACACGCTCGTAAAACATCGCACCCCTCTCGCTAAGTACAAAATAAATCTTTGTACCAGCCTTACTTGCTTGCATAACAGCGCCGAAAAACACTGCCGATAAAACTATGCCTTCGCGAGCGACAAACACAACACGACAGCCCACCGTCAGCGACGACTCCGAGGGTAGGCCTAGCTGCCGACGACGTAGCCGTCGTCGTTCGGAATCCGCCAGCTCGCCACGAAGCCCTCATTTTTGCCAATACAATTAACATTTGTACTCATGCGTCGTTTGTTAACGCATACAATTAGTTTTTTTCGAAACAGAGGCGAAGCGCAATTGTAAATTTACCTTCGCGCCGCTTCCGATCTCTCGAGTGCTTTGGAAATGGGCGCTACTTTGCAGATTGGTTCACTTTAGATGTAACATTACTCAATGAGAATTAATTTCGTGTCACAAACAAATCATAAGCAATATTTTCGACGCGATTCCATCGACACCGGCAAGTGCCCCGGTCGCCTCGGCGGGTCAAGACGAGATATCAGCGCGTAAGCTCCGCCCTCACGAAGCGCGTCTGCGTACACGCTCGTAAGACATCGTATCCTCGACAGTAAGTACAAAATAAACATTTTAGATGCGAAGCATCTTTTAGCGGTGGCATGTCCCGCGGCGTCGGCGTCCGCACTCACACTGCGCATGCGCAACTCTCCTCCTTCCCTCTCTCCAACAGCTGCGCGTTACTCTCTCCACTTCTCTCCTACCACCTGCTTGCGCTTCTCCTCCTCCTGCGCTTCTCCTGTTTGCGCTTCGCTTTTAAGTGTTTTAAGTGTCGAGCTTGATGTTTACCTGTGTACAGTATGGTGCCTACACCCGTGTCTACCTCTTCTAAGTTCTACTTTATCTTTGTTTCTCTGTTTTAGTCCCCCTCCCCATCCCCCGCATAGGACGGTTGAGGTGTCCTCCTCGACGCGACAGTTACTATCCTGTGCTTTTCTCTTTTCAAATAAAGAATCTCTCTCTCTCCTGCGTTCTCGCTTCTGTCCCGTGGCGTCGGCGTCCACACCCGCACTGCGCATGCGCATCCTCCTCCCACTCCTCTCCTTGTCTCATTTCCTCTCCACACGGGATTCCTCTTCTCCGAACGGCGCGCGTTGACTGTGGAAACGCTCTTTCTTCGATGAACGCTTTACCAGCTCGCAAGGAACGAGAACGCGCCCTCGCCCGCAAGAGACAACGCTGACGCAGGTAGCGTCTGCTAGCGTCAAATCGATGCAAACGCGACACCTAGTCAAACCGATGCAAACGCGGTGTGCACCCCCCGTGCTGCTTCGCATCGCCTCATGGTCCCCTTTAGCGGGAGATGGTGTAATGTTTTGTACAGCCTTGCTTGGTCATACAACACAGAAAAACACTGCCGATGCCTTCGCGACGCGACTAGCACATCACAACAGCCCACCGTCAGTGACGACTACGTGGGTAGGCCTAGCTGCCGACCCTCGGAGTAGTAGTCGTTCGCTGTCAACCGCGAAGCTCGTCACAACATGCTCATTTTTACCTATACGATTAACATTTGCACTCATATGTCGTGCGTTAACACATGCGGTTAGTTTTCTCGAAACGTCGTTGTGAATGAAGCGCTATGGCAGAAACGAAACGAGCCGCTTCGGTGAGGTGGCCCTTGCCGATAATCAAAAGAAGAGGCGTGCAGGACACGGACACAAGGAGAGCAGTGAACACCACGAACGCCGACACCACGAACACCACGAGTTGTTAGTCGGCGTTCGTGGTGTTCACTGCTCTCCTTGTGTCCGTGTCCTGCACGCCTCTTCTTTTGATTATGGACTGTTACCAACTCGCTCAACTTTCTGTCCTTTTGAGCCCTTGCCGATACGTTTGTTTACCTTTCCATGGCGGTTGCTTTCGATCTCTCCGCTGGTTTGAAAACGGGCGTTGCTTTGCAGATTGATTCACATTAGGCATCACACTACCTAATAAGCATTTATTTCGAGCCACAAACAACTTTCATAATCAATATTTTGCACGAGATTCCGGCGATACCGGCAAAAGCCACGGAAACCTCGGCAGGGCGATCGGAGCGGAGCAGTGAAGCAATGGGCGGCCAGCAGCACGACGTCACGCGTCTCCCGCGCTGCCATTGGCTGCTGCCGTCCGACTTTTCTGTCCGGCGACAAGAAAATCTGCGCGGTTTGACGCGCGCCGGACGACCGGAACAGGGAACCGGTGCTGCAAAAACATCCTCGGTACACCCGGTACGACTGCCGGATCGGATCGCATGCAAAATCGGACCATGTGTACAGCCCTTAAACGCCTTTACAAACGCGATTACATTTCATACTTCATAGAAAAAGCGCCTCTGACCGGCCGGCGAAGTTTTGAAAATACATACACAAACGCAATGACAGACGAGAAGACTGCGTGAGCCTACTGAACTCAAGCGGAGCAGAAGTTGAATCAGTCGCTGACTATTTTGCAGCACATTTCCTTTCCTTATACCAAGCGTCACGTTCCAACACATGTGCCACTGAACTGTGCAACACAGTCCCTACAACTAGTACAGTCTCACTTGACGAAGAGTTCATCAGTGAATATCTCAGGCGCTTGAAGCGATCCTTATCCAGTGGTCCCGATGGTATATCCACTCCGCCATTCTAAAAGCTTATGGCACTATATTTGTCCCTGTACTAGCATCTATATTTAATAAATGTCTGAACACTTCCACTTTCCCTAGCATATGAAAGACTGCTCGCGTTTTCCCTGTCCTTAAAGGGGTCATGAAACGTTTCCTGAAGATTTTGTACGAAGTGTGTTTCCGGAATCCTGACCCTTCAATCAATAATAGCATTATTTGGTTGCATCGTCCGAATTGATTTAGAGTGATAAAAACGCGGTTTCGATTTCACCTTCGCGCGTTCCCCTCAACTCTGCAGTTGACGTCATGTTAGTCGCCCCCAGGCCTTCGAGATTCGCACGCCCTTGGAGGCCGCACGAAAACAAACCGTTCTCCAGCATTGCTTTCCAACAGAGGCATCAAACGATTTCTAAGCATTTTCTTACTTTCTAGCCTTTAAGTAAATGTATTATTTTAGAGCCAACACGAGTTCTCTATATCTTTACACTTCAAAATGTCTTAAGTTGACGTCACCGAAACGTCACCAAATAGTACGTATGCCGGCCTGTAGCGTCGCATAGTCGTTTCGAAAGCGCAGGAACGCTAGGATTTCAAACGGGCGTTACTAAATGCACACTAAATATCTAACCGGAATATTTTGGAATCGACATGTCGAGTGCGTATTGAAGCAATAAAAATTACAACCGGACAGCTCCATATTCTTTTCACGACCCCTTTAAGTCTTGCGGCAAAACGAACGTCTCGAATTCTCGTTCGATTTCTCTACTCTTTGCCACGTCAAAGGTTTTTGAGCTTGCCCTTCATATGATATCGTCATCTAGCGCCAAAAACTCACTGATTCCGAACCAACATGGACTTATCTCTGGTCGCTCGACTGTCACAAATCTTGCTACTTTCATGACACAGATTTCTACACCAGTACTTCAGAGAGGGAAGGTTGACACCCTATACTGTGACCTCGGTAAGGCTTTCGACGTACTCAGCCATTCACTCCTTTTGGATAAACTTGATGACTTTGACGTGGACTCCTCAACTGTTGATTTGATTTGTGGGGTTTAACGTCCCAAAACCAGCTCTGATTATGAGAGACGCCGTAGTGGAGGTCTCCGGAAATTTCGACCACCTGGGGTTCTTTAACGTGCACTGACATCGCACAGCACACGGGCCTCAACATTTCGCCTCCATCGAAATGCAGCCGCCGCGGCCGGGATACGATCCCGCGACCTTCGGATCAGCAGCCGAGTGCCATAACCGCTAGACCACCGTGGCGGGGCTGACTCCTCAACTGTCGACCTCCTCCACAGCTATCTTTTTGATAGGTCGTGCTATTTTGCCATAAATGGACAAACGTCTTCTTTAAACGAGGCAACCAACGGTGTACCTCAAGGGTCAGTATTAGGCCCACTCCTCTTTCTAATTTTTGTGAACGACGTCTCTTCCGCCATTCGAAATTCTTCTTTCCTTCTTTACGCAGATTACATGAAGATATTTAAGGAAATTCATACTATCAACGACTGTCACATTCTGCAGTCATGTTAGCTTTCTTTTCAGAAGGGTGCAACAACAATTACCTCTCATTAAATACCAATAAGACAAAATTCATGGCCTTCTCTCGCAAAACTGCCTGCGTATCATTTACGTATTCTGTTAATTCTGTAGCGCTATGTAAGGTGTATGAGGTAAATTGCCTAGGTGTTCTCTTTGACACAACTCTACGCTTTTCTGCTCACACTAAGGGCGTTGCTATGCGAGGTCTGTTTGCAGGCTGTCAAGAGAATTCAACTCTGCGATACCCTTCTTTAAATTGTACACCGCCATATGTCTACCGCAACTTGAATATGCTTCAGCGATATGGAATGGAATCTCTGAATCCAGCAGTAATGCCATCGAGCGTGTCCAGAGAAAATTCCTAAGAATATACAACCAGCGCTTTCCTCGAACGGGCTCTGGATCTTGCACAAACAGTGTTGGTTTATTGACACTGTCACCCCTTCACTGCCGCATAAATTGTGCTGATCTACTATTTTTTTTAAACTTTTGCACGACACTATAACATGCTCTGAACTGCTCCAGTGCATTAATTTTGGAATACCGCCAAGATAACTAGAGAGCAAAGACCTTTTCATGTACCGCCCACCTATGCCAACACTCGACCATCCAGAGAATACAGAATCTCTATAATACCTCTCTTCTAAACCTTGATAGATTCCCTATCATTGTTTTCATCTAAGGTTTGTACAGTTATAAAATAATATTGTCCACTGTACGTTTAACTTTTATCATTGTGAATCTTTTTTGTTGTTGTTGTTGTTGTAGTAAACTGATAGAAGAAGAAACAACGCACACAACAAACCCTGTGCGTCGTTTCTTCTTCTATCAGTCTGCTTGTTTTGTTGTGCGCTGGTACATTGAGTTGTAGCAGCTTGTCCTGCCGTCCCGACCTTTCTTGTTCTCTTGCATTTCCTTCCCGCTATTTTTCTTTTATGTTGTCCTGAGTCTGTTTCTTGTCCCTCTCTGGGTCTAATATTGTGTTGTTCCCTGTCGTGAATATATTTTAAGTTTTTCTCTTTCATTTACATTTATTTGTACTTGTGCATATTTTGCCGATTTCATTTATAATATCACCATTTCCTTGCGTTCGCCAGCACCAATACTTCTCGGTTGTTCCTGGGCACGTTTAAGTAAACTTATTATTATTATTATTATTATTATTATTATTATTATTATTATTATTATTATTATTATTATTATTATTATTATTATTAGTCCGAGTTATGAAGCGACGCGACCCTGTCCGGCTCTAACCCTTAGCAGCAACAAGCCCTGGTATAGAGAGAGAGACCGGACGGTCAAAAGGGTCATAATCTTTCGAACTAGGAGGTCCAACCACAAGCGACTCAACTTATCACTAATACATGTTTTATTCGCTTTCTCGCCAAGCGAAAGCCTATGACGGCGGCACTTCGTCTGCAACGTGGCTCTGGCATGGAACTGCGGACCCTGGCAAGATAGCGCCTGTGCACTCTGCAACAAGCAAGCCTTGCTAGCGTTTATAAGGCCTCAGTGAAACGCTATAAACGAGACCGTGCTGAACAGGTCACAAGAGAAATTGATAAGGTGTGGCCATAGAGTTTCTTACAAAATACTAGCGGGAATTGTGACGGTAGTGTCTTCAGAGGTCTCAAACATAGTGTCCTCTCTAAATACTGTAGAGGGAACTCTGGCGCGGAGATCATTCAGCTGCCATGTGAACGATGTGTATAACATGGATTTGTCTAGTCTTCGTGCTCGCGACTTGAAAAGTACTGGTGGGTTTGTTTATTCCTGTTTTTTTAGCTTCAGTGACGCGATGACATTACTACACTACTTCCTTACGCAACGAAGGCAGCGGCTGTAGTATACGATTTGCTGCTAGAGGACAGACTGTCGCATTTACTAACGTCATTTGAATGATGCGGTGCCATGCAGTCACTTTAGGTCTTGTGTTTGTTGATAGCCACGCATATCAACAAACACAAGACCTAAAGTGATTGGCGTAACTTTAGAAATATTTGAGCCACGTCTCGCGAATCTTATCGATGCTGTTTTGCTGTTTTCTTCTCTTTTGTATCATATGTGAATGAATCCGTAATCGTGGGGACGCTTTCATGGATAACATACATTCTTTGTGATAAGGCTGCTCGTATATCTTTCAATTGCGCTACCTCATCAATTCAACGCTATCAAATGCGTCAAGCAAGCGCACAGTTATCGTGCCCAGCAGACGCCGACTGGAAGACAGGCAGAAGCCCCCGCAGACGATGCTCAAAAAGTCAGTTCAGATCGAGGTTCAGGCGCAGTTTCCGACGCAGTTTAGCTGCACGGCTGTTTGATCGACATAGCGTTTTTACGCAAAACCGACAACTAACGGTTGGACGATACTGCACTTCTACGGCCTCGCGCAGCGGCTTGAGCCATATAGTTTGTAAAAATGCTGTGGAGCACTCGCACTGAATTTATAGAAGCGAGAAATTGCCCATTTATTATGTTTTTAAGACGCACCTACCTTTTACCTACTCGAAGACATTATCACGTCACTTACAAGGGGAAGAACATTTATTTTAAAATTATTTCTTGGCCATCCACGGCAGTGCATCCCCTCTCATGCCGTTCCCTGCGGCCTTCTCACTGACCATGTACTTGTCTGCCATCTCCATTTCTCTGTTTTATTTCTGTGCTCCACCTCAACGGTAGAATAACTACTAATTATCTTCCTAATGTTATGCATATATATATATATATATATATAATGTGTGTGTGTGCGTGTGTATTATGCTATGAGACAGAGAGAAGGGAACAGGTCAAGGGCTCGTCTACCCGTTAGAAACAGCACAATTAAGGCTATAGGAAAGCAGGAGGACATTACTGTAGTTTTTAATTGCAGTATAATAAATATGCAATAAGTGGAACGGCAAAACAACACACCCCCTGCCTTCGGTAGGGACCTAACCTGCGACTTTAAGATAACGCGTCCGATTCTCTACCATATTGATTGATGTGTGGGGTTTTACGTCCCAAAACCAGCTATGGTTATGAGAGACGCCGTAGTGGAGGGCTACGGAAATTTTGACGACCTGGGGTTGGGGTCCTTTAACGTGCACTGACATCTCACAGTACACGAGCGTCAACTTTCTACCATATATATATATATATATATATATATATATAGATATATATATATATATATATATAGATATATGGGTGGGGGGGGGGGGGCTTGCACGTGCACCCTGATGCGATCGTCTTGAGCGGGCAAGTTATTAAACGCACCGGCCGCATAATTACGGGCCCGTCGATATCGTTCCTGGCTCCTCCTTTCTCCAAGTGTGGCGGGACTGCCAGACGTGGGCCATTAAGTTGATTTACACGGGGCTGCTGCCCACGCGCTCTCTCCGCGCCTCGCTGTTTGCAGCCGCGCTTCTCATCCACTGGCTCTGCCACCAGATGGGGCATAATTCAGTTGTCTCGTAAGCAGAGAAACGAGAAGGAAAAATAATAAGTGCAGGCGGTCTAAGAAAAGCAACAAAATGAGGACCGTCGGTGGCCTCAAGAGCGAAGGACTCACCTTAGAGCTGTTGGCTCACCTGGCGCTGTTTTTAGCACTATGTCTCTCTTTCACAAAGAAAGAACCTCTGAAACTTTTATGCATGGCGGCATAATACCTTCGCGAAGCAATCGAGCATGAGGCGCCGTCCGGATTGATTTCGTTTGCACCTCGGTTGATGTCTTTTTGCTTTGTATTTTTCCTGGATGGCATATTTTTGTCTCTTTCCTTCCGAATCTGTTTATGCCGAGCGAGAAAAGGCTTCGGCCCTGTTCGGTACGCATACTTAAAGTGCGGTTCCAAAGCAGATTCCGCCTCACTTTTTGCCGTGGCGAAAGAAGCACCTTCGGATTATGGGGCACAACGAATGAGGTGGCCCTAGCGCTGGCGCGGCCCAAGTCACGAAAAAACTCAGCGTCAGTTCGCTGCGAGACGAAACGAAAAACCCGAATTGAAGGTAAGCTTCCAGGGAAATACTGAAAAAAAAAAAAGCAAGGGAACTACGGCGCCTGCAGTGCTAACTCTTCGGGTGCGAAACTGACGCTTTCGTCAGCATCCTGAGGATGTATGCACGCAAGCGAACGCCAAGTAAGCTTTCGCGGACGGAGCTACGCGAAGCGCTTTTCTTTTCTGTAAGAGTAACTGAACTATCTCTTAACATTTTTGAATTTATACAGGGTGGGATAAGCTTTAAACGATGACTGGCTGCAGTTTTATTAAATGTGCTTAAGGCAGTGGCGCACCGACGGGGGTGGTTTCGGGGGGTTGTAACCCCCCCCCCCCCTCCTGAGGATGACCTAACTCCCCTCCCACTCCGTAACTGCTCCTATGTCCTAGAAGAATGTGGCGCTAATGTCGCTGCAAAACACCGAAAAATTAATAAAAATAATCGTCATCATTGATGTTACTATTATTTGGCATTTTTGTTTACTTTTTTTTACACACGCAACAACTGTGTAATCGCATGCCCGGCACTTCGTGAAAAATTGAACCCCCCCCCCCCTTCCCCTGGCAGAGATCCTGGGTGCGCTACTGGCTTAAGGTATTCGGAAAAGCCCCTGTTTCTTCAGCAAACTCGTACAAAACTCCTTGTCTTACGTTACATCCGACATGGTGCGCTATAGTTTGTGGCAGAAAACAAATTCACATGCACAACGCGGTCCCCTCCTCCTTTCCAGGTCGTCTATGTCGTCACGCGTGGAAAATGAACGACTGCGCGGTGCATTTATACCGCAGTGTTGCAGCCTCGCATGAAATTAAACACTGCGCAGCAGATGTGTGTTCAGGAGATGTAACGAGTTTCTGACAGGGGTGCAGCCGGAAATGACAATTATATAAATATTCCCTTACCGCAGCTACAACACCATCCACATGATGACGGAAGCGGCGTCGTTCAGGTGATGTTTGTCCTTTCTCTGTGTCGTTTTTATTCGCGCCCATGTCAACGCCATCCCGCGTGCAAAGCTCTGTCTCCTACTGTGAAGCGGTTTAAATAAATAAGTCAGTGATTCCAGAGGCTGTCAAAAGTGATTTTAGACAGAAAGGTTTCAGGTCAGGTCTTCACGTGTCAATGTCAAGACATGATGGCGATGAACACCGTGAAGTAGGGGACCCTGATTTAACTCCGACCACCGTCGGATCTTTAAGCTCGCCCAAGTCCCGGGGTATTCTCGCATTTTTTCGAAATGCAGCCGCCACGGCCGTGAATAGAAGCCCTGGCCCTCACGCTCAGCAAAACGCTGCAGTCGCTAAGGCTCGTGGGATGAAAGAACTTCCTAATAGTACATGCGTTCAGGTAGAGCTACATAAAGTTTCAAGACAGGCCTCGACCTCGACTTCCGTCAGTAATCAGGACCGACTCATTCATGCATGCAAAAATTGGGCGAAGTAATGAACTGCATCTAATGAACGCACATGAAATGAAGCAGGGTAAATTATTCTTAATTTCTATTATTGCAGCGGCAAGCACTTACAGTACGTGCATCGCGAATTGAAGGACCAGTCTGGCAGCTCTAAAGACTTTTTCCCGCAGCGAGGGCCGGCTGTTTTGCGCTGGGATAAGTCTCAAATACCCCAGAAGAAGACAAACGCAGTCGTCTCGGAGACTGAATAAAGCAGGACAAATCAAATGAAATCTTAAAAAAAAAAAAAGGCTTTCGTCCATGATGCTATAAATAAAATGTTCGTTTTTTTATGTCTACGTCCTGGTAACGGCTAGAACAGAATATTTACACACATGTGACGAAGAAACTGCGTGATGCTGTTCAAAATAAAGAATATGAGGTGGCAATAATGGTGATTATCACGTCGACCTCAGACGCTCGTATACTCGATGGGAAGTCACAAACTGTGAATCAATGAAGTGACTGCTGAAGACTCACTCAGACTCGCACTAAACGATGACTGAGTCTTCATTTATGCAGGAACTGAAATTTAGTCTGCAATAATTTCAATTAAATTCAATGTTTATTTATCTTCGACATAAACAAGACGGTCTCCGCTACAGCGCCTCGACCAGTTATGATCGTTGCATACACGACAACAGATACCACAAAACACTACTTCAGTTCATACACAACACAGGACTTGCAGCACACATTTAACATAACACACCATAAACTATGCCTTAAGGGGAAGCCCATTTCGCAATAAAGAAAAGAAAGCAAAATAAATAAACATAATGCGTAATGATATTTTTTCGCGCAAGAATCTTAATTCAATAGCACAAAACACAAGTTCACATCACAAAGCAGCTGTGATTCCTTTCACATGAAAATGGCTCAGGGGCTTCCACTTCGAGCTAGACTCTTAGCGTTTCCAACTTGTGCGACAACAGAAGTTCTTTGGTATTATTTTAGACAGGCTGCTATAATGGTCTTCGCGAATAAAAGTAATAAAAGAGAAAATCAACTCCCTAATTAACAGCCTTCGTTGAATTATCAGAGCTAGGTGGGGCAGTTCAACTTCACCTTCGTTACGCGTTCACTCGGCGATTATTAGCCAAAGAATAGGTTACCGTGTTTCTGTGCAGCTTGGTATATCCCGCTATTTAGAGAAAACAATTCGAAGGTTGCTAACCGGAAGCCTTCGCACATGTCTTGGCGTACCACGTGCATCTTTTGGTAATTGCTAAAGCCTGTCAACCAACCTTTGATGCACAGCCCCGCCACGTTGGTCTAGTGATCCGAAGGTCGCGGGATCGATTGCCGGCCGCGACGGCTGCGTTTCGATGGAGGCGAAATTCTGAGGCCCGTGTATACTGTGCGATGTCAGTGCACGTTAAAGAACTCCAGGAGGTCGAAATTTGCGACGCCTTCGGCTACAGCATCTCCTATAATCAGATCGTGGTTTTGGGACGCAAAACCCCACAAATCGATCGACTTTTCATGCACAGATGTTGACGGAAACTTGTCAATACTTTTGTTTCGGGATAGAATCGGCACGCGTATACATGAAGACACATTGGGGTGCGAAAACTTACTACGGGAGTATTACTGGTCCGCAATTCGACATATATACGGTCACTTCAATTCCTGAATTGTCTCATAAACGTGGTGTGCCCGTAACAGCAACAAAACAGTTTTTTATTGCATCTCTGGACGAAGTACTTAACTATATAGTCATACATTACATCGGAAACGACACCATCGGCGTTTTTATAACGAGACCAACACAAGCAAAAAAGAGATGACGCGCGCGCTGTCAGTAAGGTGTGGTCACGATAAACATAACTTCTGATTATATAGTTAGGAGAATAACTGCTTGGATAAAAGAGGAAAAGCGCATGCTTTTTATCCTCGGAAACTTATGCAATTTAAGCAGGTGCGCTTATCCATGTGCCTCATAAACATTTTAAATGTTGGGGAGGAACTGCAGACCAACGAAGTGAGAGACGGGTGTGCGTTTCATCAAATTTAAATGCTCCCGTATGCAGGGGTGACATTGACACAGCGCAGGTTTGGCCACGTTCGCGTAAAACCGAGGGGCCTTTATAAATGACCATCTTGCTTGAAAAGAATTAAAGCGGTTCGTGCAGCATACGTCGGCCTGACGAATTGCCCCAGCGTCCGCTTCTCTGCGAATGGCGGCACTTAACGCTACTGCACGATCGTATTTTTGAGGAGAAAATGACATTCATGCCGCACGCGAGTAGGTTGTCAACTCTTATTTGGACGACGTGACAAGGAATGCACGCAAGCATGCACAGAATGACGATCATCCTCACTCCCCCGTTGCCGAACAACGATTATTATAGGCAGCCCGTGTGCTGTGCGATGTCAGTGCACCTTAAAGAACCCCAGGAGGTCGAAATTTTCGAAGACCTCCACTACGGCGTCTCTCATAATCACAGCTGGTTTTGGGAAGTCAAACCCCAAAATCAATCATTATAGACAATTCTGTGCTGTAGTTGTATTGCCGCTTTTCCAACGTATATTACTACACCTGTGCTCACTGTCTTTCAACGGCACCTTGTCTCCATGAACACGTGGACGAACGCCATTGCGTGCGCTCACAATGCTTAAATGGCAAATACGGCGATTTTTCATTGTTCACGGATCTCAATGAAATTTTCACTATATATAGTCCTCAGTACTTTAATAATTCATGCCAAGCCAGGTAGTTGCAAGTCATTCAATACTCCTGAAACTAAATTTCAAAAATGTTTAGCGGATTCCATTGCGGGCCCCCCCGCGTTTTGGACGTCATTACCTACAACGCTGCCTACCTGAGCCGGCGAACCGTCAAGAGCAAGACGGGTGATACTTCAGAGCTCAAATCGTCGCTGCAGTTCAGAGAAGCTGGCATAACTAAATATGTAGTCGGATGACATCGCCGCTTTGATTTTTCGGGCACCAGCTTCATATTTCTGATGGCGGGGAGGCTGTGACTTCATCGCATACGCCAAACTATCTACCTATTTCGGTTTCGGTTAGAACAAATCGTTCATTTGGTTATTGAAAATTATTGGTGAGTTTCTGAACAAATTGAAGCACTCTGCCTGCTACAGGACTATCAGTGACATTGAAAAAAAAAGCGATGTCAGAATATGGTGAAAAAAACCGCTGCAGTTTCCCTTTAATAGTTCGACCGCGACTGCTCGGCTGAAGGCCTGGGGGATCAGGGACGTCTTTATGACGGCCGACAACGAAGCGCGCGCTTGTCTCCTCGTTCTCTGGTGATTCTGTGGCATCCTATCCACTTGTGTAGGCACTTCCTAGACGCTTTCGTCGCATTACTCCGGGATGGTGCGATATGCTGTGCAGACATCACATAGGAAATTGAGCTTCCGTGCGGCCATCAACAACGAGTGCCGTTCGTGTAACCAGACTCAAACCACATGCATGGAACACTCTTTCGGCCACTTGTGATCGAAGGAGTGGCAGGCTAGAGACTCGCTCTCCAGGCCGACCTCTCCTCCCTTTATTTCTTTCATTAAACACTAACTTCTTCTTTACTGATGGTCATGTACCGGCATGATGCTCGTACCGTAGTAGTTCCCAATACGGGGTAGCCTTTTTAAAGCCGACTGAGCGTGTCTGCAGTGCAGAAGCTCATGGAGTAAACAACGCGACAAATGACAGCAAACACGCGAAAATAAGAGAAGTCAAAGCGTCGAGAAAGTTTAATCGAGGTGTCAGTCGATCACTGCCCCTTTTGGCCCCAGTGTAATTTTATACTGATAAAACTTTTCACTTGTGTTGCGTACGTGTAGCATTACTCTTGATGTTTCCTGTTGGAGTCAAGGCTTCTATCGTTTACGGCAAACTGAGCGCATCCAATTTAACGTTCTTATAAACACAACGTAGGTCTCTCCTTTTTTTTTTTTTTTTGGAACACATTGAATGACTTGTGAAATGTTGAGGATTTTGAACATTGATGAAAAGAGCGAGCATGATCAGTACCTTCCACACTTGTTTTTCTTTTTGGATAAGTAACGACATAGGTATGACCGCTTACATTTGTGAAGCTTGTTTTAACAGACGCGAAAGATTTGTTAATCGGTGCACATTATGAAGAATATGTTCGACGGGCCGTGGAAAACGACTCTGTAGCAGATTTCAGACTTCTGTAAAATTTAGTGTTCTTTTATAAACTCGCAAAAATGTAGAACAAGAAATAGATGACCAAACTTGTTCGGCAGACACCATGACGGCCCAGCTGCACGCAATTTCGCTTCGCTCGCATCTATTCAGTGACACTACAGCGCCACCAGAGGCAGTTACATTGAGAAGACTTATTCAAACAAATTTATATAATAAATACCTAACTCGTGGCTGAACCTATACGGACTCACCTGAATCGCTTTTGATTTCTGGGGATTAACGTCCCAAAACTTTTTGGTGTTGAACTGTACATCCCATGCACCGCATATGAATATGTGATAGTACTTACAGTGTATGCAAAGTTTGCATGTCTTATTTGTGTGAAATAATTTATGCATTTTTATTATAGAAATATTGTATAGTATTTTCGCTTTCATTTCAAACTGTTTTATCTTTAAAGGGGTGCTGACACGAAAATTTTCGTCTGATGTTTTTTTGCTGAAACACGTAGCTGAGGATCTGTTAGCCATAACACGACACACCAGTTGCTTCAGCGCGCGTCAGATAATTATTCACGGCCTATTTATTACCCACCAGTTTCAGTTTTGGTTTGGGAGAGCTCCAAAAATGACAAGGCGCCCGGTGCAACTTGCGTCATCTCGCGTTCGCAGTGAAGTAAACGAGTTCGACCACGTGAGCGCACATAACTGTGACGCACTTGCGCACGACAACCGACGCGTGCTCGTTTTCTTTCGCCTGTCGCACGTCCTGCGTGTTGTTGTCGCTGTTGCTCTCATCGTCGTTGGGTGGCGACTACTTTCTTGAGGTCTGGCGTCGCCGGCAGTCCACTAATGCAGGCGCAGCGAATAGAAAATGGTGGCTATGACGTCATCATTGCTAGCTGCACTGTTTGGAGCTCGGCTGCCTTGGTGACGTCGCGGAAGTTGGGGGTCACCTTTAGGTCACCTTTGCTGTTGTCGATGCCGCGATGTACGGCGTCTAGCGCTCGATTGCGCATGCGAACTTCAATATTCATTTAAATTACCTTCGGAGCTGCGTTCGCCGTTGAGATTTGGTAGATGACATGCGCATGTCCACGAAAATCGATCCTGCAGTCTATCTTAGCAGCGAAATTTTGGTGTCAGCGCCCCTTTAACGAGAATACGCCGTTTCTCAAACAAATCGTGTATTTCATATGTCACATAATAATTTTGATGCATTTCCTTACTTTGTTGACTGCTACTGTTCTTTTTTTCGGTGTTTTTTTTCTTTGCTTTAGTAATGTCCAACTGCTTAATATGTGCTAAAAATGTTTACCTAATGCATGGTATGTTGTTCTGCGGTCAAGGATTGGGGCAAGGACCTTGTCAAGCTGCTAGATAGCAGCTTTTTTGTTTTTGTCCGCGTGTTCATTATGTGCTGACGCTGTAATGAATGCCAAATTAAAATTGATTAATTCATTGATTGAAAACCGCGACCTGATTACGAGAGATGCCGTAGTGAACGACTCCGGAAATTTCGACCACCTGGAATTCTTTAACGTGCACTGACGTTGCACAGCACACGGGCTTCAACATGTCGCCTCAATTGAAATGCAGCCGCTGCGGCCGGGATTCGCCCCCGCGACCTTCGGATCACGAGCCGAGCACCATAGCCACTAGAACCCCGTGGTGGGGCTTTAGTAATTACCAAAACATGCACGCCGCGCGCCAAGATATGTGCGAAGGCTTCTGGTTATAGTAACCTTCGAATTGTTTTCTCTAAATAACGGGATGTCCCAAGCACATGGTATGCTATTCTTTGGCTAATAATCGCCGAGTGAACGCGTAACGAAAGATTAAGTTGAACTGCCCCACCTAGCTCTGATAATTAAACGAAGGCTGTTAATTAGGGAGTTCATTTTCTCTCTTATTTCTTTTGTTCGCGGATATCATCATAGCAGCCTGTCTAAATTAACACCAAAGAACTTCTGTTGTTGCACAAGTTGGAAACGCTAAGAGTCTAGCTCGAAATGGAAGCCCCTGAGCCATTTTCGTGTGAAGGAAATCACAGCTGCTGTGCGATGTGAACTTGTGCTTTGTGCTATTGAATTAAGATACGCGAAAAAACATCACGCACTAGTATTAAAATACTACATCTTTACCTATAGTGCATCGCCTATCCTAACCTCCTTATACAACTACTTGATCAGTCGCAATCCAAAGGTAACCAGCGATTCGCTATTGACAGAATTGTACATAGTGAAAAGGCGAAAGGGGTGTCTGAAACAGCCCTTCTGCAAGGGTTAGCGGATACCTATCTTCCGCTGGGTCCTTCCGGTGACGCGGACTATCCTCGTTACAGGGGGGGAACGGCGGCGGAGCTGGACGCGCCTTTCACTGAACCAGAAATTTGGGAGGTTATCCAGGAGCTCAACGGACGCTCTGCACCGGGCCTGGATAGAATCTCAAATAAGCTCCTACGTAACTTGGACGGTAAATCCATCCAGAAGCTAACCGAGGAAGCCAACAAAATCTGGGAGACGGGGCTTGTCCCGGAATCCTGGAAGACTGCCTCGGTGGTGCTTATCCCAAAGCCAGGAAAACCTTTAGCACCGGAGAACATGCGGCCGATCTCGCTTACGTCCTGCGTGGGAAAGGTGGCTGAACATGCGATCCACAATAGAGTGTCCCGGTACATCGAAATTAAAGAGCTATTTCCGCAAAACATGGTAGGATTTAGGCCTGCCCTATCTGCACAGGACGTCATGCTCCTCATTAAGAGACAAATTATTGACAACTACACCAGAGATACTAGAGGCATACTAGCCCTAGACCTGGCTAAAGCTTTTGACAGCATCTCTCACAAATTTGTGCTTGAGGCAGTCTCGGACATGTGTCTGGGACAACGTTTCCACGCATACGTTAGCTCCTTTCTCAGGGAACGCAGGGCTTCCATTAAGATCGACCAACTAAAATCCGCGGAATTTACCTTGGGAGCGAGAGGCATTCCACAGGGGGCCGTCATCTCTCCTCTTCTCTTCAATATTGCAATGGCCTCTCCGAGCGACTCGCCACGGTTCGCGGGATTAACCATGCTCTCTACGCGGACGATATCACTGTGTGGTGCACGGGAGGGTCTGATGCCGAGGTAGAGCAGGTACTTCAACAGGCACTCAACGTCACGGAGGGCTTTCTAGTCGGTTCGGGATTGAGCCTGTCGCCTGCCAAGTCCGAGTTGTTACTTTACCGACCAACCCGACAAGGGATGAGGAACCTCACTCCTCTAGAGCAGATTCCAATATCTCTATACACACGTGACGGGCAGAGAATCCCCAGGGTAGACTGCATCAGGGTGCTCGGACTGTTTCTGGAGTCGAAGGGGGGCAACTCGCAGATTATAGCTCGCATCACTTCCAAGACGGAGAACATGCTTAGGCTCATACTCAGGGTCTCGAACCACAGGGGCGGGCTGAGCGAGAGCAATCTCCTTCTGCTCTACCATGCGTTTCTCATGAGCCACATTAATTACGTCGCTTCGGCGCTGCACTGGTCCAAAAGGGAAGGGGAAAAAATCGACGCACTAATGCGCACGAGTATAAAGCGAGTTCTAGGCTTGCCTGTCAGTACCAGCACCGAAAAGCTCATACAAATGGGCATGCATAACTCCCTCTCGGAGGTAATCGAGGCGCAGAAAATGGCTCAGGTAGTGCGCCTATCGTCCTCGCGGGCCGGCAGGCATATCCTGGAGTCCATTGGCTGCGGTCTTACAGAGATTCGCGAACATAAAGTGACTCTACCGTCTTCTATCAGAGGTACATTTGCCGTAGATCCACTTCCCAGGAATGTCCACCCGCAGTACAATGTAGGACGCCGCATAGCTCGGGTCCGTTCCTTATTGAAGTCAGTTGCAGACAGCCCGGACCTCGCTACGTTTGTCGATGCAGCACAGTACGGGCGTTCTGATCGCTTTGCAGTGGTCTCAGTCGACCATAGTGGCAAGCTCCTATGTGCTGCGTCGGTTAGAAACGTTTCGGCAACGGTTGCTGAGCAAATCGCCATTGCTGTAGCAATGAAGGACGCATCGCGTCCAAATGTATTCACGGACTCGCGGTCCACTGCCAGAGCTTTCGCCTCGGGCTCGATCTCGCGGGAGGCAGCAGCTATCCTCGGCAGCGAGGGGGCTGCCGGGTTTCACACCATAAAATGGTTCCCGGCCCACATGGGGGCCAACGTACACCCCGATGTCCCCAAGGCCAATGAGTTTGCCCATGACCGTGCGCGAGGTTTCACTCACCGCGGCGGTCCCGGCGATTTCGTGGACGGGGACGCCGGAAGGTACAGGGACCCGCTCCTCACTTTTCACGAGATCGTGACTTATTATCATCTCTCTCGGAGGGTCTTTCCACTTCCTCACCCTAAACTCACTCGACCTCAGTCTTCGGCCTTCAGGATGCTCCAAACGGGGTCTTTCCCTTCGAGAGGCAGGCTTAGTAACTTCTCGCCCAACGTTGAACCGCATTGTCCGAACTGCGGAGAGGCTTACTGCTCACTAGCTCACATGCTCTGGCATTGTCCTGCGTTACGTGACACAGAGTTCATCAAAGAAGAGGACTGGGAGGAAGCCCTGAGAAGCGGCGACCTTTCGGTTCAACTTCGGGCTGTCCAGAGAGCCTGCGAGAGGGCGGAGGGCCACGGTCTTCCTGTCCCTGCGTGGGAGCGGCCCGCAACTGCTACAGGATCCCCCTAGAAGGGGACGTCCAACTGCAGTTTCTCAGGACGAAAATAAAGTTCTGTGCCTGCCTGCCTGCTCCTATCGGCAAAGCTCTGCGTTACCAATTCACTTTTTGCCTGCATAAAGATAGCAGCTTCTTCCAGCTTTGGAAGAAGAACGACAGTGAAATATGTTACTCAAGTAGTTTTCTTTCGTCACATACGGCGCTTTTAAGGGGATATCAGGGCGTTTAATTCAAAAAGGCTGCTTTGGGACCTCTTTGCGCATAAAGATGGTCTAATGTAAGCGAGAGACCATAACGGTAGTAACGCATTCGACGCGCTGTTACTAGCTCAGCGCTTATCAAAAAGTGGACAATCCAGAGCGACAGCGAACGCCATCTGTGGACATTCCTGGTGAAGAAAATTAGCCTCCCTCTACTCGCTGCCGCCTCTTCAAAGGGCACGGGATCCTTGCACTGTTTTTGTGCCCTGGTTCTTGTCACCCCATCCCCTCTCTAATTAGCGGGCTCTTAATTACACAATAACTGAATGAAATAAAATAAGCGCGCGTTTCGTGGGCCATATTACACATCTAGGCTATATCGTGTAAACGCGTGAGCCGCGTCACTATTTACGTCCAGCGCGAACAACCCAGCGCGATTACTGTGCGGTCCGACGGTCGTGACAGCACTCGAGAGTAGAGACAGCGCAACCAGCTGTCTCATTTCCCCTGTTTTTCCCACGATGCGCTATCTGCTTAATGAATCCATTAGAGGAATTTTTATGTCTCTTGATTTAACCGTGTCTGGCGCATTAAGGCTGCGTTACCTTCCCGGGGATCATTTCCTAGCCTTTTCTATTTATTTGTTTTTCGGGTGTTCCAGCTCTTATGCGCGCATTATCAAAAGAAAAAAAAATCGAAAATATGATAGAGGAGTAGAAGAAAGCAACAAAAGACAAACAGTATACATACATATAAAAGAAAAACAGTTTGCGCTTAACTACTCGCAATTTAAAGAAAAGCTTTTCATGCACATACTTGAACGAGGTTGGAAAACAAGAATTAAGGTGTGAATTAATCGAGTATGTGCGCTGAAGTGCTAGGCAATTCTGATGGCGTGTACAAAAGGGCACAGTGAAACGGCGCACTGTACTAACACTGATAAGGCGCTATTTTTAAGTGTACCGTGCGATCGGTCGACCTTTCCTGAAACAAAGTTCGTGATGGCGCAAACATTTTTTGCGACTGTTTCCTGGAACCACTGCAATCAACATATCTTTTCCTTTCGATTCTTCCTAGTAGTTTTTCGTCGCAGTTTTGTTGTAACGAAGCTTTTGTGAGCAGAGAAGGATCATTTGAAACAGTTATAAAAATACCGTTTCTTTAAAAGGATTTTACATCGTCGGCGTATCTACAAATCGCGAAATAATTCTCGTTGTGAAGTTTAAAAGTTTGCACCAAGGTATACGACTTGTATCGCGTCAGATATTGTGAGGAAACGTCGAAAAGCACCAGTGTCACGCAGGGAGCATGCTTTGAAGAAGCATGCTTTA
Organism: Hyalomma asiaticum; assembly: GCA_013339685.2. Taxonomy (NCBI): domain Eukaryota; kingdom Metazoa; phylum Arthropoda; class Arachnida; order Ixodida; family Ixodidae; genus Hyalomma; species Hyalomma asiaticum. Next base: position 345,670,801 of record CM023481.1, on the reverse strand, counting down.
TCAAACAGGATGCCCATAGGCGCATCACTGACAAGTATTTTTCGCTTCGAAAAACAAAATTTGGAGAAACAGATAAGTTTTATTTATTTTTTATTTTTTAAGAGCGCTTGGAGATAACTCACCCTTCTCATACCTGGTATACAGCGACGGTATAGCTCACGCTTCACCACGTCGCGGTACTTTTTACGCGCAAGCGTACATATGGTCTAATGAAGTCAAGAGTTCGACGAAAGCTCGTCTGGTCGGGAGTTTTGACCGTACATATGGTCTTTTGGTGAAATCGGCGAGATTGTGTCTGAAGCCGAGGAAAGTCGCGTATGGCCCATGTCCGCGCACCACGGGGCCAGGGTATGCGCTACCCCAGTATGCGAATATAAATTAAACGGAATGAACTTGAATCTATAACGAATACAGAGCGAATCAAGGAGAATCGAATATAAATTAAGATAAATAAACGTGGATCAATGTGAACCGCCGTTGAAGTAACAACGTGATGGACCGACAACGCCAAAGTAATTTTATGGGGTCTACTCCTATGCCAATACGCTCTATAGGTTAGCGCCGACGCTCTCCTTAGCGTTAGCTAAAGGGACTGTCAAGCCGGCCAGCACGTTCCTCGAGAGTAGGAACCCGCTGCATAGTCGCTCACAATCAAGGCATCTTTGAAACATTCAACGCGCATTGCACTAGAAGAAGATAGCACGCACACGCTCGCTCGTATAATCCGTGTTCGCTGAGCGAAACGTTCGCCGTTATTTTTCCACACACGCCTAGTCCCATCAGCCTGTGACGAGCACGTGACTCCACGCAAACGCGCTCTTGGCGCGATGGTTAGACGACTTCGATGGAATTTGGTTTTGCACTCGGTGAAAGCATCCAGGACCTTATGCATACCCACTATAGTGATATTACCCTAAAAATGTTCGAAAGAGAATGTTTCAGCCGATCCTCGACATATCGTGGGGGAAGGAAGTGAGCCAGTAGCAAAAAAATCACAGCATATCCACGGGGTGAATGATGATGAGTGGGCGAAGCTCCTGAGGGGAAATCATCGAAGGTGGCGGGAAACGTCGAAAACGTCGAAAACGTCGAAGGTGGCGAGAAACGCTTCCAACGAGACGAACGATCCCCTCTCCAAAGCGTCGTGCATCTCTTCGTACCGTTGCTTGAGTTTCTGACGATGTGCCTTCTCGGCCTCGTCCTCGGTCGGAGGAAAGGGGACTGCAATCCTAGTGATTTTTGTTATTAACTGATTTGGGGGCCAAATTAGTTCGTTAAATCGAGTTTTAAATGTACCTCACACTCGGGGAGTCAAGTTTATGCTGCAGTTCATAAACTAGAGGTAGCAGCCTGGACACACAACGCCATCTATTGAGCCATTCATAAACTAAACTAGAGGTGGCTACATACATACGGAGGAAGGAATGACCCACACCCTAAGGAGCTTCGCCCCTAAAAGAACTTACGAAAAAGAAGTTTTGTATAGTTCGGCCCCCGTTTTGTGGCAGTCACTGCAATTATCGTGCGAAGGTCGTGGCGGTTTTGGGTATAGTTGCGTTTACCTCCACCCGTCGGTCGAGATTCCGGGGCACCTGCAATCCGGTCGGACAATACTTCAAAATAAAAAGTCGTATAAACGCACGACGCAAAATGCACCGGAATGAGAAAGTGCGATATCATAGACGCTACCGTAACACCGAAACCTCGATAAAACGAAGTGTTTCCAACATGCGCTATCTTGTTATGTCGAAACAAGAACAGAAGTGCAAGGACTTTTTGAGGGCCTAGTTGGTGCATACTGACGAAAATTGTTTAGCGCAAGTAAAAACGGAGCACACAGGGAGGCACAAAAGGGACAAGCGCTACTTACAACTGTTTATTCCACAACGTCGTCATGAAACATATATGTACATGTGGAACATGCGCAGATGCGTTCAATAAAAAATAGAGAAAAAGGTGAAGATAACAGATTTCCTACCTTATATGCGCGTCGAGGAATCTAAATTCATTCGTGTGCAGAGTGACGGAAGGCTCGCTAACGCACCCCGCCCCCCTCTTCTTAATGAAGAAGCCTTCTAGTAATAAGCGGGCATGCTCATTGCTGCTTTTGCCGAGAAACTTTGCTTCAAAAAACAATGCCTCACACCCACTCGAGTTCACGTGACCTGTTAAGTGCGTTCAATCAATCAATCAATCAATCAATCAATCAATCCGGTTTATTCATAACAAAATGGAGTACAATGTATAATATTTATACAGTTGGGACCCCAGAACTCGACATGAGTTGTGAAAGGGGTCCCTTTGACAGATGAGGCTATTTATATCCGTGTAAAATGACCTTATACATAGGCGTATACAAAACAAAATAAAACGTTATACAATGCTTAAAAGGAAACAGAAGTATGCAAAAGAAAAAAAAAACAAGCTGAACGGTACAGTATACACGAAAGGAAACAGAGTTTCTATAAATTTAGGAATTACACAGGAAGTACTGGCGCAGTGAGTTAGAAAAATGCTGAATGGATGGTGATAAAGTTAGTTCTTCAGGAAATGCGTTCCAAAGACTAGCTGCAGTGTTGATAAAGGAAAATGCTCCATAATTTGTGCGAACACGTGAAACTGCTAACAACGATAGTAAAGAGGAACCAGTTGGATAGTGCGTAGCCTGTCGATGAAATTGAAGTGACGGACAGTGTATAATATTTCTTAGAAATTTGTATGTAAGAACTGCGATGCGGAAACGAATGTGACAATCGCTCCTTCTTTTCTATGTTCAAGGCATGCTCTCTAAAACGGTCATTTGCACACCTCTCAGTTTGACCGATATAACTTCTTCCACATGACAGTGGTTTATATGTTATATCACCTTACGTTATAGTTATATCGCCTTACGCCTTACCTGTGGCGTCGTTTATGACATACCACTGTCATGTATAGTAAATAAGCCTATTGCACCAGCAGTCATAGCGATTGTACATGGTAATTCCGATGGTAATTCCGCTTCTAATCTGTGATAAGCACTATCATATGAACAGATCGCTAAAAACGATGCAGAACAGGGAATGTCGCTTTAGCCAACTTTCCAACAAGTGGACTTGTTTTCGTCACAAGTCAACTTGCCGAAACGTTGGCTACAGCGACATTCCCTTTTCTACATCGTTTTTAGCGATCTGTTCATGTATTCAAGCCTCCATTTTCCCATGAGCTTCTCTTCCAGTTTTGAGCACTACCATAGCAATACATATATATGTCCTGTTACCATTCGATATGATTTTGTCCAACCTTTCTCGATTCCTTAAGAATACTTCAATAAACGGCGCTTATGACAGTGCATCAAGGTACCGTCCAGCGCACTTTTCTTTGACACAATAGATGTCTGTGCTTTGGACTAACGTTAATTTCAACGTTACATCGTACCACAAGGTACCATTCAGAAGCCACGGTCGTGTCGACGTTCCTGGCTGGCCAATGCTGAGTGGTATACGAAATTCCACTTAGCAGCGGAAAGGTCTACATGGGCCAAACGGGACGCTGCATTAATGACAGAGCGAGGGAGCATTTGCAAGATGTAAAGAATAAAGAAAAAACTAATTTAGCTGAGCATTGTAATACATGCACTTGTGATCCTCGATTGAATGAGATTAAGATTATCGGTAGAAGTGCAAATATAAACGCACGGTTGGTCCTTGAAGCGTTTGTTATATCGCAGAAGGCAGCCGATTGTGTTAGTGACCCTTCTATCAGCCTGAATGCTGGAGAGAGGGGCTTTCTGGCAACGCATGTGTAATTCCGCTGTATCTTTTTTGGCGCGTGCCTTGGCGCGTCTTGGTAGAACTTCTTCATATTTATTCGGTGGCTCTACCCGTGAATAAAACAGTGTGAGTTTGCGCTTGTCCCTGTACCCTCACTTGTGAATGTGTTTATTCGCGCAACCTTTTGTATCAAATATATCGTACACACTAGGCCAAGAACGTGTTTTACTCCGTACAGGTCCCTTGTGTTGCTTCGAAAATAGAGGTTCCCACATGTTCCGGCGCCTAGCAGGACGTAGAAGTTCCTGCTAACATCATTCATGGCGCCAGAACGAATAATTGATGGATTTATGAATTAGGACGTCAGTACGTCGTTGTGCATAGTCAAAACAACAGCGAGCAAAGCACGGTTGCGAGACTGAATTACCATATTTCGTTATTCATAGCTACTCTCATATTAACGAACATGGCGTGGTTGCAACATTGTCGTAAGATAACTGCCATACCTCACCACCGTTCATAGTTGTTATGAATGACCTATATAAATACAGTGACGACATAAATGTGTTGCTTTAATAAATCCATTTATTTGTCTAAGTACTCGTTTATAATTATGCGTGGAAGGGAAATTTTGGCATATATCTTCATCAAATCAGAATACCTGCCATAAGGTTTTACCATCGCACAGAATAACAGGCACGTTTGACAAAATATACGGGCTTGTAATCGAGCGCCCGCATTAATCAAATGTATCTCGCTGTTACTGGGTCAATTAACGAAATTCAGCAGACGAAGCGGCAGCTCTAATTATACATTCTCTTTTAATTTTTTCCAGATAGAAGCACGGGGTGTTAGCTACAGAGTTTAAACAGACATTATCGGACGAAGGTTCACTTACACGGTCGCTCATCTGCCGTATAAATAAGTGGAAGCACGTGAATAGCCTAATATTGGCGCTGTTGCTTCATCAAACGCCCGCGCGCGGCCTTGACTAAGCGTCAAGTATACCTATAGTGATGCGCTGCTTTTGAACGTCGCGATCAAGAGATTCACGAGAATTACAGAGATCCTACGTTATTCTCGAACGATAATGTTATTGACAAAGTTGGTGATAGAAGGCAGACAGCACTTCCTAAACGGGCTACCATTCCGCGATGAAGTTGTGTACAAGCATGACGGTACAAAATATCCCCATCTCGTCGTACAGACCAAAGAGGCACTCGGACACTACACGAGTTAGCTCGAATGTGCTTCATTAATTAGGCTTATGAATGCATGGACAGCTTCCCAGTGGACCAAGCGCGCAGCCTAAATGAAGCAACGCTGCCAACCGCACGCGGTGCGATGTGTAGCGGGCGAGGGTGCTGTGGTGTCTGGGACGTGATCCCATTCTCCGCAGGATTCCTACCGCCAAACATACTGCGCGCTGGGGAGCCGCCGGAAATGAAGGTGATAAGCCTTTCAGCTGCATCGTTCACTCACTTATCGAACAGTCCTAAAAGGAGTTCCGAGTGTTCTAGCCTTCGTTGGCTGCTTTATCTTCTCACACTGCTTAAGATAAGGAATTGCGTGCGGAACGAAAAAAAAGAACAATGTTTTTGTAAGAGTTTCTTCTTTTGAGTGTCTATACCGCATCGCTTACAGCCAAAGCAGCAACAGCAGTGACAACAATTCAGTATATAGTGCGAAAAAAAAAATCCACGCATCTCCACGTAGTGAATCATACGACGAATGGGCGAAGCACTGGGGATTGTTCGGTGCTACCGCGAAATCACCCGTGACATTGCCCACTCGCGCATGTAAATGAGTGACAATGCGTGTGTATATTTACACGCACGTTGTCGCAGTGTATATATATATATATATATATATATATATATATATATATATATATATATACGATAACTGCGAAGTCGTGTCTGCTACTTCACTATATATATATATATATATATATACGATAACTGCGAAGTCGTGTCTGCTACTTCACTCTATATATATATATATATATATATATATATATATATATATATATATATATATAGAGAGAGAGAGAGAGAGTGAAGTAGCAGACACGACTTCGCAATTATCGTTTATTAACAGTTTCGACCGCGGGACCGGTCTTTTTCAAGGTGAAATATATATATATATATATATATATATATATATATATATATATATATATATATATATATATATATATATATATACACTGCGGCGTGTTGCCCTATCCTGCACCGGGGAAGCAGTAAGGGGACACAGGAAAGAGGGAGACAGCTATGCTAAGCACGCACACACGGCACCATTACAGCCGCTCAACGAGGCCAGTTGCTCGCAGGAACTTTCGCAGCACCTTCGTCGCTTTCTGTTGCGAAACTTTAACGCTGCGCCGTTCCGGCATTGTTTGCGGAGACAACGGTCGATCATACAGGCGTGCCAATTTTGCGGTGAGGGAATGCCGCTGGGAACAGTACCGAGGGCAATCACAGAGGATGTGAGAGATCGTTTCCTCGCTGCTGCAGTGACCGCAGGCAGCACTGTCTACCGTTCTGATGCGATAAGCCAAGCTTATCTAAGCTTAGACAAGCTAAGCTTAGATAAGCTAAGGCGGCAGAGAACGGTTGTTTCGAAGCGTGTACAGTTCACGTGGAATTCGAAATTGGGGTGACGGGTCGAGGCGGTGAAGGCACGTGTGCAAAAGCTCAGGAGTATTCCACATCGATATAGCCATATCCATAGAGCCACGCGTAAGCGAACGAATCTTCGCTGCTAGCAGCGAAGGCTGCGTTCATTCTTGATAGTGAGATCGCTTGCTTCCCTCCAATTTCGTGAGCCTCTTTAGCAGGATTATCGGCATGCTTGTTGCCCATGGTGCCAGAGCGGCCTGGTAGCCACAGATTATTTGTGGGGTTCAACGTCCCAAAACCAGTTCTGATTATGAGAGACGCCGTAGTGGAGGGCTCCGGAAATTTCGACCACCTGGGGTTCTTTAACGTGCACTGACATCGCACAGCACACGGGCCTCAACATTTCGCCTCCACCGAAATGCAGCCGCCGCGGCCGGGATTCGATCCCGCGACCTTCGGATCTGCAGCCGAGTGCCATAACCACTAGACCACCGTGGCGGGGCCTGGTAGCCACAGAAGCGTTATGTCACTGGCTTTGTCTGTTGACAGGCGATACATCACTCTTATTTTGAGCACTAGTTGGTCTTGCAGCCGGCTTAACCGGATCTAAGTCAGCTCTTCAGTCTCTTTTGTCTGCCACGCCGCAACACACAAAATGACAGCGTATTTAAAGTCATTTAGTTTGCACCAAGATACTAAGCGCCAACACAAAGCTAGAGAGCTCGGTACATATACTACTATAGACTGCGAGATACTGAAGTTGACAGATCTTCAAAAAACGGCGCATGGCGACTCCTTGCAGGTTGTCTTCAATCCATTTTCTTAGTATCCATGCACCCATTCGCAGAATCTAGAGAGTAACACCGACTGGTCTTCCAAGAATGACCTATGTGCTGCAGTCTGATTCCGCTAAACGTGGCTTAGGCAAAACTTCATCTGATGTAATCCGACCAATCTGATGTGGTGACGTGTGCAGTGTACGCACCTGCACGTGCTTCCTGGCCTCAACCGCTATTCGTATATCTGCTCCATATTTAGCTCCTTTGATCGGCGCCATGTACCTATTTACCAGGGCTGGTAGTGTCAAACACTCAAGAAGGCCTCCGAGACGGTGCGCCACTCTACATAGTATACTTGCTATATTGAGTTATACTTGTTACAGTACTTATTACTTCACCAGTAGCTAGCTAAGCGTTTGACCAGAAAAATATCATCATATCACTAAATAAATTCTGTTCTCCCGTGTTCCGTCCATGTTCTGAATGTCAACACCTTCTAAGCCAACGAATGTCAATAACTTCTTGTGGAGAGACGGCAACACAGAGCTGCTCTTTCCCGTATGATTCTCAAGGGAAAGGAGCCAGACTTTTGCGAGCAGAATCATCACAGTGTGATACGCGCATCGCTTCGGTAGCACTATAACGTTTCCAAGTGGGAGCGAAAGCGTGAATAGTGACCCGCAAGCGACTAATAACGAGAGATGTACTGGAGGTCGTACCGGGCCCACTGTTGCAAGAGTCGCCTGTATACCTTTTCCTCGCAGTTCGCGCCTCGGCTTCTCCGCCCGTATCCCTGCTGCATGTGCAATCCCAAGAACCGTCGGCGAATACACTTGCAATTTCGCAACAATAAGTTATCGTGAGCAGCTCGCTGCGTGTTCGTGCCTGCTTACACTGTCCTACGAGCAGGTAATCTAGCTTATGTATTTTCGTATATAAGTAAGAGACGTAGTACTTCAGAATATTTCACTTAATAATCGACGTTTCTGTCAGAGCCTCCCCTTTTTCAAGCTTTCTTTACTTTTCTGGCATTCACTTACATAGACACAGGGAGAGTGAGAGCAAACTCTTTCCTATTTGGCCATCCAAACAAGAGAATCAGGAAGAAAGGAAGGGCTGGAAAGGTGCCGACCTTTTTTTTCTCCTTTATTAGTTTTTTTTTTAGAAGGGGGGGGGGGGGGATGCGGCGGCAATTTTGAGAAGTATGCTACTTTTGGTTGGAAGGTACCGCCTTTAACCGCTGTAACGCTGCAGCCGCGTTTTTGTACAGCCTTTGTTGCACTTCTGCATGTTGTCTGCAATATATATGAGGAGCTTGCGATAACGCATAAATAGGCGAACACGCTTTATATTTATGTTTTATTTATTTTTTACAGTACGAGGAGGGGGAGCGAAGGTGGCGGTCGTTCAGCAGCGCCCGCCAAGCATATACGGCTGCCTCTTTATGCTCTGCAGCCCATGAATCGTGCGTTCGTGCAAATGAAGTGTCGCACAAACAAAGCTTTTACCTTTCTCAATGTCATGCGCGCCGCGGAAGGCTTTTCAAACCCAACTTCGCTGCAGCAAAAGTGTCATGCGGTGAAGCATACTAAATGGGGAACGTGTCACTCCATGGGACATATAGCAATTTTTTCCCCTTAATGACAAATTTAATGTACTTCGAATAGTAAAATTCAAATGTGAATTGAATGGAATAGTAAACAGTACGCGAAAGACATCAGGAGGTTCGAATGTTCGCACACCCCTGCTATTATTTCTACGCTTAGCCACCCTACGCGTGCGGAAGGTGTTGAAAGAGGGAGAAGACAGTTCCGGCTATGCACCTACACTGAGCGAAGTGTGCAGTAATATGTTTCAAGTCTGCCGCTTTAGGGTACTATATACGGAAGAGCTCGCATGCAAGCTATTGAGTTGGAGGCCGCCGCGTTGGTGTGGTGATGTATATTGTGCTTGGCCGCTGTCCCGAAAGACAACGGGCTCGATCCCCGCAGCAGCGGTTGCATTTTCCATGGCGGCAAAAATCCCTGAAGCCCATGTACTGTTAAATAACTCCAGGTGGTCGAAATTTCTGGAGCCTTCCACTACGGCGTGCCTCATAATCACATCGTGGTTTTCGCACGTAAAATCGCAGCAATTGTTACAGTATAGAAACTGTTAGGGCGGTGCCTTGTGTGCCTTACATGCGTATCTCTTCTATATCTGTTTTCACATATTTTACTGTTTTTCTTTTCATCAAAGAGAACAATGATGACGGGGACGTTTACCTAAAGTGCACTAGGTACAGGGACATATTAATTTACTGAATGAGAAAGACAGCGCAGCGGCGCCGCAATGGAGTTAACCCTGCTAAACGTACAATGGAGGTAAAAAACGAAATGCAGAATCAACGCGAGCCAGTGAAGTCCACATAGAACAACAGCGTAAAACACTGGCCGAGACTCTTGGTAAAGGGGGACGAAAAATAGAAACTCACGTGAAAAACGAACGTCTGTACGCATTATACAGTAGCAGGCAGCTGTGTCGTCCAATCGTTTTCGGTAAGGGCGGTATCGCTTACCTGAAACACCGCATGAACGTAGAACTAAGGTTAAATTTGGGGACTGGGTTTCACACTAGGTCGTACGTTTAAGCAGAGAATGCAATTTAACCTGCCATTCGCAGCAGTAGCTCCGCTTGTCATCTCCATGAACAGTCCAACCCATCTAGCCGAAAGACGCAGTGGATCAAATTTTGTAGAACACAAAGCTGCACGTTAGAAACACCATGACGAAACGGTCTCTTCTTTTTCTTTCTCTCTTTCTCGCACTGCCGCACTCGCCTGTGCAGCAACCATGGCTCACGGGACTGTCGCAATCGTGGGAACAAAAACAGTATCCGGATTTTCGCGCATGCTCACACTTTATTTTAGCATTTTGTTGCTGTGTGCCAGTGAACCAGCGGAAACGTAAACTACGCGATAATCAGCGTATGGGGCGAATGTCCCGCCGCTGCGCAATCCGGATAGTCCCAGCTTTCGCAACGAAACGACGCGCATGTTGCCGCGCTTTCGCAAGCATCGGTGTTCGTAAAACAAGTCAACGAAAGTCAAGATCTCAAACGCGCGCTTTTCTCTGCGCGAGAGAAAAAAAGAAAGAAAAACTAAAACCGACGCGTAACAGGGACAATGGAAGGGTATGAATACCACCGAGGGTCTGAAGCACACTCGTTTTGTTTTCTTTTCGTCTTAGCGAAGGGGCAAACTGACTCTAGCGCAAGGACACTGTGATGGTTGTGGCTCTTCGTTTTCGCACCTGGCTTGCCGTATAACTTGTGACTAGGTTATGCGGAATGGCCGCACGTAAGTTTGCGCCATGAAATGATCCGAGCTGCTGTTCCTGTAAACGCAGTATGCTGTCGCCACAGCCGCCACTGATGTCCGCGAAGCCATCGTGTCATGATATCGCACATGGGCCATGTATAAACTGTCCTGCACGTACTTACTTCCGCTACCGAAAAAAAAAAAACTTCTTTCCATCCAAAACCAATAATTTTGTGCCTTTTACTTTCCAAAACCACGATATGATTATGAGAGACACCGAACGTTTGCTGAAATGTGTACGCACAAAGCCCTCACAAAGCCCAACTGCGGTGTAGACGCCGCAGTTGACGCCGTAGAGTCGCCGTAGTTGAAAGGCTGCGGAAATTTCGACCTCCTGAGGTTCTTTAATGCTCACTGACGTCGCACAGCACACGTAACTGAATATATTGCCTTCGTCGAATTGCGCCGCCACGTCCGGGATTCGATCCCGCGCAGCCGAGCAGCCGAGTGCCATATGATCACTAGGCCACCGTGGCGGGGCTTCCCTCAGCACTCTTCGTTTGTTAAACGACGCTGGGTTGAATACATCTCAGGGTTCAGTTTTAGGGCCACTTTTATTTTTAGTTTACATAAATGATATTTCAGCAGGTATTTCATCACATATTAGATTGTTTGCAGACGATTGTGTTGTGTATAGACAAGTAAAGAGTGACAGAGACCTTACCCAACTGCAAACTGATTTGGAACGTGTTCAAGATTGGTGCTCTACGTGGAAAATGAACCTAAATAATAAAAAGTGTGTCCATGTCTCTTTTACAAGGAAGCGGAAACCAATGGAAACAGAGTATACTTTAAACAATGAACGTCTAAAAAGAGCAGATAGTTATAAATACCTAGGGGTAGTCTTGTCATCCGACTGCTCGTGGAATGCGCATGTAGATGATGTGGTTTGTAAAGCTGGAAAGGCGCTAAACTTTATCCAACGTAATTTAAAAACTTCGGAACTGAACTTAAAAAAGACAGCCTATTTAACATGTATACGACCTATATTGGAATACGCTTGTGCCGTGTGGGATCCTTCGCAAGCCACATTGATTGATAAAATTGAAAAAATTCAAAACCGGGCGGCCAGGTTCGTCTTGGGACGGTACAAGAGAGGGGAGAGCTGCACTCAGATGAAAAATGAACTTGGGTGGGAACTGCTTTCCTCGCGTCGGCAAAAGCTGCGACTGAAGTTCTTTTTTCAGATATATAATGATAAAACAGGAATTAATAAAGAAAAATACTTTAAGGAACCTCATTACCGTTCATCTAGAACTGACCATGTTTTTAAAATAAGAGAATTACGCACCAGGACGAACCTGTTCGCGAATTCATTTTTCGTTAGAACTGTTAAAGAGTGGAATGGATTGTCTGCCATGCAAGTGTGCTGTAAGAACGAAGAATTGTTTATGTCGTTTCTGTAACCCCCCTGCTGTAACGCCTTTGGGCAATGCGGGGTAACCTTTGAATAAAGAATAAAGAATAAAGAATAAAGAATAAAGGGAACGCATCGATCGATCTTGTAAAAAATTTCCAGCAATTTCGCCTCACTGGAACTGCACATCTGAAGATGCCACCTAGAAAATTCGCGCCGCCCCGCCACGGTGGTCTAGTGGCTATGGTAGTCGGCTGCTGATCCGAGGGTCTCGGGATCGAATCCCGGCTGCGGCGGCTGCATTTCGATGGAGGCGAAATGTTGAGGCCCGTGTGCTGTGCGATGTCAGTGCACGTTAAAGAACCCCAGGTGGTCGAAATTCCCGGAGACCTCCACTGCGGCGTCTCTCATAATCAGAGCTGGTTTTGGGACGTTAAACCCCACAAAACAACAAGAAAATTGGCGCCAGCACGGAAACAGCTGCTTGGTTCGCAGGGGGTTTGGAAGCGCGTCGCTGAGCAGCCTATGCTCGCATATCATCAGCTATGCCGCACCCAGGGCATGATTAATTAAGCAGCGTCCCCGTGTCTTACGCATTTACTACGAAGGGCGAAACAAAATACCCAGAAATTGGTGTGGTAGACATCTATGACAACGACAACAGAGAAGACATGAGCGTTGAAAAGAGAAACGAGTTCTGGTAATTACCGATGAGTGTTACCTAAGTTCACATTTCGGAGATAATTATTCTTCTCGTTCCTCAAAACGGAAACGAACAATTACCGCCCATAGGAGTGGAACCATTTGTTCTTCATAGGCACGCACTATTACTTTTATCCCACGGTAAGCGATAGCGCGTGGCTTTGCGCACCATTAGCGCATTCTCACTTTACGCTAAGCAGGATTGGGCATCGTCGAATATATATCTGTCTTAAGATTAATTTTTAGAGCGAAATTTTCGACGGAAAATGTCAGCTGATCCTGACGGCCGTGCAGTCAGGCATTGTGTATGCGTATGATTCGCCTGTGGCGATCGCCGCATGCGTTTACTGGTAAACATTCGGGCCACACAGGAGGCCTTGTCAGCTATACATAGTTATGAATGTGTTATTTATATCGCTATGAGTACAATATGCGTGTACGGGGGCCGATCTCGAGGGCTGTGAAGCGCGTTCAGCAGTGGCTCCATACTTGAAGTAAAACGTGAGCATAGTGAAACGTCAGGATTAAGGAGAATCAAAGGTGTACTGATCAATGTGTAAATGTAAATTAGGTGAATCAAATGTTAAAGCGACTGAAACGGACCCCAAGTGAACCAAAGGCGTAAGGCACTTAGTTGTGTTGCATGTAGCACACTGCTCAATCATTCAAGGCTACGTCACAGCTGGGTCAGATAATACCGCAGTTTCGCTGATCATCCACTTCACAAAGTGAAATGGCTCTGAATATTTATTTTGTTACTTTGTGTCTCTCTGATTCTGCAATATCTGTATCATTGCCTTTATGTTATGGTACAAGCGAAACTTATTTTGACAAAATTCATTACATGACACCCAGAGTCACTGGTGGTAGTGGAATATTTTTTTTATTCACATAGCCTGAAGGCCCTTGCGGGGCATTACATAGGGGGCGGGTACAGGCAAACAGATATGCAGTCATCACAGTGACATAAATTAAGTAAATAATAGCGGACATTCGCGTATACAAAGATATTCCAAGGTGGTGAACTTTAAGAATACAAAGAGAAGCCTTAATTTATGTTAATTGAACAATGTAATGTTTGTACAAAGGTGTCGTCATTTATTATCGACACAACATCTTGTGGTAGGTTATTCCAGTGACGAATGCACGAAACAGTGGCGAGCTGTAGAAATTGTTAGTACGTGCGTACGGTACTACAACATTGAGGGGGTGGTCTAGGCGTGGAAAAATGCAATGGCCGGGCTGGATCTAAGATGTCACGAATGACGAATGATTGTGAAAAAACTGGTGAGAATGAGATAACAGTGTCAGCTGGCCTTATTTTTTCAAGCTGTGCAAGGTTTAGTGACGCTTTGATATCAGTGATGCTGGAATGACGTATTAGTTTCTTGTTATAAATCGGCCTGCTTTATTCTGGATGGATTCTAGTTTATTAATTGGTTATATTTAATGTGGGTTCCAAATGAATGACGCATATTCTATTTTGTAGCAGGCCACAGAGGTGTATACCATAAGTTTTGTATCCGGGTTAGCTTGATGCAAGTGGCGTCGCATGAATCCAAGCGTTTTAGATGTTTTACAAGTTATTGCGTCGATTTGGGTATCCTACGTTAGGTCAGCAGATGGGTGCATGCCTAAGTACTTCAATGGAGAAACGTGTTCAATGGGCATTCCGTTAATCCTGTAACAATACCAGTGGGGGGTAAGTAGTGGTCGTAAAAGTTATAACCTTAGTTTTAGAGGTCATCATCATCATCATCAGCCCATCTATGTCCACTGCAGGACGAAGGCCTCTCCCAATCCTCGCCATCCTTGCCTGTCCTGCGCGAGCTGATTCCATTTGGCGCCCGCGAACTTCTTAATTTCGTCCCCCCATCTTACTCTCTGCCGCCCACGGCTGCGCTTACCCTCTCTTGGTATCCATTCCGTCGCTCTAACTGTCCATCGGTTGTCTAGCCTTCTCATCACGTGGCCTGCCCATGTCCATTTTTTCTTCTTAATATCGTTCATTATGTCGGCGACCCCCGTTTGTTCTCTGACCCACTCGGCTGTCTTCCTATCTCTTAGTGTAACGCCTATCATTTTTCTTTCCATCACCCGCTGCGCGGTTCTTATGCATATTCTGGTATTGATTTTAATTTGCCATTGAACACGACAAGTGAAAATGCTGTCAAGGTCTTTTTGTAAAGTGGTGCTGTCACTGTGGTTAGTAATCTGTGCATAAATTGCACAGCCATCGGAAAATAAGTGTGTTGTGGATGAGAGCTTGTTTGTAATATCGTTAATGTAGATGAAAAAAAGTATAGGTTCAAGTACTGAGCCTTGTGGTACCCCTGATTTAACCTAAATTGTGAAGTGAACAATTATTTATAGTAACGAATTGATAATGGTTGCATAGAAAAGCCACTTATCCAGTCGCTGATGTACCGGTTTATATTCAGGTGGTCTAGTTCTCATTATCAGACGATTGTGGGGGACCTTATCAAATGCTTTGGCGAAGTCGATAAATATGGCATCGTTAGTATGGACGCATTAACAGCACGATGGAGGTCGGTAACTAATTCGAATAATTGTGTCACATGAACGACCGCGCTGGAAGCCGTGTTGGTTTGGAATAAAATAATTGTGCTCACTAAAATACTTCATTATTTCAGATGATATTATGTGTTCTAGTAATTTGCAAGGTATACTGGTGAGAAAAATTGGTTTGATATTACGCAGGAATTGCCAGATTTACAGGTTTACAGCGTTAGAGCTTTACAAATTTACAGATTTACAATATATTCTAAGAAATGAAACTTTCATGTTAACTCCTTTCTAATAACGAAACACTATCGATAAAATAGTATGTCCTGTGGCATTAGTAACAATAAAGAATAAAACCTTAGCAGCTTTCCCTATTCATATGCATTGCGCTGCAAGTTTGAACTGCACAATGAAGCAGTTGTCTGGAAACCTTGCTCACAAACAATTTCGGTAAATACTTTCCGAGAAGCTATCATGAAATGCATTGCTGTTCCCCGTTACAGCTCAAGATACGGCATTCTGTGTAGTGCACAAGCACGTCGTCTACATCTGGAAGCAAATGCGCTGCACAGCTTTTAGTGCGCTGATTGCACTTTAAGAGCGATGGAGCATTGAGGCAGTCGCTGCTCAGTACACGCGCATACGCCCTGCACAAGTTTCAAGCAACAAAACAGGCGCTAAAGAAGAGAGCGCTATTTCATTCGGGCTTATATCATCGCCGAGGTGCACCTCCCTGTCGCAAAGGTTCCTCGATGCCGGTACACCGGCATGGTGCTTCAAGCGGGATGGCATAAAATGGATTCCGCACACGTTAAATTGATCTACGAGTTTCATAGAAGCTGCACGAACTTCACTGAGCATAACATTAGGAATAATCTGGACAACTTGAGTCAGAAGGATGAAAATATAATTACGAATGAATTTTACGCTCCAAAACAAAGTTATTATTAAGGCACGCCGCTTGTCGAGGACTCTGGAGTAATCTTGACCACCTGCGGTTCCTTGATGCGCGCTTAGACCTGACAACATGAAAGGTTTTTGCGACCCCATCGAAGTGTGGGCTCCTCGGTTGTGAATCGAATCTGCCACCTTGCGCATAGCAACGCAGCTAAGCCTCCACAGCAGATAGGAGTTGCGGCACCTCATTTTCGGCCTCCGTGGCAAGACAGCACCTGCGCGCTATGCAGCATGCCTCAATGAAAGGCTGTAAACTGCGTCGTATAGTGCGCGAAATATATATACGCGCGCGCGCGTTTGTGTGTGTGCGTATGTGTGTGCGTGTGCGGGTGCGCTATCGTGTGTGTGTGCGTGTGCGTGTGTGCGTAGTGTGTTTGTGTATGTGTGTGTTTGTGTGTGTGTTTGTGTGTGTTTGTGTTTGTGTGTGGGCGTGTGTATGTGTGCGTGTGTGCATGAGCTTGTGTGTGTATGTGTATGTGCTTGCGTGTGTATTTGTGTGTGTGTTTGTGTGTGTGCGTGTTTGTGTGTGTTTGTGTGTGTTTGTGTGTGTGCGCGTGTGTGTATGTGTGCGTGTGTGCGTGTAAGTGCGCGTGTGTGTTTGTGTGTGTGTGCGTGTGCGTGTGTGCGACTACATGTAGGCTTTGTGTTAACATTTTATGATTGTACTCTTGTCGTAATCACCGCTAAACATCTGGAGTAGCAAGCCAGGCCTCAAACGAGGCCAATATCTCGAAATCATTATTAAAGCGTTCTCTCCCCGCAGCAGATGGTCATAAATGTGTAACCGCTCGTGAACGGCGCGAGATACTGCAAGGTGTGTTCCCTTTTCTCTCTCTGCATTACGTGCGCTCGCTCTATCGCTCCGGGCGCCTTTACTTATTTCCTCCTTCAAGTTCAGTTACATTTCTCCATCCGTGCCTTTAATATTCACGTCCTTCGACAGGGTAACTGCGTCCTCGTTTGCCTTTAATTGAACAGTACAGTAGAACGTGCTGAACAGCTTCTGAATCCGTTGCGACAATGTCCGTTCTTGTCAAATATATGGTGCCCCAGTGAGGTACTTACACACCATCGCATAATTTAAACAGTGGTAACCAGTGCTGCCTAACGTCACAAAACTTACAACTTCTGAATGCAATTTCTCATGTTCAATATATTTGCAAATTCATGAATAACTATCCCTAGATCTGTTTTATAACCACCCTATTTTCAGATCACAGATCTTACGTTTAGTGCCCTATATATCTTCTCAATTCTCAGCGCTTTTGGAATAAATATTTAATTGTTAGTATCGTAGCCAATTTGTGCATTTTCACGCAGCGGGTCAATGTTGTTCCGAATGTTGTCAACAATTTTACAATTTTTTCCAACGCCTTTTCATAAGAATGCGAAAGATCTCTCTCTTCTTCTTCTTCTTTTTCTGTCAAATGTGGAAGCTTGTATGTTTTATATATCATTTGGACGCGCATCTTGAGAAGCTTCGGCGCCGCCAATGACAGACGGCATGCCATCTATTTGTACCAAAATCAGTTTGCACTTGGGCAACTGGGCCGAAGCCCTGTGTATAGTCATCGAATAACTGATGAAGGGTGGTATGAAAACCATAACTGATACGTCATGTCAGGAATAGTTTGACACCCTTGCCAGCTGTCACGATTAACGATAAAAAGAACAGCTTCACTGTTTCGACGGTTTTGACGGCGTAGAACTGGCTTGAACTTGTTTTTTTATTCCAGGTGTGAACACCCACTGCCAGTTGCGTAAACTGCAAACGCCACGTACTTATACATAATAGAATATAAGGCAGCGCGAACTCATCCGAAAGCGGGAAACACACAAACAGCGCCTGTCGTCTGCGATGGCTCCGCGCTGCCTCGTTCTACACGATGCAGCACCAAATGGCCGAGCAAACCACCCTTCACACACATAGAACGCACAAGACTAGATTTGTACCTCTATGTCTCCATTCAGCTTTCCTGTCCGCAGAATCTTTATGCACTTAATATTCCCGCAAAAATATTTTGCTTTTACTTCGCGCTTTCAATATAAAAATTGGGACCCATGTCCAGAAAAAGGTCTTTCACCAAAAATGTTCCTAAGAGAATATTTCGACTAATCAAATTTATGGACACCCCCGCCACGGTGGTCTAGTGGCTATGGTACTCGGCTGCTGATCCGAGGGTCGCGGGATCGAATCCCAGCTGCGGCGGCTGCATTTCAATGGAGGCGAAATGATGAGGCCCGTGTGCTGTGCGATGTCAGTGCACGTTAGAAATTTCCGGAGCCCTCCACTACGGCGTCTCTCATAATCAAAGCTGGTTTTGGGACGTTAAACCCCACGAAACAACAACAATACTTATGGACATAACATTAGCGAAATCAGCTGACAACTAGCTAAAAAAGAAAAAAAAAAGACTGTACGAGTCTCGATCGACGGGGTTTCACCAAAGTAGGTTACACCAAAGCCTACAATATTGTTTTCTGCACTCATGAGAGGAAAAAACGCTGCCACGACCGCAAAACTGTCCCTCTGTGGCGGTCATGGAACGCGCGGCTATAGGCTTTCATTATTCAGGCAATAACACCATTTCGCAGACACGGCGTTTCAGTCGAGCCGCCGTACCTCTCACGCAATTTCGAGCGACCGTAGCGCGAGCGCAGGAGCAAGGATGGCTAGCAGCTAATGGACGCTCAAGCTGTTGGTACTGGTGAGTGCCCGATGTTCCGTCAAGGAGAAGAACTTCCATTCATTTCCCTGACAAAACAAGGGTATCGATATCGATCCCACGCTGCCGCATCGAGCTCACGAGGGCCAGCCCCGAAAAGTCCGCGCGCGAGTACATCGTAAACACGAGCGGTGGCCACGCATTCCCCTTTCGCCCCCTTTCTTTCTTTACGCTACAGTCTCGGAGCACCTGCGCCATTTGAAAGGAAAACAGTCGGCTCGCGGATATGGCTGGCACCAAAGGCGCCGAACGCTCTTTTGCGCCTCGTCCGTGTTTGCCAAAGCAGGCGGGGCGTGTCGACTGACCCGCTCTTGCGACTTTATACACTCTCCGTGAGGCCACTGCGTTCGCCGTAAAACGTAACACCGCTCTCTTCCTGCTTCGCGTCACCGCGCTTCTCCTTTCTTTCCTCCCCTTTTTTTTGTTTGTTTTTCTTTCATTCTCCGGAAGGAACAGGCTCCCGTGTAGGGTTGACACTCCGCGTGAGAAGACGTGCGCACAGTAAAGCCGGATAAACCGAGGTAATGAAAAATCTCGAGAGGCAGCGTGGTCCGCATCGAGTATGCGCAGGGAAGTGACTGCGTAGCCAAATTTTCCAACTGTCTTTAAAATTAGCCAATCGAACGGGCTTTCTTACACAATATACTCTGCACTTCAAGTAAATTTTATATACTGCGTAGAGAATCGTGCAGCTCTGTCTTTTCTGCAGCTCGTTTTCACTTTTCGAATATGCAAACTCTTACATCGATTACCACGCTGAAACACCGCATTTTTTTTTCAACATGCTGCGACTCAATGCACAGTGTAGCTTTTTCTCCTCTTTTATGTGCCCCGGACAGATCTACCTTACATTTTTGTTTTTACCTGCGTTTCTTTCTCTTTCGTTTTTCGCGTGGCAGTTTTTACTCCTCTGCGAGAAGACAGCCCTTGCGGAAACTAACCAGACTTTTTTATTATTATTATTTTCATTCAAATAAACAACGTGGTTGCTCAATTCGAGCCTTCATGTATTCATGAAAAAAAAAAAAAACGTGCTGGACGCATTACGTTAATCGCTCCTTACTGGTGCACTGCACTAATTGTTCAAAGCACAAGAACGGTGGGCTTTTTTTTTTTTTTTTTCGCAGCTTTACGAAACGGCATACGAGAGCTTATTGCACGTAGTCTCATGTGGTTAAACGCGCCTCGCAGAATATGTTATGAAGCGCAACATGTTGGAAGTTGGTATACAGCTTTAAATGTATTCTACAGCATCAAATGTGGTATGACGACTACAGAAACTAACGAATTAGGTAAGACATGAGCCGCAATTGTATGCACGTGGATCTGTTGCAGATACAATGTGTATGCATCTTTTTTTCTTGTGTAGTCGACCCAGCTGTCGGTGCAGGCGTAGGTGTCCACAGCGGAAGTAATCATTTCAAAGCACTGTCGCAGAAACCTGGTGCACCTGACCGCACAATCCCTCCGCCATGGTGCAGACGCTTTTTAGTGAGCTAAACAGAATTTATTAAAGCTATTATAGTGAAATGAGTCAGATACATTGCAAATTATGACTTAAATAAAACCTGTACACATGGTAGCTCGAGCTGCTAATTCAGTGTACGAGAAAACGTAAATCTGTTACGAGGAAACTCAAATAAATACAGCATTTTGTAGAGAACGCGCTAATTTTAATCAGTCTTGTATGACAAGGTGACGCGAAGCGGGCCCAATGGAGCTATAGCGTTCTACCCTTGAAGGCAGAGCTTAAGCGTCCTCCAACTTTTTTTTACGCTGTCCTTAAGTTCCAGGTAGTCGTTGTCGTCGTCATCTTCATCGCCTTCACTGCTGCTGCCCAACATAAGTATACGAACCCCAGGGATATCTGCTTTCCACAGGTCGTTCAAGCTCCCCTAGCTGCTTCTATGTGGCCTCATCTATGGCATGAAACTACAACGTGTACTGACCACAGCGCTTTGTCTTACCTTTAACAATGGCTAGCTTTAATTTAAGTTCCACTGAACCAGCAGTCTGCAGTACAGAACAAAAATAAGAAAGCTTCAATTTCAGGACCTTCGCACCGAAGTTTGACTTTGGTCCCTCTTATTACCGAAAGTTTAGTTCGCTTTACAGACATGCACTCATCGATACTACGCCAGCACTGCAGCTCAAAAGAATTAAGTGCCTTATTTGTTATGTTCTCAAGGTCCAAACTTTTCTCTGTGAACCACGGAGAGAAAGATTTGAGCTTTAATGAAGCAGACACGTTTTAGTCTGAAGATTAACCTCTTTTTTCGGTCTTAATAGGCCGCCCATTTCCTAGTGCAATTCTCCGCTGAATTTCATTAGTAGAGATGCTGTTATCTCCTCTGGAATCTGAATACACATAGTACAAGACTTATGTTCTTGTAGCTTATCCAAATCGTCTTTGCTTCATTTGTAATAAATTTAGGTTTATGAGTGTTCTCAAGCCTTGTGTGCTGCCTGCTATACTAATGTAGTACCGTCTGCACGCCTTAAGCTGGTCAACCTTGTTCCTCCAGTTTTCTTACCTGTGCCCCTTTCTTCCGAATGGCATCCGCTGAGCGCAAATTTTATTCATAAATTAAATAAATATGGACAGGAAATGCAAGAATACCCGTTCATTCTTGGACCTTCATTAAACCAGTTTATGTTACCGACATTTGTCTTAAAGGGACTGTCTACCGTCCTTTCATCGCTCTCCCGTCCTTTTTTATTTTTTGGCTTAATAGAAAGGGCACTTTTCGAAGTGTCACAGCATGCAGTGGTTTCTCCAGAAAGTGAGTAGAAATTATTAAAACAGAATTTTTTCATCTGCGAAGTCGCTCCTTTTCTACGTGTAACGACGCCGACAATATTGGTTACTGGGCGCGTCTCCCCGAACAACCCTTTCTGGGCACGGGCGGCCTCTTCCCAACAGGACCCGTTCCAAGGACGACATTCCAGAGGTGACGACGAGGAAAGGCGAGGGAAAGTCGGCCCGCTGGGGTGCGCCTCGTATGGTATTTCCCACAATCTTGAAATTCTTACCTCGTCCTTGCTAACACACAGCTTGAGAGAAACACCTGTGCTAGCTGTGCTTTTAAAGGGTACCTGAAACGTTTTTTTTGACATTGCGTCACTGATTAGGAAACACGATTGTGAAATCATTCACGCCATAAATAAAGCGAAGCACCATGAGATAAGGCAGCTATGGGCTTATTTCTGTCGCCTTCCTCCTTACGACTGCTGTTCCTCCTAAACTCGATGAGCTGCGGAGTGCGCGCAAGCCGCGACAGCGCCTCCCGCATCAGCCGCCCTGCGGAGCCCTCCGCAGCGACATAGCGCCTCGATATCTTTGCTGAGGTCGCCGGCCTCGGCAGAGTTGCCAGTTCCGCTTATTATAAGCGGATTTGGGCTTATTTTTTCGCCGAGTCGCTTGCAAATTTTTATAGTCGCCTGTCGCGTTTTTTTTTGGGCTTACCTGTGCTTTTTCGGAAAATATTATTCCATCGCCCAGCACGCAATTTGTCATCAAAAACACGGCGAAACTACGCTTCCCTACACCAGTCGGCGCTTCTAGGCCCACATTTCGGAGTTTGGCAGCTCGTATTTAAATGACAAACAAATAAAAAATATAGCCGCAAGAGTAGAGGAAGAAGTAGGCAAAATACGAGGCAAGGACTGGGGGTATAATGAGCTAGTTCATGTAATGACGAAAGAAATAAGTAAAGAGAAGAAAACTGTTTGCTAGAAAGGAAAGAGAACGCCAAAAAGATGGTGGAACAGGGAAATCCGGGAAGCGATCGAAAAGCGACGTAAAGCGTCAAGGGAGCACAGACAGGCAAAAAGGGAGAAGCGGCCGCAAGTCGAAGTCACGGAAAGATGGGGAATATATTTCGAGAAAAAATCTATTGTACAGAAATTGGTCGAGGCAGAAATTAAAGGTGAAAGCGAACGCTGGGTGACAGAAATTCATGACAAAAAGAAGGCCGCGCCTAGGATATTTTGGAACCACATAAAAGCGCTAGGTAAAAAGTCTGCCACATTGCAACAGCATATTGTTGACGAAAGAGGAAATCAATTGGAAGGGTACGAAGCGTTGGGTTACATCCAGAAGGTAACAGCCGGTTCGTTTAAAAAGATCGTCCAAGAGATTCCCCCAGTGGATAAAACCATGACGGAGAGCGAAACTAAGGAAGAGCTAGAACTTGAGAATTTCAACTGGAGAAAGGCCGAAGGAAAAATTCCGAAGCGCACTGCTCTGGGTTTAGATGGGGTCCCCGTTAGCCTCATTAACGAATTGGGGCAGAACACTAAAGACGCACTATTGAAAGCCGTAGAAAAATGCTTACAGGAGAGGCAAATACCGGACAGTTGGCGAAAAAGCAGAATGAACTTAATCTATAAAGGCAAGGGGGAAAAGAATAACATTCGCTCGTATAGACCGCTAACCATTACATAGGTACTATAAAGGATGGATATGCAAGCAGTAAAATTAAAAATAGAAGCCTGGGCAGAACGTAACAATATTCTGGGAGAACTTCAGAATGGATTTCAAGTAGACAGGCGTTTAGACGATAACCTATTTGCTCTTACCCAGTGTATAGCAATATCTAAAATAGAAAGCCGGCCGTTGTATGTGTCTTTTCTAGACATCACTGCGGCGTAGGACAATGTTAATCAGGAAATATTGTGGGAAATTTTGGAAGGAATGGGCATAGGTGACGATTGTGCACAGCTTTTGAGTGAAATATATCGAGGAAATACAGTTTGCATAAGGAATCAATAGCATAGAGAACCTTGATATTAGCAAGGGGCTGAGACATGGATGTCCTTTGTCGCCGCTGTTATTCATGCTGTACGTGGTTAGAATGGAAAAAGCGCTAGGAGACAGCAACATTAGTTTTAATCTGTCACACAAACAGGGCAGCGTGATGATTGAGCAGATGCTTCCGGGTTTATTTTATGCTGACGATATTGTTTTATTCGCGGACAGTCGAGATGATATACAACGGCTAGTGAATATATGCGCAAAGGAAGGCGAGGTTCTAGGACTAGGATTTAGTGTAACAAAATGCGGACTGATGGTATTCAATGGTCCCAACGACCAGGCGGTATCAATACAGGGCCAAGAAATACCGAGAGTAAGCGAATACAAGTACCTTGGCGTATGGGTAAATGAGGGTGATAGATACATGGAGGTACACGAAAAAGCCTTGGCAGCAAAGGGAAAGAGGAACACAGCAATAATGAAGCACAGAGCGTTATGGGGATACAATAGGTACGAGGTGCTTAGGGGTCTGTGGAAAGGGGTAATGGTACCGCGGCTTACATTTGGGAACTCAGTGGTGTGCATGAGGCCAGAGATACAATCAGGGATGGATGTGAATCAAAGAACTGTGGGACGCCTCGCGTTGGGTGCTCACGGCAAAACGACAAACGAGGCTGTAAAGGGCGATATGGGATGGGCGAGTTTTGAGGCAAGGGAAGCGCAGAGCAAAATAAGGTTTGAAGAGAGGCTAAGGAATATGAAAGAGAGTAGGTGGGCAGTGAAGGTGTTCCGCTATTTATATAGAAAGAGCGTTGACACGCAGTGGAGAAAGAGAACTAGGAGGCTCACCAGTAAATATACGGCTCTAAGAGAACTGACAACAAAGAGCGTAAAGGGAAAAGTCAGAGAGGCGGAGAAGATTTACTGGATGGCAGCGATGGAAAAAAAACCGACTCTGCATAACTACCGAGAGGGCAAAAACGACATAAAGAGGGAGGCATTTTATGATAATTCAAGAGGAAGCGCTTTACTGTTTGAAGCGAGATCGGGCTGCCTTAGAACGCGTATTTGTAAAGCGAAATTCAGTAAAGAAGAAGCAAAATGCACATGCTGTGAGGAAGATAGGGAAACGACGGAGCATGTTCTGATTGAATGCGGAAATATCCACCCAGGTGTACGTTTGGGCACCACCCTACATGAAGCCTTGGGTTTTAGGGCGAACAACGGGAAGCTGAACATAGCCGCGAATGGAAATAAGTAAGAGACGGTTAGAATACTGGTGGCAGAAAACTAGAGAGAACGGACAAAAATAATTATAGGGAAAAATATGGACTTTCTCCCATAAGGGGCAGGGAACTCGGCTATGAATTTCTGTTTTTGCTATAGTGTGATCGATTTGATTGAAGTATATTTAAAAGCCACGAGGACAATTTAAAGAGAGAAAAAAAAGAAAAGTTCTTAAATTTTCTTACGAGCCTGGTGGCGCACATGTCACCGCCCCGTTACAAAGGGGACGCTCATAGCATCCATCCATCTATCCATTCATCACCATCATCATAGGGTGTTTGGCAGCTTTGGCTACCTTTGTGACTCCCCAGGCAGCACGCAACGTAGGGCCGATATTGGTTTTATGGCGGCAAAGTTCGGCCCATCCACGGCCTAATGTTGCCGACAGCGAGCCAGTATCGGCCACGCCGTCGACTGGCAACGTCGGGCTACTATAGCCGCTGCCCCGCCGATATCGGCAGGCCGTCTACTGTAATCGGCAACATGGGGCCGCTTATGCCGCGTTACTGCCGACATCGGCTGAGGCGATGGCTTTCAACGGCAACTATGGCGCCGATTTTGCCTTTCTACAGACAATATGGGCTGGCCGACGCCATTTATCGGCAACACTGTGCCAAGTATGCCACCTTAAAGCCCCCGTCGGCTAGCCGATAACTTTCTCCGGCAAATGTGGCGCCGATTTTGCCGCTTATCAGAATCACCTGAGGAATGGCGACTTTGGCGCGATATTTGCCCAGGAAGATTATTTCACAGGAGACATTGAGTCATTTCTGTTGTCCTGGAGGCAACGTCGACTACGCCGCAGCCTTTCATGGTTGATATCGGCCGGGCCTCTTTGGAAGCCTGCTGTATATAACAATAGAGATCCGATCGACACAAGGATGACCGAAATTCACTTGAGAGATTCGACGTAAGAATAAGATGTTGAGCTTCATATATTCATGTATACGCGTTTCAGTGCCGGAACCTAGCGCACGTGCGTTTTGAGCAGCATATATGACATTATGTTCGCGCGCATTGTTTTTAATAAGCAGGGCACACAAAAAACATGCATATAAACTATTCATATATACATCTATAGGCTGTTTTGCGGGAACTTAGCGAAACAGGCTGGCGCAACAGTTAACATTAGCCAGAAGGATCGACAAGCATGGTGGAAAATTATCTGACAGCGCGCATGTCAGAAAATTTAAATTCATAGAAATTGAACTAGTTCGTGCATACATCGATGGGCATAACCAGCACTCATATGTTCAAACAAAGATAAACAGTTGCAAGCGGCGCTATACTACTGACATTTAGCAACCTATGGAAGGAAAAGGCATATGGAGGTAACAGCGCGTGGACAAAAAAAGGTCCAGCGCCGACTTTATGGTGCGCTGAAGCGGAGATAAACTCGGCACCGGCGTTATACTACTGACATTTAGCAACTTATGCAAAAGAACGGTATACAGAGCTAACATTGCGACAGCGAGGAGACAATACTGATCTAGTGTTAGCTCTATAATGAGAGGACCATGAAATACATAGATCCATTTGTATTGCAAATTCAAATGAAGTGCTCTTGTCAAGACCACGACATTTGCGAAAAAAGCAAAAACAAAAAATACCAAGCAGTGATATGGCAAGCATTTTTCATCTCAAAGGTGGCAAACAAATACACACACCTATAATTGATATAGAGAGAGCTTTTCTGGTGAGTTCTACTAGAGTGTATCTGATCACAGAGTGTTCTTGTGCAGGCGATCTGCGTATCTTATGTTATATAAAAACAGCAAGCATGCACTGAAAAAAAAAAATCTGTTGAAAATCAAAGCTCTCTTCTGTTCCCTGCATGGTTTCTTCATACGTTTGAGCAGGGTTACAGCATAAACCAGCCGTCCTAAGTCAAGCTGTTGTTGACCACGTGGCCCTCCACTACATTTCATCAGTGCGTTCGCGAAACTAGTGCAATCCTTTCTAAAACAGCTCCTGTACAGCGCAACGCATGTATCGCAGCTCGCATAAGCTCAGCAAAAGAAAATAATTGTCTACTGGTCGGGTAGACAATGCACCTCCATGCTCTCTACTACCACGCAGATACAATAGGCTAATAATTCCTTAATATGTCCACGCCATTGCGTATAATTCATGCTTTTTTTGCTTTTTTGTGTAACGTCCGTTTTTGCGTTCTTTCCATACATATCGAATTCGTTTACACATCGGCCATCGGTTACGTTGTACTGGTTAAATGAGCAGAATATATAGAGCTTGAGTGCATGCTCTGTGCAGTGTGTCGGATTTATCACTGGCGTTCGTATGAGACTATGGCGTTGATATAAGCGCACATGTGCGTATTCTGATATTTAACAACTCATTTATTTATAACCAATAAGGGCAAAAGAAGGGCGCGTAGAGACAGAGCCATCGCAGTATTCGCACTGTCCGTAGACTGTCACGCCGCACCACGGCGCACGGCAGAAATGCCACGAGGAGGATAGGCAGACGACGCGCTGTACTGTCCGTCGCCGCCGCACTGTTGTGTACGCATTTGCGCGTGATATACAAAAAGCACAACAGTAACCCCGTGTGCTGCGTACCCCAGTGCACAAATTGAGCTGTTCACAACGAGATAACCCTGCATTCCTCCCTCTAAGATCCGTTGCGAAAGAAGGAAGGGATAGTGAGGTTTCACATCGGAAAGCCTGTGACGCCGCCGATGAGAGCGTGCAGCGCACATTTCACTCCCGGTAATTTCTTCTGGAGCAATATAGGTAGGCGTCAATTGCTTTCGCTTTTTGGCTAAACCGCACAGTGGTCAGGCTTTATGTCGCATTTATAGTGAGAAGGCCGTTTCTGTAGATGCGCGCACCTGCTAGCGTGGCAACGCGGCAGTTAAATGTAAGAGACATCTGCGAACCACTGCAAGCCGCAAAGTTGCCTGTTTGCGTGGTATTCGCATTTTTTTTTTCACATATTACACGCAGTCGCACACAACAACGAATGTTTATATTTCAGTCAATGCTGACATCGATTCACATTAAACGGGCATTTTTGATCACGATCTAGGCCGATCCTGTTTTGGCTCTATCTGGAACAGGTGCTGGTACGCGTGCACTGTTGATCGCGTGGTCAAGCATGATACACTGATCTCAAGACGATCGGCATGTGCGCATCGCGATTCGGCTCTGAACTCCCGATTCGGCCCACGCCAGCGCTAAGCTCTATCATGATTAAGTTGGACCATGTAGCAGTGACCACCGTTGATTGCGATTAAGAAATGTAACCCTGATCGATCCCAGTAGCCATCACATGTGCCCGTATGACGCCACTATTTACTCACTTCGGTGGCTGACTGTGCAGAAAATACGGTTAAAAAAATATCACCCAGTCGGTTGCGATCTACAGTGACAAGCTTCGTCCGTGTGACACAAGGCAGTTTGCACGCGTGTACTTTCAACGGATCCTGAGAGTGTCTTCGCGATGTACGCGAAGAGGCGCACGGCACGCCTCTGGATCCGCAAGTGACAGTTTTTGGTCACATCTTTCTGCCATTTCACTGCGACTTCTTCGCGGTGTGCAGACTTCGTGCTGTTGGCACCACGTAAGAAGAGGCTGATGTCAACAGCTCTGCCTTCACAGAAGTTTCCAAAATGGTCAATAATGAAATCGGCTTCGCAAAAGGAAGCTAATTTGTGTCGGACATGGTGAAAAACCCGTTGAAGGTTCTGTACGACACGCGGCGAACGGCGTACACTCCGGGCATGCGGATAGTCTATCCTCCTCCAGACAGCCATGTTGGCTCGACTTGCGCGCCACCTATAGTTCGCGGACATTGCGAATTTCTTGTCGTGCGGAAAGGCAGAACGTGCATGTCTTTCGTGCGCTGAAGAAAATGAATGAAACAGAATGGCGGCGCCGTGCGTCCTCGCTACGTTTGTTGCGTGCAGTGCAGCATTTCGCTCTCGTTTTTAGCTATAGTGGGTGGTTCAGTCTCTGCGAAATCCTGTGTTACAAGTAGCTGGCAAGAGAACACATGCGTGCCAGCATACGCCACAGGCTGCACTGAGCTGCACTTAACAAATGCAGACCCGGCGGGTGTCCCCGCCATTGTGCAAAAATGTTTGCCCCACAGACATGCTGTCTTCCACGTTTTGAGACAGCTACAAAAAAAAAAAAAAGAAAGCAAGAAAAACGAGCGTGCTCTGCCAAGAAGCAACGTAGCACGTGCTAAGCCAGCAGCAACTAAACATAAAAAAAAAGTGTGTGGGGAGGGGGGCGCGCGTCCCCTCCCGAACTGGCCACCTTTGTCACGGCCCCCTCCGTGAACATCCATTGTGCTCATCTGCAGTTTGCAAAGAATGTGGTTCTGAACCTGCTTTTGCTGGCGTTCGCTGCCTTCCGAGGGGGAAACCACGAGGAACTCTCTCCGCGCTCTCTCGTCGCGGCTGCATCGCTACCAGCGTGCAAGGTGTAAGAACGAGTTTCAGCGGCTGCACGCAGTCTGTCCACGCGTTTATCGTTTATCATGTACCGCATTTATCGATCATTCAAGTTGATTGCGCGATTCCTTGGCGAGTGTACCTCCTAAGACAATGCCCATCCCAACTGTGACATCGGTTGTATATGAACACAAGCCTGTGCCTTTTGGTGAGACTACAGTGTCGTCGCCGAATTTGTATTGCGGACTCACAGCTGAAGAGTGCAGAGCGGATGCCAAAATTCGGTAAGTTGCTGGCCAGTTTTCAAAATGGGATGTGGCACATATTGTTGTGATGTTAAAGCACCGGTTCCACTTTATATATTATTTGTGTCGTGAGGTGCGTAGGCTCTTTATTTTCGAATAAAGAGCCTACGTACATTGTCCCAAAGCAGTTTTACTTCATGTAGTTAATCCTGTGCTTGTATCAAACACCCTTTGTGTGGTGACTTGCAGTTCTCGTCTCGTAACATTTTCTTTTCTTGCCCGTATTTTAAAGGTAATGTGATACCGAACACGCGCTCCTTGGTGCAGGACATGTGCGGCAGTTCGGCACGCGATGGCATTTTTAAAGTAGCCTTGAAAAGAGGTTCCTTCTCTAATATCTGCTTATAATGCACCTTACACCTATCATATAAGAACATTTTTTGCCTAACGACCCCATCCCTGGGGTGTGTCGTGTTAGCTCACGTCTACATGTTTTCCTTTACGATGTATGCCAAAAATATTAAATTTATTATAATGCAAGATGCACCTATTTCAAGTAATGTGCCGCTTTTAAAGTTGCTTTGCAACAGATCTTTTACTCACGTTTTTTCCCCCTTGGGTATCTAAAGCGACACGACACCAAGATCTCGGGGTTGGATATTGAACATAGATTCATTATATTTAAAAGGACGACTTTGTTTTGTTATTTTCTAAAGTAGTGCCCGATTATGAATGTTTCTGACATTTCTTGTATTTCCGCGTTTGTCCATGAGTCGCACATAAGTTGCATGGAATTATAGTATAGTGCTGATGTGCTCCACAGCTGTGCTAATTTTCACGCCTTTTCCCGCAGGTTCCACCCTTGCCGAAGCTTTCCCACTACGACGGTGCAACACGAGGATTGCATATTATCAATGCAGAGTTCACAAAATAAATGAAATAGTGCTTTTCCCTATAAACCTCTCTTGTTGTGTTATTTGTTTTGGTGAGAACGCATTAATAGAAACTACAGAGGATCCACTTAGCCCCACTTATTACTGTGTTAATAAAGCTTTCGCGTATGCATGCGAGGCACATTTACACAAACTACTGTTGGTCCTTCGAAAATGTGAAAACAAAAAATAAAATTATCGCAATCCAAACGGCGCGACACACGTGGGGTAAACTACAAACACCATAGTGGCTGTGAACGGTCGCGCAAGGGGTTTCCCGATGTCGGCGGGGCCGACAACACGCCAAAAAAGCCTGAATGCCCGCAACATCGGCCAATGCTACCTAGCCAAATCCGACACATTCTGGCTGGCCAAATATGACCCATTCTGGCTGGCCAAATTTGACCCATTCTGGCTGGCCAAATTTCGCCCACGCTGGCTGGCCAAATTTCGCCCACTCTGGCTGGCCAAGTTCGACCCATGGTGGCTTCGCCACAGTGGCGCCATTCTGGCTGGCCGTCATCGGGCACATGTGGGTGAAAGTAGCGCGAGCGTGATTTGCCGACTTAGGCCCGATATCGCTGCCGACTTTGGCCGACTTCACGCCTACATAAGTTCTGTGTTGGCGTGCTGCCTGGGTCGTTGTAGTCCTGCCCCCACTTTCTCCGTGTCTTGCAAACCGTCGTGTCGTCGTAGTGCGTTGTTATGGCTTCGAAGTGGTCAAAGTACGGCAAGAAGTATTGTAAAGAGCGGGAAAAGGAAACGCAGCTCAAGGAGTGGTTACGTCCGGTCACCGGAGACGATAAAAAAGCTGCATGCAAGTATTGCAAGTGTGAGATTTGCGCTCATCATGCCGACCTCCTTCAGCACATGGCTACAGAAAAACACGTGAGGAACTCTCGGCCTCTTTCTAGTGCACGTTTGACCACCATGTGTTTCACCAAGTCGTCGCCTCCAAAGACGACACCAGAACTTGTAGGGGTTGTTCTACTTACTGCCAGCAGCGGCATCGCCGCTAGCAACCCCGTGCCGTGGGTTCGAGCACTCGACGAGCAGAGAATGTGGCAGTTGCGCCCGCGCTCGCTCATTTCAGCCATGCATCGCCGCGCTGCCGCGCGCGTCAGCCCGCGGCCCGTCTCGAGGCGGGACGGCAAGGACCGTCGCACGCGGCGAAGGAGGAGAACATTAGGCGTCACTCCCCTAGCATGGTAATTTATTAAACACGTTAAATAAAATAAACAAAACAAGGCCGAATCAGTCGAATTAAATGCAAAGAAAGGACAATAACGATTAACAACACGCGAACACACACGAACAGAGACAAAGGACAATAACAACAACACGCGAACACACAATAACACACAAAGTCCATGCAAGGGGTAGAGCCACCTAACCCCGGCCAGCGCACCCGCGACCACGCGCCCCTAGAAAAGGAGAACGGAAGGAAAAGATGGGTGTCGGTCGCAGGTCGCCGCCGTGGTCGCTGGGGCCCGCAAAGGCGCGCAATCCGACCGATTGCCTGGTCGGCCGGAGGGCCACAAAAGTACGTGCGCACCCCTCCAAGTCCCAGCGAGTTCTCCCAAGCATCTCCGAAACCCGAACGCGCGAACATTCCAGAAATTACTCGCTGCCCAATGGCAGCCTAGTTAAGACCACATGGGCGAAGCGGGCGGCCCCTCGCAGTGATCGGCCGCCGCCCCGTTCAGCTGGGAGAGGGGGATGCGAGGACATTCCGCGCAAAACATGGCGTCGCGCGGGACGCCGGTCCCCACAAACTGGCGATCAAGCTTGCTTGTTACTCAGCGTGTCATGCCACTATAAATTCCGTGGATCATCTCGGTGAGCTGATACAGTCGTACACAGCGTGCGACGTAAAGCTTTACCGAAGGAAATGCGGAGCACTGATAACAAAAGTTATTGCCCCCTGCCTGCTCGAGGACCTTGTGAAGGATATAGGTGCCTCCCGGTATTCGTTATTGATTGATGAGAGCACTGACGTATCAAATGAAAAGCAGGTGGCTGTCGTGGTTCGCTACTTCAGCACGTTACTAAATAAATTAGTGACCACGTTCCTGGGGCTGTTCACGCTGGAGGGTTCAAACGCACAGCAGATTTCACGAGGCCTTCTGGACTTCTTGACCAAGGTTGGTCTGGATTTCAGCAGGTGTCTTGGAATTGGGAATGACGGCTGCAACGTTAAGGTTGGGAAGAACAATTCTGCGTGCACACACTTGCGCCGGAAGAACGAGAACCTCGTGCTGGTAAAGTGCGTGTGTCATTCCATTCAACTATGTACCAGCAAAGCTGTAGAAGTGCTTCCACGGAGCCTAGAATTCCTTGTTGGCCGCTCGTACAGTTGGTTTTCGCACAGTTCACAGCGACTTCGTGAGTACAGTAAGATATACCAGCTGAAAAACAGCGGCAAAGAGCCATTAAAGTTGGTTCAGCTGTCGGGAACGCGGTGGCTCTCCATCTCCAGCTGCTGTAAACGGATCCTAGAGCAATGGGATGAACTCAAGCTTCACTTCACCATGTGCAAGGACAAGTACCACTGCTATGACGCTGAGATCCTGTCCGAAATGTACAGGGATCCTGCCAACAAGTTGTATCTGGTGTTTCTGAACCCAGTGCTGCAGGAGTTCTCAAGGGTCAACAAGCTGTTTCAACTTGAAAACGGAAATCAAATGCAACTGCTTGATTGCCTTCAGAAGTTTATTCGGTCACTTATTTCCAGAGTGCTCATCCCCTCGCACATACCAGCTGCCGGAGAGAGACTTCTGGAAGTCAAACTGGAGGACAATGCAACCCACCTTCCACTTTCTACTGTGGATTTCGGAGTGCTTTTTAACATGGAAGTCGCAGCATACAAACCAAGCGCTGAGCAGGAAAGAGACGTTAAGCTCAGATGCCGGGATTTTATTTTTGAAGCTGCAAGGCAAGTGCAGCTTAGGCTTCCTCATAACATTCAGCTTTGGAATTCTATGAAATCGTTCTCGCCTGAATGCATACTGAGCCAAACAAAACCTCCGCCTCAGGATGTGCCTCTCCTCCAACTGCTTAAGGGAGATATAGGTCTTCTGGACACCCAATATAGGTAGGTCTGCCTTCTTCCCTGGAAAAATGCGACCAAAAATGACACCACTTCTTTTTGGGTAGAAGTCCTGCATTTCACAGATGCGAGCGGTGAAAGCTGCTTCAAGGAATTAGCAGAATTCGCTCTGTCGTTGTTGGCCATGCCCCTGAGCAACGCCGATGTCGAGCGCGTTTTTTCAGACATGAATTTCGTGAAATCGCGCCTCCGAAATAGGATGAAAACTGCAACGCTCGAGCGCCATTCTGCACGTTCGCTATGGCCTTAGGTTTCGTGGAGTTTGCTGCCGAGACTTTCAACCGACCGCGAAGATGATGGAACTATTCAACGCAAAGAACACGTATGGTTCCGCGGAAGTGGATGCCATGGATAATCCTGATCTTCCAGATGTCAGTGACGATGACTGTGTGTAAGGCTAGAAAAATGATCTTGCCGTTATTCATGCACCTATTCTCATTATGCAAAATAAATGTTTGTTCACCTTCCATTTGTATTCGTAGTATTTTTCCCGTACTACAACGCAATTTTCAAGAATAAGAACATTTGTTGAACTTCCGCTTATTTTGGGCTTATTCGCAGAAGCGCCACCGCTTTTTTTGGGGGGGCTTGTTTTGGGGTGACTGTTTGCTTGTTTGCTAGGCGGCACCTGGCAACTCTGGGCCTAGTCAGTGCTAGCCTCTGTAATAGAGCGCAGGCGACTCGTGTGTACGCCGCCAGATGCCGCAACGATGCCATTGGCTGAAACGAAGGAGCACGTTGTAGGGGGCCAATCGGCGAGTGGCCTCCCATATGCGCGTGTTGTAAATTATTGTAAATTACACACTTAACGCAGAGCGCAGAAATCTATCCTCTAATGAACCTAATGACTCGCTCTACCGGATCACCATGTTTGCACAAAATCGTCAAAACCGTTTCAGGGTCCCTTTAAGCCCCTTTCGCGATCCCTTCCCTTTTCCAAAGAATGCCAGGTAGTCATAGGCGAGAAAGTGCTTGGAACAGACTTCAGCATTATGAAGCAAGCTGTATCCGATGGTGTCTTTCCACAGACTTTTCTGGAACTGTCTCACAGGCACATTATGAATTGAGGCGTGTGACGTCGCAGTGATGACGCCTGCACGCATTGACAGCGCAGCGCGTTATAGACATCGTGAAAACAAGGCAGCGCCGCACGATTGGCAAGAGCAGGACTACGCGCCAGCACAGGGAGACGAAGTCGAAGGCGGCGCCACCTGCGCCACCCAGAAAGCAGCGTAAATAAAAGCGAATTGTCCTTGCACGCTATTAAAAGGTGTCTTATAGGGTGAAGTATACACTTGTAAGCCATGCATAAATAATTGTTCTTCAGCAGAATATGTAGATCTGCGTGGCTTTGTTCTGTTACACTTGGAAATTGACACACACGTTGTTGGGTGCCCTATAGACCCTTTTCGTAAAAGGGCGCCTCTAGCGCCGAACGCGCGAACTACAGCCCGCTGCCATGATAAGGGCACCCTAGAAGACGACGCGAGCCTCGGCGAATGTGAACGCGCGAGTGCGTGACATTTCAGCGCACCGCTGAATACTAAATTGCTCCTGCTTGTTCTTGGGGTGTCTAATTGTTCGAGCCCGTTCTACGACAGTCCAAACGGGCCACATTCCGACGTTCTAGCGTTGAGTATGCCGTGACGAGAACAGTGAAAAGGTTATAAGTTTAATTGGAAGCCAGAGGAGCTGTGTCGCACCTCACGAGGTTAGAAAAAGGTGCATGTATTCCCTTTCATTATAGTGTAATGGCCGTGAAGATGACTTTGTGATTAACGATATGTAAACTGATTCGGTAGGCTACAACCTTATAGATTACTGGCCAAGTTTATGTCCACAGACGACCGCTGTCACTCAAAGTGGTGTGGTACTTCAAGCTCACCTCTTCTAGCCCAAGGTCGCGGGATCGAATCCCGGCCGCGGCGGCTGCATTTCGATGGAGGCGAAATGCTGAGGCCCGTTTGCTGTGCGATGTCAGTGCACGTTAAAGAACCCCAGGTGGTCGAAATTTCCGGAGACCTCCACTACGGCGTCTCTCATAATCAGAACTGGTTTTGGGACGTTAAACCCCACAAATCAATCTTCTAGCCCAAATTATGTCAACCGATTCTTGTCTCGTTGATTATTATAACGGGCGGGATGTCTGAAGCTTTCTGCATGTCACAATGTTTTTCATTACCTCTGAGGTCGGCCGACAGTTTTTTCCTTACGGGCAAGAATGAACTAAAGTCTAGCCTGGTACGTCTCGGAGTTTTAAAAACCTGG
This sequence comes from Hyalomma asiaticum, assembly GCA_013339685.2. Lineage (NCBI taxonomy): Eukaryota > Metazoa > Arthropoda > Arachnida > Ixodida > Ixodidae > Hyalomma > Hyalomma asiaticum. The sequence goes on along the minus strand of CM023481.1, from coordinate 345,635,002 downwards.
TTGTAAACAAACGTTTCCGTACGATAAATGAGTAAGAACAGACGCTGATGGGCTCTCATTCGTAAACGCGCTGCACATATAGGAAAGCTTCATTGCGACAAGCTAAGGGTCCTTCTCTTTTTTCCAACATGCGGTGGATTGCGATGCGCGAGCCTGAAGGTTCAGTAGGGCTGCCGGAGCCAAGGATGACTGCAAATGTCAGAGGCAGAAAACAAAAGCAAACAAAAAAAAGGGTGCGTGCATTTTTTTACGCGATGACTGCAGCCATGAACAGTATCGTGACTAAAAGCACAAAATTTATCGGTGCATACAATTAAGGTTGACAATCGTGCCAGCAAAAGCGATTACGCAGTTATTTTCGCCAGATGCCCTTGCAGAGTTTGTCAGTAAGCTTAAGCCAGGACTTATTCAGCATATTAATTCTCACGTCGATTTTCTTTCTTACCTCTGGTCACGTTCTATAAGCTTTTTGCCAACAAGCTAGGCGGACACTAATCCATGCCGTTCGGAGGGGCCCGGGAAATGACTAACAAAAACAACCAAACTATGTTCCATGAATTTTATTGAAAAACACTTCCTTCCTGCTGCGCCACGCGAACGACGACCCTGTGCCGAAGGACGACCCTCGAAATAATAGAATGGTGCCTGCTCAGTTTTCCCTGCCGGAGCAAAAAAAGAAGCATCCGTAAATGGTGCGAACACAAACGTCGCCGCGTATGCATAGCACCGCCAGCATATATGTTTATGTGCACGCGCACAACGGTAGCGACTCTCCTTATTTACACGAAGCAGTACGAAAAGCTTATGTCGCGACGCAAATGTCGCCAAAATACGGCGAGCCCTTATTCTCGTCCTAGTGGTGTCAGGTGTTGATGGTGCACGCTGCCGCAGACGTTGACAACGCACACCTGCAGGTTTATCATCGTCCTGCGACCGAGCCGTTCTGCCCGACGAGCCCGCTAATGGGCACAAAATACCACTCGCGCTTGGGACCACAAATGGGCACAAAATACCACAAGCGCTTGGGAGGCACTGACACATTGCACGAACAGCACGTTCGGAAACATAGACGCTGATATTTCGGCGGATCACACGAGAATCAGCTGCCACCACACCCACGACTTGCTCCCGCTCTCCAGTCATGCCTTCATGATGGCGCTCGCGAATCCAAAATGCCTTGCAAAACGAAACTGACGAAAAGCCCACCACCAGGTGCCGTATTTATGAAAAGGGTCTATAGCGGATTTTTTTTTAGGGGCGAAGCTCCTTAAAGCGGCACCCGTTCGTCCCTCGTCGTAGTCGTAGTAGTGCGTAACCAGTCTTACGCTTTGACCTCCAAGGTGGTGCCGGTGGGAGATTTCTCCTGTGCGTTGTTGAACAATAAAAAATTCGCAGCGTCCGCGTTAACTAAAAGCCGCATTCTTCTGTCTCTCATTCCCCATTAGCAGCCATTTCGTGCGTCCCCGATGTATGTAGTAGTAGTAGTAGTAGTAGTTAGTAGTAGGTAGCCACCGGCGCGTGCCTGCTGGAGCGCGCGCACGCGCCGAGGGGCGAGCGCGTTGCACCTGCGCTCGCCCTCGCCGCGAGCGCCTGGAGCCACACGCTCCCCGGCAAACGCGACACTGCCGCCGTAAACGCGAGAGAACAACGTTGGCGCAGTGCAGCTTCTCCTAGCGAGTTTCTTGATTGAAGAATACCGAACTGCTCGCGTTGGAGAAGCCCTTCACCGGCAAAACCCAATATTATTATATATATTGTAGCGCAGAGATTGGTGACCCTACGAACGCTCTAATCATCACATCGCTCACCGACGAATGAGGAGCTCGCGCTCTTGGTGTCCCGACGCTCGGCTGAGACGGTCGCTTCGCTGCTTCGGCAAGTAAACGCGCCTTACATATATATAGAGATACTACTTGACTTGCAATGAAGTGCCGGTGGGAGATTCACATCGTGCATTGTGCATAGTTGAAGCCGTGAGGCATTCGTAATCATGATCGCGTTAACTAAATTAAGTCCGGAACCTCGGCAATATCTACGATTGCACATCCCGGATCTTCGCCAACACTCACATCATGCACTCCGTGGATATGCTGTAATTTTATAATCTCGCCGGTCCCTTGCCGTGCTGGCCGCTGTTGCGTAGAGTATGGCTGAATCCCTGTTGTAGCTTGTCGCCGCGGGGTGGGCGGTGTGAACGCGGGGAGCGCGCCGTCGTGTCTGCGTGGCACGCGCGCCCTACGTGCCCGCGGGCGCGCGAGTGTGTGTAGGTGTACGTAATATCGACGTGTTGCGTAAATGTCGGTGTTATGAGCACCCTGCTTTCGACTTCCGCACACGTACTATACGAGAAGGCCGGACGCCGCGTTGGTTCTAGATGACGCTGTTTACTCTCGCCGTTCACTCGGCTCTTAACGCAACGGATGGCTGAATGAGGGATGAGAAATTGTGAGCGTTTCTGTGGACCTTACTGCGCCAGCAACCTGATGCCCAGTTCCTCTAAGATGTATCTGCCAGCTTTTGTTTTGGAGAGGTGCTCGTATTGTACATCAGTACGTTGCGCTTCTATCAGTTCATCAAGCGCAAGGAGCCTTTCAGTACTTGTACTCTGCATGAGTCCTAGCGCTTGTTTGTATACTTTCCTGATCAAGGCGTTTAGTTTCGTTTTTTTTTGTTTTTTTTTGCTGCAGACCAACTATGATATGCGGCCACATACGTAATTTGACTAATGACAAATGCTTGGATGAGTCTGATGACGTTTGCTTCTCTCATGTCGCTATGCTTGTTAGTGATTCTTTTGATTAAGCGCATCGTTTGAAAAACTTTCGCTTCCATATAGCGAACCGTTTCGCCGTTGGCGCCTTTAGCTTCTATGATTAACCCCAGTACCCTTAAAGGGACCGTCTACCGTCCATCATCGCTCTCCCATTTTTTTGGCTTAATAGAAAGGGTGCCTTTCGAAGTGTCTCAGCGAGGAGTTGTTTCTCCAGAAACAGAGTGGAAATTTTTAAAACAGGATTTTTTAATCTACGAAGTCGCCCCTTTCCTACGTGTACAGACGCTTACAACACTGGCACTGGGCGCGATGCGTCGTCGTCCCCCTGGCAACCCTTTGGGACGCGGGAAGCTTCTCAACAGGAACCGGTTCCAAGGACGACGTTGCAGAGGTGACGAGGAGGAGAGGCGAGGGAAAGTCGGCGCGTGTGGGTGGGCCTTGGACAAGCAGCGCCGCATGAATGACAAGCGCAGTACTACGCCCTTGTACAGGCAGACGAATTAAAGTCCCTGAAAAATTGACTCACAATGGAGGAAGAGAACTAGGAGTCTTACCAGTAAGTATACAGCCGGTAACGAAACGGGTGGGGCGAAAGTCAGAGCGGCGGAGAAGTCGGATTGGATAGCAGGAATGGAGAAGAAGTCGGCATTGAACAGCTACAGAAAAGGGAAAGACGAAACCAAGAGAGAAAAATTTTACGATAATTCAAAGGGAAGCGCTTTACTGTTTGAAGCAAGGTCCGGTTGCCTGAGAACCCGAAGTTACAGAGAGAAATTCAATAAAGAAGGGGATACATGTACGTGCTGTGGAAAAGCTAGGGAAACGACAGATCATATTTTGATTGACTGTACAGATGTCCACCCAGGTGTAGCTGTGGACACTACCCTACAGGAGGCCATGGGTTTCAGGGGTAGCACGGGAAAGCTGAACATGTCGACGATAGAGATAAGTAAAAGGCGCTTAGAATATTGGTGGCGGAATTGAAGGTAAGATAATTCGAATAAGATTTTTACTTCACAGCGGAACGATGATGGATAAAATAGGTTGGCGAGGAGAAAAAAGTTCGACAATCCCTAAGCATATTCTTACGAGATGAGAACGCGAAAGCGTTTCTTTTGCCTAGATTGTTGTTTCCGAGGGGTACTGCAAACTGGTGTTGCCGAGTTGTGTTATAAAGAATGAGGCAATGTGGGAGGGCGGATTGTGTTTGTTTAGATGATTTGATGCCATCTAAATGTTGTCGACACCTCACATGTCCTCTTGTATATTGTCGTCCAGGCAGTGTACACAGATATGCCCGAGCCAGGTCTCGGACGTGTCGAAGTAGTACCACTGCCGCGGCGTCGTGGGTGGTGTCATCAGACAGCCACCGGTGTCGTCACCCTCTTATCGTTCCGATGACGGCGTACTTGGGCCGGTGTACAAGACACTACCATGGCCTTCTGATCCGAGTAGTAGGTGGATACATACATAACATCTCTCACAATGTGTGGGTCGGTGGTGAATGCGAGATCGATGGACGTACATCTCGCCGTCGTGATGGCCTCAGTGGGAACTCTGCACGCATGGCGGCAAGGAACGATGGGCTAGGGGGAGGGGGGCGTTCGTGCGCCTAGCGCTGCTACGGCGACGCCACGCAGCTGGGAGCGCCCTTTCGCCAACCCAGCGAAACGCGGCGACGCGGTCGCACGCCGCTGCAGGTAGCTGCAGCAGAGCGGAGCGCGAGCCGACTGCCGCTGTGGCGAGTTTTGGCGCCGGCGTTACTTCCGGTGGGAGAGGTCACGTGCTTTCCGGACACGGCTTTCGCGGACGCTTTTTGCGGACAGCAGCTGGGCGCGCGCTCTCGCCAACCTAGCCAAGAAACGCTATCGCGTTAAAATTTGTTGTTAAAATATGTGTGATTTGGGAAAGCAAACGTTTTTAAGGGATAAAATAAAGGTGGTGCTTGGTGGTACGCGGGCTACCGCCCCGTTATAAAGGGGACGCTCCTAACATCCATCCACCCATCCGTCCCCTATTGCGTGGTGATTGCTTCTCGGTCAACTGATGAAACCCTTTCTGCAGAGTTGGTAGATGTGTCTCACCTCGGCTCCTCGATGTTTCTCCCTGAAATTGTGTGTGAATATTGTTCCAAGACTCAAAAACTGTGATAAACGACACTGTGAACACTCCTGGTGAGGGTACTGTGCCTCTTTTACCACCTTGAATTGGTTTCTTCCGACTACGAGACTTTTTTTTTCAGCAGCGGCTCGCGAACTTAAGCCTAACTATACGCCTAGGCCTAGCTCGAGTGCGGCCTCAACAAGGCCGGCCTGGTGAGCTCGACATTATGTCGCTACCGCTAGAGCACCAGTCCCGCCTCAGTGATACCAGCGCGGGAGTAAAGTGCCCACCTATAATGGAGACAGCAAAAGGTTAAACGGCAGCCCCTCGAGAGCGCGGACAACGCGGCCGACGAAGAAAGCCAAGGATGGAACGCCGAGCGAGCGCCGTACCGATATAGGAAACGCTGAAGTGCATCACTCCGTGGCAGAGAACAGGGAGCAGGACGGAACGCAAGTAGGCGACGACATGGATACCGTGGAGACCGATGACGATGAAGAGGAGACCGACAACGACAAAAATGCCGCAAACGAAAACTCAGAATGGTCCATATTCAGCAAGCGGAAGGCGAACAGGAAAGTCAAGCAGGACCAGCTTCGCCTCGAGCGGGTGAGTCGACCTCATTTTGCACTCTCTATCAGGCGACTTAACAAGGTACACATACTATCATGACATACCTAAGCAGGCTATAACAGCTGCAATAGAGATGACGGCTCAAAGCTAGGAACTTGCAGAATTGGCGATCTTCCGCTACGACTCAGCTGCGAACAGCATGAAGGTTACAGTGAGGGATGACGAACACGCGGAAAGACTTGCGGCGCTGACGCGATTAGCTGAAAAAAAAAAAAACGTGCGGTCGAATTCGCTCGTATGAAGTAAGCATTGGAAGAACACCAGCTCAAAAAGTCAGGCGTAGTCGGGGCGTCATCAGAGTGCGTCCTGGTCACACCATAGAATATATTATCGACCACTTGCGATGCGAAACGGCAAAAATCATAGATGCGTGTCTGCTCGGGAAGACGAACACACTGCTGCTTACATTTGATACAGAATCTGAAGCGTAGAGACACGGGCGTACAACAGCGAACAGAGTTTATTGGAAGTGAGGCTTATTGCAGCCTCTGAAGGGTATGCGCATACACCGTGCGCAGTGGCAATGACATGTGCCAGTGACGATGCATCAGCCTTCTCTGTAGGATCCAGCGGGCGTCGGTTTCGGGGGGACCTGTGCAACATAGTCTCGCCGGGATCAGACTCTTTATTGCCACCAGATTGCGCGCCGCTGACGTCACTTCCAACTTCATTGTCATGCCCATCTGGTCAGCTGTCCGCGTATGGCGCAGCTGGGCTATGGAGTCCTCTTGAGGTCACTGGTGCCCGGATTCGGTTTCCGTCTGCGGTGCCTCGGCACTGGGCTCTTCCTTGAGCCGAGTCCCGCGCTGTCGGTTTTCCTTGCACAGAGCTGGTCGTAATGCCTGCGAGGATGTTCGCCGTCTGCGGCTTTGATGGTGACCATGCGGTGGCCTTCGGGGGCCTCTACAACGCCAGCCTTCCACCTGGCTCCTGTCCCGTAGTTCCTCTATACCAAACAGCGTCTCCCACTTCGTGGGTGGTGTTGTACGTCTCCTTGAGGAGTTGTACGTCTCCTTGAGGAAATTTGGACGTACCCAGTACGCCCAAATTTCCTCAAGGAGACGTACTGAGGACGTACTCGGGATGCCTCTTCGTTGTCTGGGCAGGGGTAAAAAAGAAAATCGACGTGAGAATTATAATAGGCTGAAAAGGCTTGGCTTAACCTTGACAAACTGCAAGGGCATCTGGCAAAAATAACTGCGTAATCGCTTTGCTGACACGATTGTCAACCTTAATTGTATGCGCCGACATATTCTGTGCTTTTCGTCACGGTACTGTTCATGGCTGCAGTCACCGCGTAAAAAAATGCACGCACCCCTCCTTTTGTTTGTTTTTGTTTTCTGCGTCTGACATTTGCAGTCATCTTTGGCTCCGGCAGCCCCAATGAACCTTCAGGCTCGCGCATCGCAATCCACCGCATGTTGGTAAAAATTAAAAGAAAGCCTAGCTTGTCACAATGAAACTTTCATATCTGTAGCGCTTTTACGAATGAGAGCCCATCGGCGTCTGTTCCCAGACAACACACGGACGTCCTAAGGACTACAAAAAGACGTCCAACTTTGGAGGTAGGGACGTTCCATGGGATGTCCCATGTACCGCAGAAAAACATCCCAAGTGATACAAAAAGAGATGTTTTAGGGATGTCCCGAACGGCGAGGTTGTGGGAGGTTATTGGGATCTCTTTATCTTTTCTTTCTTTGTGAGATTGATTGATTTCTCACAAGCCGGCAGTCGTTCACTGACCAAAGAATTCTTTGGAACCCCCCCTACAAAAAAATGTTGCAGTGGCTTAGCTCGGCTATGCCAGGATATACGTAGCGTTAGCAAAGGTTCAGCTGATTTTTGTTGTTGCTGCAGGGGTGGTCGGGCGCGTCGCTCAGCCTCCTGGCGACGCCGCTTTGCTAGACGTTCGTCCCTTTGCTCCAGTGTCTCCGCAGCACGTTTAGCCTTCTTCTGTTCATTCCTCCTACGCTCAACCGCTAATTGCAGGGAACTACTTCGGGATCCGATGAGTCAAGCTTCTCCGCTCTTCTGCGCTGTTGAGCAGCATTTGCGCTCTCCTTCTCCATGGCTATACCACACTGGCAAACGCCAGTCAGAAGCGCAGTGGCTCCAGCGCAGTGTCAGACGGCGACTGCACAGCGAGCGCGCGCCGGCGCCAGTGCGTCTACCACGGCTACGACGTCACTCCTCTGGAATGCGCAGACCGGCGGCGGTGAGTCGCGCGCGGCGGCGGCGGAGTGCGCGAGAGGTGCCGGCTCTGGTGGCTCCGGTGCGCAAGCTGTGTGACATCACTGATCCTTGCGCATGCGCAGCACGGCTCTTGATGTGCCGCGCGAAACGGGCTTGGCTAGGCCAGTGTAGCTAACGCTGCAAAAGAGCGTCCAAAATAAGGTGAATACCACGATTATTTATTGCACAGCAGTAGTCCGGTGGAAGTATCATATGCATAGATTCTCCCACATGTCCTCTGCTTTCCGCCACCAGTGGTCTTCACTGCTATAGACTATTGCCAGTTCTGCTGCACAGGTGAACGAGGACGCGGATGTCCGAGATTGTTTCTTCTGTGTTCTGCGTTTCATTGTCAAATAAGCCAGTCTGCGTAAAAGAAAAATATGACAGAGGAAAATGCTGCGCGACAGTAATACAAGCGATGCAAATGTTAGCGTTAATTGTAACAATACTCACAGCACACGACCTATCGTGGGCCATGCATGTAGCATCCATGTCCCGTACCCGTTGCTTCCGCGGGCAGACACTACAAAGGGGCGACAAACAAAATGTGAGAAAGCTGCTAAGAATGCAATAACTGAAATGCTCTAAACTTACCTCAAATGTTATGAACTCGGGCTGGATCGACGAATATTCCAAAGACGCTGGACACACCGATAAACAAGCTGGTGACAATTTCACTACCACGTACATCAGACCACGTGTGGCGACAGACTGCACAAACCGCTCGCAGTGACTAAGGTTCGGCCGTGAAGGCTCTTGCCGAAGTGCACGTATTTAAAAAAAATTTATTTGTACATTTATTACCTCTGACAAATATCAGGGCATAGATTTTTTGGCGGCATGTCTCTTTTATAGCAAAGCTTACTTACAAATTATTTTACCGCTTCAAATACAACTTTTCGGAAGGTGTGTTTGTATACGAAATCCAAGACGTTTAAGCCGTTTCCTGTTTTGTGTCCGTGTTACCGCGTATGAGCAAAGTCAAAATGCGGTGGTGCTATGGCTCTGCAGACTTCGGCGTTCCCGTTGTTGTTGTTTTGTTGTTTTGTGGGGTTTTACGTCCCAAAACCAGTTCTGATTATGAGAGACGCCGTAGTGGAGGACTCCGGAAATTTCGACCACCTGGGGTTCTTTAACGTGCACTGACATCGCACAGCACACGGGCCTCAACATTTCGCCTCCATCGAAATGCAGCCGCCGCAGCCGGGATTCGATCCCGCGACCCTCGGATCAGCAGCCGAGTACCGTAGCCACTAGACCACCGTGGCGGGGCTTCGGCGTTCCCGTGAGGTGATCGGAAAATGACTTGACAAATAAGCACAAAAGGCCTGCACTTCGGAATATTAACTCACTACTTTGGAAGAAATAACAAAATTATAACCGGCGCCCTCGATCACCGCTGACTTCAAACGCGCGCGTTCCATTAAGCAAACGCCGGCATGCAAAATTAAATTACCGGTTATCTGACGTTGTACCGCAATAATCAAATAGTGGCACTTGCTGAAAGGCACTAATTTGAAGTCCTAGTAAAGGCCAACAATGGATGTATTTGGGATGATCCCTAATTATATGTCCCTTGGATGCTTTTCGGACATCCCAACATGGATGTCGTGTGTTGTCTGGGGATAAATAAGCTGGTGACGATCTAAGTACCACGCACATCAGACCACGTGTGACGACAAACTGCACAAACAGCTCGCAGTGGCTAAGGGACGTCCGTGAAGGCTCTTGCCGAAGTGGACGTATTTGAAAAAATTTAATTGCACATTTATTACCTCTGACAAATATCAGTGCGTAGATTTTTTCGGCGGCATGTCTCTTTTATAGCAAAGCTTATTTACAAATTATTTTACCGCTTCAAACACAACTTCTCGGACGGCGTGTTTGTATACGAAATCCAAGACGTTTAAGCCATTTCCTGATTTGTGTCCGCGTTACGCTTTGGAAGAAATAACAAATTATAACCGGCGCCCTCGATCACCGCTGACTTCAAACGCGCGCGTTCCATTAAGCAACGCCGGCATGCAAAATTAAATTACCGGTTATCTGACGTTGTACCGCAATAATCAAATAGTGGCACTTGCTGAAAGGCACTAATTTGAAGTCCTAGTAAAGGCCAACAATGGATGTATTTGGGATGATCCCTAATTATATGTCCCTTGGATGCTTTTCGGACATCCCAACATGGATGTCGTGTGTTGTCTGGGGATAAATAAGCTGGTGACGATCTAAGTACCACGCACATCAGACCACGTGTGACGACAAACTGCACAAACAGCTCGCAGTGGCTAAGGGACGTCCGTGAAGGCTCTTGCCGAAGTGGACGTATTTGAAAAAATTTAATTGCACATTTATTACCTCTGACAAATATCAGTGCGTAGATTTTTTCGGCGGCATGTCTCTTTTATAGCAAAGCTTATTTACAAATTATTTTACCGCTTCAAACACAACTTTTCGGACGGCGTGTTTGTATACGAAATCCAAGACGTTTAAGCCATTTCCTGATTTGTGTCCGCGTTACGGCGTATGAGCAAAGTCAAAATGTGGTGGTACTATGGCTCAGCAGACTTCGGCGTTCCCGTGTGGTGATAGGAAAATGACTTGAAAGATCAGCCCAAGAGGCCTGCACTTCAGAATATTAAAGGGTCTGACAACCGATTTTTAAGGACCCTTATTTTTATGGCGCAATGGAAAGCTCGCCCTCTGTACTGTTTTCACCTGCAGCGGTTACTTCCAAAAGCGCGTGGATATTTCGCACGCGGAATTTTTCGATCTGAGAAGCCTCTAAAAAAGGCAGAGTGCGCACTCTAGCAACGTTGAAGAGTGATCGCGATGCCGATAATCCGCCTCGCTTCCGGACATCGTTCCGCTTTCGCAGGGGTGAGCGTAGCTGTGATTAACCACCCACACTTTGACGTGTTCAACTACTTTTCGAAATAAAAAGACGGTGCGACGAGCTGGCATTGTTTGCCAGGCCTATCTTGTATTTGTAATGCGTTCTTTCGCATGTCCGCGCCTACTTCATGAATGGCCGGGCTCCGGCGCCGCCACTCCGGCCATAGCCGAGCCAAGCCAGGCCAGCTAGATCTGAAACCACGCTTTCGCACGTGACGGCAGAAGCGTGCAGTAGCAACGCGCGCTACAAACGAAGGGTTATCTGCCCATTGTAAGTAACAAAAAGCTTATAATATCACAAGTTTCATGCGGTCCGATACTAATAAACAGATAAAATATTGCGTAAATTCGTAGAAGGTCACGTGACCGCACTCTAACTCTAGTTCGTATGTTTGCCACTTGAGTTACCAAACGTCAGTTTTCGCGACTTTGCATGAAGAAATAAAAACATAAACCCGTGTTTACTGATGAAAAGTGGCGTCGTTTGAGCCAATGCAACACACAATGTTTCCGCCAGTGGGGTCATCTCAATTCAAGTTTTGGGTGGTTGTCTGTCCCTTTAACTCACTACTTTGGAAGAAATGCAAAATTATAACCGGCGCCCTCGATCACCGCTGATTTCAAACGCGCGCGCTTCATTAAGCAAACACCGGTATGCATAATTAAATTGCCGGGTTATCCGACGTTGTACCGAAATAATCAAATAGTGGCACTTGTTGAAAGGCACTAATTTGAAGTCCTAGTAAAGGCCAACCATGGATCTATTTGGGATGATCCTTAAGTACATGTCCCTTGGACGCTTTTTGGACATCCCAACATGGATGTGGGATGTTGGTGCATTTTTGGGACGTCCCTTTCATGTTGTGTGTTGTCTGGGTTCTTACTCATTTATCTTTCGGAAGCGTTTGTTTACGACCAGGTTTTTTAAACTCGGAGCCGTACCGGGCTAGGCTTTAGTTCATTCTTGTCGTCCGTAAAAAACTGTCCGCCGACCTCAGAGGTAATGAAAAACATTGTGACGTGCAGAAAGCTTCGGACATTCCCTTGTAATAATAAACCAGACAAGAATCGGTTCACACAGTGGGCTAGAAGAGATCGGTTTGAAGTGCCACACCACTTTAAGTGACTCAACAGCGGTCGTCTAGCTGTGGACATAAACTTGGCCAACAATCTATAAGGTTGTAGCCAAACTAGTCACTTTACATCTCGTTAATCACAAAGTTATCGTCACGGCTGTTACGATATGAAAGGGGATACACGTGCCCTTTTCTAACCACGTGTGGTGCGCCACAGCTCCTCTGGCTTCCAATTAAACTTATAACCTTTTCATTGTTCTCGTCACGGCATCGTCAAAGTAGCACGTCGGAATATGGGCCGTTCCGGTTATCATACAACGGGCTCGAACAATTAGGTACCCCAAGAACAAGAAGAAGCAATTCAGTATTCAGCGGTGCTGAAATGTCACGCACCAGCGTGTTGGCATTCGCCGAGGCTGGCGCCGTCTGCTAGGGTGCCCTTATCATGGCAGCTGGCTGTAGTTCGCGCGTGCGGCGCTAGAGGCGCCCTTTTACGAAAAAGGTCTATTGTGGATAACAATCCTTCTGTTGCAGACACTTTTATTATATAATAATATATTTTATTTGGACGAACCACTTCTCGTTTTCACCGACACTTCGTCGGCGGCACTGCGGAAAGCCGAAGAATGTGTGTCGAAATGAGAACTCACAGCAGCACACGATCTTGCCACCCGTGTGGGCGCCGCATATTTCCGCTGAAAGTGTGGCGACGCAGTGCACGCGCTCCTTCCACTTCGAAACTAGTCTGTCATCGACTTAGATACTTTTTCGACACGCTTACTGCCAACTATCCAGCCATGTGATATAGTCCTATTCTGCCTGTAATATTCGTTGAATTTTTGAAAAATAATGAAAATGGGCGCAGAATTGCAGCATTGCTTCACCGCAAAGCACATTGTGAGACATAGTAGTGGTCGTCAATGGGTTATAATAAGATAGTGCCATTTCTTTTCAAGCAAATAGCAGATATTTAAGGTGTTCTGTGAAGTATTGTATTTTTAGAGTACTTTTTCGCAACCTAGGTTTCGCCCACTACGGGAAAATTCAAATCGCTGTAATAGACAAAAAAAATTTCCGGAAAATACTTTCCGAGGGCAATAGTGCACGGATATGAACGTCCACAATTTTTTACAATACAATTGGACAGGGTCGAGGACATTGTTTGGGACGTTTGGCGTGGAATGACCCCTTTTAGATCTTCTACGCTCGGACCTTCTCAACAACCAGGAATTTCCTCGAACGCTTAACTCTCATCAGAAGTAGGCGCAGCAAAAGGAGAAATTTCGGCCTACTATTTCCTTTGCGACGCAGTCCGGCTGGAGCAGCTGCCTTCCTGTTGGTACATAAAGGTGCAGGACTTCGTTGTTGTGTTCTCGCCGACTTTGGGGAGCACAGTGAGCTCCCCTCACCTTTCATAGCTGGACAACGCAGAAAACTGCTGCGTTTTCTTGGCCCGAAAACACCATCAGTGACAGCCTCCCAGCCTCTCCGAATGCCAGCGATAGCAGTGTATGAGCGTCTTTCTTTTGTTTGGTATAATAAGTGGTGCCCCACTCGTAAACTGGAAGTGGCCGTTACAAAATTTCGCTGATCGTATATTGAATTTTTATTTACACAGGTCTGGTCTGGTGCCATCTCCACTATGCTGTTATTGTCAAGAGCCTGAAAACACTTATCATCTTTAATTGCCTTTTAGTTTTATTTTTTGAATGTAATTAGTCAGAGGAAAAGGCATTTCGAAATTTTATTCAGGAATTTAAAAATTCCCCTGTATTCTCAGAATATTCTTTGCTTTCGGGCGACCTCACTAGGCTACAGCAATAGGAACGTCTGCTCAGCCATGTGCAATTTCTTTCGTGAAACAAGAGAAATTCATTGATAATCATCGTTCCCATCAAAACTTGGTACCTCGAAATTGCTCCCACTAGTTGATTAAACTTCAAATTATTTTATTATAGTTCATTTGTATGACAAAATAGTCTATCACTCTTTAAGATTTATTTCTTCCTTATGCTACCGATTCCTCCCTTTTCCTTTGTTATAGTTCAAGTTTTTCTTCCTTATATTAGAAGAAGAAGAAGAGTGGTTCAAATGATGGCCAATCACCTGTAGTGGGCAAGTGCCACATATCAAGGAACAAAGAAAGAAAAGCAAGTAATTCTATATCGTGCGAACGCGCCACGAGGAAGTCGTCATCGTCGTGAGCGGCCGCCTTCTCGTGCTCAAGCGTGCTCGTGGCCTTGAGAACACCCGCTGTTCCAGCCGAGCCATGGTCAAGATCGCTGAGCAAGCTTCGTAACTGGTAAGTCGCAATTCAAGCCACCTACTTAACTACGCGTCAGCAGCCATAAGGCATCTTCGCGCATTCCACTTTCTGAGATGCGTTCCGAGCCCGCAAAGTAGACGCCTCTCGTTCTTTTGGCCAGCTACTTAATTACGCTGTGGTTACCGGCGAGGGTCAAAGTGCTACCGATAGGATGAGAAGCCAGGGTTTTCGAAAGGACAGCCACGGCCGCTCAATTAAATAGATATAGACAGATAAACTTTATTCAGGTCCTGAAGGAATCCGCCCTCGCTTTATAGGGGGAGGATCGCGGGTCGCTTCCTCGTAGGGACTGGGAGGCCTAGCCCACCGCCGCGTCGTGGGCCTCCTGGACAGCCATGGTTTGTTGTAGTAGGACAGGACTCTTGATTAAGGAATAGAATTCTTCTTCAGGGAAGTCTTGATGACGTTCCTGTAAAGAGGGTCACCTCCAGAGCACGTCTAAAATCACTGCGATCGTTACAGTTTGGAAAAAGTGGTGAAATGCCTGCGTAGTGACTGTAAGTCGATCGGCTCGTCGAATGCGCTTGTCCGTCTCTGAACGCGATAGTGCTCGTTTTCTCCGCGATGGCGCTCATCGGGGAAAGCATAGAGTTTCTTACCATGTTAGAAACTCTATGGGGGAATGATAGACTCGCTGAAAAAATTTGAGTACCGCAAAGGTCTCCTAGATGCTGGCAACATTGACAGGTGGCGGACATTTCCCTTCCGCGGGCAGTCCGACGCGATGCTGGTAGCATTGGGAAGTGACGGAGTTATTCGCTTCGATGTCACGCCCTTATCGGCGAAACTGGGATACGTTTGTGTTTTTCTTCAAGCGGATACCACGTGTGATTCCGAGGTACCGATGGTTATGACCGTGCCACGTCATTAAGCTTCGAACGTTTTGTGAAATATGTGGAAGTGGCTCGGATGCTTCCCGAACCCCCCCGTGGATTCGTCGGTCTCGTTTTACTGATGTTCGCCAGACACGCGTATGCGTTTAACAAATTTCTATTGTATTAAACCCTAGTGTGATGTGCGCACTGAATGAATGTTGAGATAGTGCTTGCAAGACTGGCAGCCGAATCGAATGTGTTGCCGTGTTTATACGTTGCACCCAACAGCTCGTTTGCCTACTTCGTCGGCGACGTCGACGTGAACTGGAATATTTTCGTGTTTTTCTTCAAGCGCATACCACAAGTGCCATATAACCATCGGAATGATGGTCGCGATGCTTCCGCACAGTCTTCGTGGCTTCATCAGTCTCGTTTTGCATATGAGGATATGCGCTCAAAAACGCTAGTGACGTGTGCGTATCTTGAGATGGTGCTTGCGAGACTGGCAGCCGATTCCATGCGCGATGCGTATCGGAAACGAACGAACCGAGAATGCGGGCAACTCAGTGCTGCGGCTACTCGTGTATTTACCTCCATGGGCCGCAGTCGTGCGACTTTAGCTGATAAACGATGTTACCAACGGCGATTTATCATTATTTATATAGCATGCGTCACACTGGCTTTTTCGGGTGCGATGAGGATTATATTTCGCAACCGCGATTGCTCAGCAAGTTAATGGAGATCAAGCAACGTACTCGATTCAGATCAGCACAGAAAGAGAGAGCGGACCGAAAAGGCGCCGTGCTACACTTATGTATTATTTGCGAATGAGCGTAATCTATTTACTGATTAATTCTTCAAGAAATAAGCTCTCTGAATGGCTAACATTTAGGTGAGCTTACCGAGATATGTGACACTTGTGTGTGCAGACACCAGTAAATGTGTATGAATGGTGATGATGTTTGCTTTTTATTGGCGCAAGGGCCAAATGTGGCCAAAGCGCGCCATAAATGTGTATGAAGGTGTGAATTTTTATGACCTAGTTTGCCTGCTATTACCAAAGTGCAGTGTATTTGCAGATGTGGAAATTGGTTTGTCATTCATGGAACAGCAGTGTTGTTCTTACCCTGGTAATATTTTTTGCCTATAGTGCACTTTCAGTGAAGCAAACTATCGAGTGAAATTACTGACAAAATAAGTCTTTCTAGAAGGGTCCTGTATGTAAGGCAAAAGGCATACCAGCAGTGCACTACAGCAGTGCACTTGGCAGTGCAATTACAGCATGCTCTTTAGATTGGGCACATGCTTGGGGAAGTGTACCTTGCTTTAACCTCCCTTGATATAAAATGACACATCAGCAGCATGGCTGCACTTGGGCTTGTTAGTTGAGCACCAACAGCACAAAAAATTGATGAAGAGGCTGAAAGGCAAACAAGTACAAAAACATTCCTTTCAACAAAATGTTTTGCCAATACACAGCATATTTGCAGTGAACACTCAGCACAAACAATCACATGTGCGTGCAGTGGTAATAACACTATCACAGTCTTCTGAATATGGTATGGTCTACTCTACATTGCACAAGGCCATCCATGAGCAAATGGCACAATTATGACCCATACCTGAGATTGCAGCAGTTTTAGTAATCTTTAGTATTGCTTATCGAAGAAGACATGACCTATTTTTATCCGTTGCTAACTGCGAATCCATTTGGATTGAAATTGATAACTGCTTTCTAACTCGAGACAACAAGAACTTCATATTTGGCTGCATTTACCGCTCCCCTTCGTCATCAGTTAATGATTTCTGCACCAGTATTGACCATATTTCGCATAACCTTTCACTAGAAAATAAAAATGTTGTCATAGTGGGTGGTTTTAACATTAACTTACTTGATGAAGGATCACTTACTTGTATTAACTACACTAGTTTGTTTCATGGTTATGGATATCACTGCTTAATTGACATTCTCACTTGCAAAGATTTAACAGCTCAGGTACGCTTATTGATCACACTCTCTCTAACTTGCTTGACCCACCAGAGGCGAAAGTTTTTCATATCGACATTACTGACTATTGCCCCATCATTTTACGCTTCAAAAGTGATGCACGACCCTGTTCCTCTTTACACTCTAGATATGTCTTGGACAAAGACGGCTTCATAACGGCTGTTGCTGATACTAACTGGTCCGAAATTAAGTCACTAAACGATCCACGGAAAGCTTTCTCTGCATTTATTTCACTAATTACATCGCATTTACGAAAGTTCACTTCCAAAAAGAAATGTAAAAACTTATTGCTTTTTCCCACAATCCATGGTTATCGCAACAGCTATTAGCTGAAATGCGCAAACAGGATAATTTATATAGGAAAACTAAAAAACAACCATTTAACAGGAATTTACGTGCCCGATACAAGAGCTTCTGTAGTACTCTTAACTTAAAACTTAAAACTGCCAAAAGGCTTTATTTTGAACAAAGAATCCTACAGGCAGCTAACAACACTAAAAAGAAATGCGAGATTGTCAACTCCTTTTTACATAGAAACACCCGGCAAGATGACGTACGTCGAATTTTAATTGACGGAATAGAACACACTTCTCCTTCAAATATAGCTGAGGCTTTCAGTAGTTTCTTCTTCCCTGAAAATTCAAATTCTCCTGCACAAATCATCAACATGAATCATCTACCCCATTCATTCTTTTATTTCCTATTACACCAGATGAAATAATTGCTGTTATAGGTAATTTAAAATTGACAAGTGCTGGAATAGATGAGATCTATCCTGATAACATAAAATCTATTGTGCATCTAATATCGGACACATTTTCCTATCTAATATCGGACACATTTTCCTTTACTGTTAATTTAATATTTAAGAACAGTGTATTCCCCTGTGAACTGAAGCGTGGCAAAGTGATACCTGTACTAAAAAGAGGCGACAGATCATTAGTATTACGTAACTACCGACCCATTTGTATTTTGCCGTTCTTTGGAAAAGTTATTGAGAAACTAATTGAAACACGATTAACAAAATATCTTTCTAAATTCAATATCCTCTCCTCTTCTCAGTTTGGTTTCCGCCATGGATACTCAAGAGAGATGGCGCTTATTCATCTTACTGATCAGCTTAAAAAATTAATCAACGAAGGATATCTAGTCGCCTCAGTATTCATCGATCTAACAAAAGCATTTGGCAGTATAAATCACAATATTCTGTTCACTAAACTTGAGTGAATTGGCATTTGCGGGCCTGCTCTTTCATTACCAAAAAGCTCCTTATATAGACCCTTTCACCGGCGGGTTCCCGACGACCTGCAAACCGGTTTGCACCCCTAGGATGCTTCCGGTCGCTGGGGTCCCCAAGCGCTGCGATCCTGCGTTCTATTGTTGTTCTCCTCAACCCCAGCAAGAGCACAAAGGGACGCAAGCACTTGCCCCTCGCCGGAAGTAGCCTGGGGTATGCGAGGGACGCGTTCAAGTTGTTTCTATTCCCAATATTCTCAACAGCGAACTACTAACATAGGTGTGCCACAAGGCTCTGTTCTGGGGCTACTTCTGTTTTTAATTTATAATAATGATTTACCTAATTGTCTCTCTTTGACCCAATTCATTTTGTATGCTGATGATATGACCATATTCACCTATCATAAAGATATCTCTCGTAAATATTTTAAATGCTGACTTGGAAAATATTTTAAAGTGGTGTAATACCAACATCTTATCTATTAATGCTACTAAAACCAAATTTGTTGTATTCACATCAGCGTAACTTATTATCAATACCTCATATTATTTTTGGTCCCCACTACCCCTCTCCTAGCTCATGTTCCTCCTTTCTTGGCATTCTTCTTGATAATAATTTAAAATATCAGTATCATATTGCTAACATAAAAAAGAAAATTGCGTATGGTATACGCGTCTTAATTCAAACGTGCCCTTACTTCTCACGCATCACATTGCTGTCTCTTTATCACTCTTTCGTCCATTCTCATTTTGCTTATGGGGAAATACTTACAATACTCATATTGCATCTCTCCAGATTGTCCAGACCATGCTGTAATAATAATCACATGTAGCTCACGTCTTTCCAATGCCACATCTTTACTTTGCGAGAATAACATCCTTACCATTACTGAACTCACTAAATACAAGCTAGACTCACTAAATACAACCACAGACTTATTAATAACAAACTTCTGCCGGCCATTTTTTCCTTCTTCTAATCTTATGATTTATAGTACTACCCGATTAGCATTAAATAACAATTTTCTTTTGCCCAGAATTCGTACTAATTACGGTAAGCAAACTGTAATATTCACTTTCATTTCCTTATGGAACGCTCTTCCACTTATCATGAAAACTACAAGATCATTATGTCAATTTAAGAAAGAGCTAGAAATGTATTTACTCCATGCAGACTAACCAGAACAGTTACTGTTTCTTTCATTGTGTGCTTTGTTGTTCAGTGTATCTTGGATTAAGGTTTTTAAACTGTTGTACGCTTGTTTGTTTGTTTTTTTTGTCTCACTATTTTTAGTGACATGTTAAAAATTTGCTATTCAATGTAATCACTTGTATGGTTTTCACTTCACTTCTATCTTTCGCTACTGTTGCTGTGAGTTGCCTACTATGTACATCATTTGTTTTTGTACAGGAGGTCCTGATGCAGTCTCTTGACTATGGGACCTCCTCCTGTATACTAAATGCCTGTAACTTTACCCAACTTGTAATAAAAATTGATTCTGAGTAATGCTAGATGCCAAGGTGATCTGGGATTGCCTGTGTGTTTTTAGCTTTTTACCACACCAGATACATATAGATAGAAATCACTGTGGGCACGTGTAGTGAAGCACTGGCAGCTGCTGGCTTACATGAGGCCATTTCGTGGAGAATAGCACAAGTTAGTGACACCAGCTTCCAATGCAGAAATGAACATCAGCTTTTTCACTTAAGCCTGCCTTCATAAGGTAGTGCGGATTCCTTGAACACGTAGATAACTGCTTGCATTTCATGTTCATAACTTTTCTCTTTCACGACCTGTGTTTGTGCATGTGTTTCCTACAAACTTAAGGTGGTGATACTGTAACCAAAAGCTTCCTTCTGTGTTGTGGGAAAAAACTCCAAACGCATTGGTAAGGAATGAGACCACAATAGTTCATACTCTTTAAAAGTTTAGTTCATGCCAACTCAGATGAAGCAATGGCTTGTTCATTGTTGATTTTGCTATCTATTTGATATCTATAGCACACGTGATCTCTCAAACTCAAAGTGCAATTCTGTAAGCTGGAATTTGTAGTTACAAAAATTTTTTTCCGAAAGCTAATGCACAATTTGTGGACATGAATGTTTTTAAGCACACTTTATACTGCTACAGTGAAATCAGAGTCGTATGGGTCATCAAGTTGTCAACATATGTAAATGTTTAGACAATGTTCTGACCATTCGACTGGATGTTAGATTCCAGTCAAATTCTGGCTGAGCGCCAATATCGCATATCACAGATGAGACACTGGAGACATAACCACTGTTGGGAGTGTTCAGGCTCTGAAATCTTGCTGGATCAGGCTTTTGATAAAACTACCTGCATCTCTTACAGCTCTACTGCATTTTGGAGCATACCATACCATATAATACTATATATATTGTGCTCGATGTGTTACCCTATGTAGCCAATTGCACATAGGGGGTAAGGTTCCTTCAAGCCGTGTCAGTGCAGCTTTTTTTCCACATCCACCTCCATTTTATTACCACTCCTCTGTAAGTATGTGCGTGCAAATGGAAATCAATAAATCAAATCTCTCTCGTATATTGCATTATGCAGTGGGCCAGGCTGGCACATTCAGAATGGGATGCAATTAAAAAAGTGTACAGAAGTAAACAGCAAATATTTATTTGTCAACAGCAACAGATGGCACTCAAAAATACAGTTGAAATTTCTTTTTATTGGAACACCCTGTTTTAACGTGGTAGAGAGAGAAGGAATGAAGAAAATGCAGGGAGATTAATTAGACTTTTTCCTGTTTGCTACTCTACGAGTGGGAAGGGGAACAAGGGAATAAAAGACAGAAAACATGCAGATTCATAAGTTGCACGTACAGTGCAGCATAGCTACAGGTGAGTAGCTGGGTAAGTTACCTACAGGCATTGTAGAAGGGCTCGCAACATTCTCAGCTGATGAGATTTGGGGCCGGACTTCCAAGACCTTTTAGGCCATAAAAGGCCAATGATCATTAAACCTGCTTAAAGTACACTAGAAAGTCTGGCGATATTTGTCAGTTCGATAACAATGGATCAGTAGGTGATGGGTGATGCCTTCACTTTTGCATACAAAACACACTCAGTGATTCAAGCATTCTAATGTGACACCCACACAAGTACTATGCTGACCCGCAGGTGACACAGCAATGTGGCATTAGATAGAGAGCTTCAAAGATAGACTGAGGCATTTTAAACAACAGTTGGTGCTTATACATGGTGCCAAGCATTCAACGTTGCCACATCATTCTATCCTGGCAGCAGTGCCCAACTCGTCACATTACAACTGCGCATTATATGTACATGAAAGGGAGACCTCATCCTGGGGGTCTGTTTTGATAAAAGTATAGACAACTGGGCTTAAATTGCATCTTGTGAAATGATTAAGCACAGCGCATATGTCGATGAAAAGATAACAGGACAGTGTACTTACTTGCAACTGAAAGCTTCATTCAAAAAGGACCATTATGTAAATGTACAGAAACAAAGCGCATGTCAAGACAAAGGTTTGAGCAAACAAAGGCAAATGGTAGAAATAGACATAACAAGGAAGTTGCTTTCCTTTATAGTTCGGTGATGTTTGTTTCTATGATTTGCCTTTGAGACCATGCACTTTAGCACCTTTCTCAGTACGCTTAGCTTGCCTCCTTTTGAATCGGTCTTTCAGCTGCAAGTGCTTTTTTTGTCTTTGCTTTGTCTGCATCTGCAATGCGTTCAGTCACTTCACAAGGTGCAATACTTTTGCAAACAAGCTGTCTATATAGGAAGGGAGGGGCCTTGTCAAGGACAAATGAACTTGTCAAAATGTTGGATCAAGGCTATGGCTTCCCATATTCACCCATTGTTATGCAAGTCTCTATGATCTGTGACACTTTTTTTGTTTTCATTGAACTGCATTATCGTTCTTTAAAGAAACACTTCCACAACAGGAGTTTTCAAGGTCTGGTAAACAACATCTACACCACCAAGACACCACTGAAATCTCTACTATGGATAACTTCCCATGTTCCAATGATCATGCGCAACACCTTGAACATGTTATCAAAGTACCCTTGTGCTTTTCCGACTGCTATGTAGTTGCACCACATACAAACAGAACAGTTGATATTGCCTGAGGTTATTAATTTTCGCAGCATTACCAGCTCATGTACTCCCGTGTTCCTCAGCTATAGAGTAAGTTTATCACCCCCCCTTTTTTTTTCCTTTGTTTTTTCCTGAGAAGGATATGAAATGGCCACAAAATCTGCTGCGACTAGCGCTGGTACTTTCAAGGGGCTATGTTATTGTCATCCCACTTTGTATAAACAAAAGTTAACTGCAGTGGATAAGCGGAGAGGAAACACTTCAATTCTTCACAAAGCTATGTCCATCTTGGCCAAAATGTTCTTTAAGACCAATAACCAAGCACAAGACCTTCACTTATGCCATGCCTTCAACTGTTTTCCCGCACATCCTTTGATGGTTTCCTCAGTCTACATACCAACATACCAAAACCCAGACTATAGACAGATGACAGTATGAACGTCTTCAGACAATCCGTCACAGTGCTGAAACTTAGAAGGGTGGGTCAGCTGTCAGAGCTGTCAATGTCTCACTGAGCCCGATATGCTTAGGCACCACGATAAGCTTGACAAGCTAGGGTGGAGGTCATTCTGCGGTTCCTTAGGCCCCAAGAAACCTCTCTCTCTCGAATATGCCATGTTGTACAGACTTCTTGGACAGCTACACAGCAGTTGGTCCCGTTCTGGGCTGTGGCACTGAAGCAAGGCTGGTGTGAAGTAGAAATAGCTGAAGGTTATTTTCAGCTACTAGTAGGTGCGATTAGCTTGAAATTATGGCTTTCAAATTGTGCCTCGCTGCCATCCTGTGACGATCGTCTTGATGTACCATTCATAATGCGTGAACTCAGCACTTCGATTTTCTGCCTCCCAATGTTTGTCCGCACCAGGGCCTGATATCACTTACTCGGCTCTGTCACCAAAGCTAGGAAGCATGGACGGCTCTTTTGTCATTCTACAATTATATACGTGGGACACTGCAACGATGCTACACAAGTGGTAGTGCAGCAGAATCGTTGACTTATTGAAACCAAGGAAGTGCTCATACAAACTTTCTTCCAATCGCACTGGACAGTTGCATTGCAATAGTAATGGAACATATGGTTGTGAGAAGACTGGAATGGTTCTTGGAGAAAAAATGCGACCTTGCAAGATTTGACTAATGGTTTCCTCATAAGTTGACCATCCAATGATGGCATAGAACAGGAAAGACTGAGATTGGTTGGCATGATTTTCTTGGACATAAAAGGCGCCTACAATAACATCCTTCATGAAGCCATTCTTGATGCACTTCACGATATTGGCTTGGCTGACCAGCCCTGCACATGGATCATTGGTGCCCTAGGCCGATGGGTCGACGGCCAACAAGGAGATGGGCTGGCACCACGTAGGGTGTGAAGTCTCACAAGGCGTGGTCCTCAGCCCTGTACTGTTTAACATCATTCTCACTGGCCTTGGTGCAGAGCTCTCTGGCACTGTCAAAACCAATGCATCCTCAGAATATATGCATAATGGCATCGGGAGTAACTTGTCCGTGAATGCGGGAGAGACTGCAACAGGCCACAACAATAACATTGAAGTACTTGCACTGTCAGGGCCTGCAGCTCACAGTGGCAGAATGCACCGCATTGGCATGTATGAAAAAAGCTATGATGTGGTGCCCAATCTTCGCTGCCAGAGCAGTGATTCCTGCGGTCACGCGCCATAGATATTTAGGTGAAGTCATTGACCGTGGCCTATCATGGTCGAAGCATGTCACTGCACTACGGATGAAATTAGCCAATTTTGTGGATTTTCTTCACATAGTAGCTGGACTCTGATGGTAAAGCTCTGAGAAAAGCCTTCTGCAGTTGTATCAGGAAGTGTTGGTGGGTATCATGCTGCAGTGCACCAGTGCTTTCAAATATGCATGTAGCATGCACCCGTCTGATGGAGAGCCTTCTGGCATGAGCCCTGCGAACATGCCTGGGTCTTCCACAGTGTACTTCAACCTCTGGCACCATAGAGAAGTTGTGGATTGAGGTGTGCAGGTTTTATGAGCCTCTCTCATGCCATGTTTGCTTGCTGACATGACAAGCACATTATCCCTTGACGAAACTTCAGGCACATCAAGTAGGCTGCAACTACTCGAGATGCCTCAACAATTATGGACACATCATCCCTGGAGTGCCACCATGGACACTGCTCTGGCAATTGGCGTAGGGCCATTGGATACCTGAGGTTTTGAAGAAGTCATGTCTTACTTATGCTGCCCTCAAGCAACTTGCCTTGGCATGTTTGTCCGGCCACTACAAGAGCTCTGCACAAATATACGCTGATGGGACTGTGACACTGGGGACCCACACCGTGGCCTTTGTGATCACTCAGCGAAATACCTCCCACGGCAATACAAACTTGACTAGAAATAATCTTCAACAGCCACAAAACTTCTTGCTCTGCAAGAAGCTCTGTGCTTTGTGTCCTGGTGGCAACCACCACATAAGTAGATGGTGTCTTGTGCAAACTCAGCCATTCAAACTTTTTTTGATCCCTTTTCAAAAAAAGGACAATATTATACATTAGCTTTAGAAATCATAGGTGCATTCAAAATAACACAATGGAATGGTCATTCCATTACATTCTGATGGGTACCTGGACACTGTGGCTGGGCAGGCAACGAGGTGGCTGATGCTGAAGCGAGTTCTGTTGCAAATAGTGCCCATATCGAAGTAAAAATACCGTGCTCACAAAGTGATGCGAGCTCTCTGGTGAGATCGCACATAAGAGGTCTCGCAACAACACTGGTCTCAGCAAGGTCACTGGTACAAACATCTAAGAGAAATATATCCTGACAGAACTTTTCACTTCCTGGAAAGAATCAACCAAAGCCATGCCAGTATGCTTTACCGCATTCACCCCGGTGTTGGCTTCACTTGGTGCTTTGCACACCTCATCATTTGTGTGGACACGCATATATTCCACAATTGTCCTCTCTATGGGCAACAATAGAAGACACTGGCTTCCACGCTGGCAGGCGTTGGTGCACCAGGCCTGACTGAAAGTGGCATTCTGTCTGCAATGTCTTAGAAGAAAGTTTCCACAACCACTACAAAGGCAATTCATATCTTGAAGACTACTGTGCTGGATGCTAGGCTTTAGAGAAGGTATATGTGTGTCGTGAATGTACAGACACATCACCCTGTCCCTGTCATCATACATCCCCCATCTCTCTCTTCTTTCCCTTTTCAAGCTGCGCAGTCTGGCAGGCCAATGCGTAAAAGCTCAGGCCAACCTCTGCAGTCTTCCAATAAAATATTTCTTTCTCTTCTCAGTCTGCCATTTCAAGTGGGAGTAGAGGCCCCATTACAATTAATGCGCACTATGATGCTGGCCCCTTGCACATTTTACAAAAACTTGATTTGTAATCGCTGGTTCTAAGCTCTTCCCTCTAAGAGCGACTGCCAATTTTGCATGCAATGTGCTATGCCAGGGAACGAAGAGATGCCGCTGCATCACTTGCTTTGGGATAACCCTATTAATTACAGTGCTCTGCGCACTGTGGCACCCAAAAACACAGTAGGAGCATCATCATTAAATTGTGCTGGCAGTTTCTCTAAATGAGTGAAAAAAAGCCACAGCAAACTGCAAAGACAAACATAAAAAAAACAATGGCATGTCCTTGCCATGGCATGTTTACAGGTCCTGCGATCACTTTGTGTTGTCACTGTGTATGAAAGAACAGCCATTAAGAACTGCTTCTGTGACCTGAGGGAGATATTTCTAATTTCCAAAGGTGTTCACCACCATGCATTGCTGCCTGAGTGATATGGTTCTACGATGACACTCAAAAATTCATAGATAAAAGATTTATCCCAGCAAACTCTTCTAAAGCTATGTTCTCTATGTGCCACACATATGGTAACGGGCTCTTTGAGCGACTTATGAATAGGATTTAAAAATATCACACAAAGCGATTGGGCAGTTCACACACAAAGTATCACAGTATATATAGGCGAGCAGCACATCTATAAATAATCGTGTTATAAAGTAGTAAAATGTACTAGTGGGTCTTATACCACTAACATAGAAGTGGAAGTAGTAGTGAATACTGAAGCAGCCTTACAATAAATCACAGAATGACCCATTCTGCAAATGCAGAATGGATAAATCGGCCATAAAACAATCACAAGATGCCGCTACAATTGGAAGTAGTACTGAATACTAAAGCAGCCTTACAATAAATCACAGAATGACCCATTCTGCAAATGCAGAATGGATAATTCGGCCATAAAACAATCACAAGATGCCCCTACAATGGCAGCGCAATGTAGAAAAGCACTTAAAGCTTGTGAAAGGTGTAGTACGAGTGGGTATACAGGCGTTTGTGCCAGCAAAACCTAGAGTGCAGAGTAGGTTTTCAACTTACAAAGCCCTTGGTAAGGACGTACAGCAACTGTACTGTCTGAAAGCCTGAAGTATAGAGTGCATGGCGAGCTCTACCTCTTGCACTGCATTCCGTTAACGATGGGTCTGCCTATCAAATACAAGCCAAGCAATCAGCTGAGTTTTCACTGGCATGAACAAGCCATTGTGCAGACTTGGGAGGAAACAATAACCAAGTAGTGCAAGAAAGTTGTGGTGGAAAAATAGAAAAAACATGAATTCTGTTCTCTTTGACACAGTCCACAAAGCACATCAACTAACACTAAGGCAAACAGTACATTTGCTGAACCTTTTGCAACATGCTACAGCCTTTTTTTTTTCTTTAACATTCATTTTAGTCATGCAGTGCTTAGATCAAAACCATGGTGAGTCAAAAAACAAAAACATAGTACCCTGATTATAAGCGACACCTCATCTAAGGGGCAGAAACCGCTGCCTGGTCTACGTCTCTTGGAGAAGGGTGGATCAACTGTGTGTCTCATTTTACATTACTGAGAGTCACATGCATGCCCACTTTTTGACGCACATTTTGGTTCTGATGGTAATGTATAACATATTTCGAGCTAGTTGGTTCATCATGGGTAAGGACAGCGCGCTCACACGAGACGAAGAAAGACAAGACGACATACAAGCGCTGACTAACAACTGAAGTTTTATTGCTCTGACACCTTAAGATACATGAAGTATCAAAACAATATATAAAGACAAACTAGACGGGGCTAAAAATGTTGCTGTTATTCCCTACGTGCACGGCATCTCGCACAATTTGAGAAAAAGTAGATAGGGTAGGTGTCCACATTGTTTTCTTGGCACTGGATAAATTGTCTAGTCTGTGCAAACGCGCATATCAAATGGGCAGAAGTCCTCCAAACCATTTTGTGCCTTGTGCCAAAGGTGTGGTTTATTCGATTCCTCTTACATGTGGTCGCACTTACATAGGCCAAACCAGTAGATGCTTTAACAAAAGACTGTTAGAACACAACTATAATGTTACAAGTAGGATCTCTGGTCATCTAGGCATACATTGCTGAGATAGTGATTGTATTCCTGAATTGCGTAGAACAAGTGTGCTGCGTAGATGCAGCAACAAGACGACACGTGAGATAATTGAAGCAGAAAGAATCGTGCATCTGAAGGACAGCTGTGACAGCGCTTCTTTCATAGCTCTGCTGGATAAGGAGTTGCATTTTTTATCGGGGCTCAGTAATCTTGCCTAGAGCGTGCTTCAAGCCTTGTTTCTTTGTATATTGATACTTGATGTATATTAAGGTGTCAGAGCAATAAAACTTCAATTGTTAGTCAGCGCTTGTGCGTCGTCTTGACTTTCTTCGTCTCGCGTCAGCACACTGTTCGTACCCATTTTTATGGTACTTTTTCTGCATTTCTTCATTTTTTTTTAAAAACTAAACCGCAGTCTACACAACAAGAACTGCTGCACAACCTTGCTAGCAATGTCATGGCATGTAGGTAGTGCTGAAAATCAACAGCTCCAATTACGTCACCAACGTGTTTAAGAGGAACCTTTCCTGCCACACGAGAACCTTCATTCTTTCTGTAGTAGGTTTCCACACATTCCACAAGGGACATGAGCACACCAGAAGGTGTGCATAAAGATGGCTTGCTAGTTACGTAGTTCTTCAACCGTAAGAGCAAGCCTGCCCGAGTGAGTGGCGTTGTTTTCAACTAGTGCTCTTTTGCAATTCTCAAAGTTCGTGCTTTTTAATGATGCTTTAGGCAACATACCCTACCAGATATTCCAGTGATTCATGCTCTTCTGGCACAAGATTTTCTGACAAAGCGGGTATCTTTACAGTATCATCTAGTTTGGCATTTAAGTGAGGTCTGGAGAACAGAAAATCTGTCAGGTTTACTGAATTGTTCGTATCATAGCTGTCGTGCTTGCTTGGCTTTAAAAACTATGCAGGCACGATGAGTCAAAGAGTGTGCTTGAACTCTCTGGCTCTGGGCAGAGGAGTTTTGGCGTGGATGGTGGTGAACAGGTTTCCTAGGGCATCTTGGGAGAACTGACTGACCATCAGGAACTTTAAGCCTTTCGACCTTATATACAGCTGGTGAAGATTCAGTACTGTAGTATATATGATCATGCCAGCCTGTACAGACTTCCATGATGCATTAGGCCTGCTTATGGTAAAAATTTGGAGCTTCCAAAATAATTCAATAAAACCTTCCCGAAAAGCTTCAGTCTACTTGCCCTTTTGTACGCACAAATAGCTTCAAGCTAAGGGTGGTGTGCTTGATGTCATAAGGGAGAACCATTTAAACACTTGTTCCAGAAACCACGCATTCGTCAAAGCTTTCTCATCAATTTTTTTCTGCCCGACCAGAAGCCTAAGTGCAGCTGAGACACTGCGACTGCATAAAGCATAAGCCATGCCGACATTCTTTTTTCGAAGTGGATTCAAGTGTTTAAGCTTTAAATGTGGCACAACCTTCAGACTGTGCCTTTCAGCAATTTCGCACGGCTGTTCAACATAGTACTTTGTTGACCTGAAAGAAAAAAAAAATACTACAGTCTTAGTTTGCCCGTTATGTAAGCAAGTTCAGATGTGGATTTCCCCTTATGATTATGAACTTTTATGGAAACATAAGAGATAGCTGATTTGATGAACACATCGCTTGAATCAATGAACAGATCGCTAAAAACAATGTAGAACAGGGAATGTCACAGGAGCCAACGTTTTGACAAGTGGACTTGTCTTCGTCCACGTGTTGTCCAAGTGAGACCAAGAACGAGGAGTGCTCTCTCTGGCCTTTGCTTAAATAGGCAGTGGGGGAGAGAGTAGTGCCCCCTAATAGCAGGTATACAGGCACAGCGTAGCGCTCCCTAAAGGCAGGTCTACAGCAGTTCAAATCAAAACCCGACCCAATACACAACAGTGAGGACATGTGGTTCGAGAGCGCCCATACTTGGTAGCCACTATGTTGCATAATCTCCAAATGACCTGCTTACCGCTCCCCACGTCAGAGGTTACACAGTCTATAGAGACACCAATAGCCTCACATTTCCTTATTATATTGAAGCGAATGCCCAGTACTTCCTTTGCATTAAAGGAATTGCCTGCAATGAAAAGACCAAAAGTTATGTGATAGGCAAGCCTGACATTTTTTTTAATAGAAGGTGTGAAAAGAGTGAACAGTGCATCATTATTAGCTGGATAAACTGTTTCTGCTCTTTATAAGCTACAGAGTGGGGCATTATTTACCTGAGAAATGGTAGGTTACTGTCTGTTTCCACCTGGATGTGATTCCTCCAAGCATAAATACGAGGGCATGGGTTGCAAGACCTGCTGGCACACTTGGGTCAGATGATGCGACAATAGGATATCCTGGATAGTGCATGAGTGCATATTTGGAATTTGCATTATATTTTGGGCAATCAGGCAATAGATATCAATAAAATATTCTTCATTCTAATAGAGAAAGAAGAGTTTTGGCAGTCATGATTACACTTAAGTAGTGTCAGGACAATTACAATACAGTGCTGACCATCGTAATGAAATACAATATGAAAATTTAGGACCATATTATAATGCTGTTGCCATGCCAGCTTCTAGTCAGATATATGTTTTGGAAGCATCTGACAAGGGCCTTCCATTAACAAAATAGTGAGCTGCACAACTGAAGTTTACATTCACGGAGGTGGCCAGAGTAGAACATTTATGAAAATCTGTGACACCATGAAATTTTAACCAATCTTACCAGGATTTCAGAAAGTATCTTCTACAAAGACAGTTGCTTACTACAGTTCACTACTTTGTAGCTTGTCTTTATGGTAACAATCAATAGGATGTAATATTCCTAGATTACAGTAACATGTCCAGTACATTTCTTCAAGATTAATTAGTTATAAACCTTTGTTTGATTGCTATGCCAGAAACACTTCTTGAACTTCAGCTTATCTGAGTAGCCTGAATAATCATGTTCCAGTAGGAGAATGTAACTCTCATTGCTTACTGCAGTTTATTCCTTTGTAGCTTATCTTTGTGATAACAATCAGTGTGATATAATAGTATCAGTAAAGCATGTGGTACAGTTCTTTAAGATAAACTAGTTATAAACCTTCATTTGATTGGTTGCCAGAAACACTTCTTGAACTTCAGCTCACCTGAGTAGCCCGAATTCAAGTAAAAGATAGCTCACTGAATTCCAACAACTTAATGTGTTCCACAAGGGGGTGTACTCACCCCACAACCTTCGTCTGATTTATATAAAAGATATGGGCAGTCAATGTGGGTCACCCTATAGTACAGACTTGACTGCTTGCTGATAATTGCGCTTCTTTAGGGTAGTCACCTGCATTAGTGACTAGTGCAACCTTAATAATAACTTATGCAATGGCCAAAATGGTGTGAACAATGGGAAATGCTTCCCAACTAGCATAAGGATGTCAGACTCCTAATGACATGCAAGGAAGTCCCCTTGAAGTGCACATATGAAATGGACACATCATCTTTAATGAAACTAGCCTTCTCTAAATATTTAGGCGTAAAAATAATGAATAAATTATTCTGGAACTTGCACATAAATGACATATGCTTTACAACTTTTTAGAAACTATGCCATCCACACCGTAAGTTCAAAACTACAGTCTACTTCTACTGATTTCACAGCCTATCAAACAAGCCAGTGTCAGAGCACACTTTCTGCTCATCTGAAGCAAATGCCCTATGCTACTTCCAGATCAAATATAGTTGTGCATGGCCATATTTGAATGGCGTGTCTCTTCACCAAGGTCATATTGAAAGAACTAGAACATGCACAAATACTTACCAATGGCAGAATTTGTAGTACAGTCATAATCAGGGCCTGGAGTAAGCTGCATTTCATCAATCATAATGACAGCATAACAATATTCTGCCTTGAATGTTGCAACTTTTGCCGCAAGTGCAGGAAATATATCTTCAAGGATTCTTAGGATGAAATACCAGGCTATTCTCATCAACTTGCATAGTTTTATGAAGTGTGTGTAATACTCTTGGAACAAGATTAAATGTGAACTGAACTGTGCCTCAATAGAATTCATGAACAGTTGTTGAGTATATTGTGCCACCTTCCCTACTTGAGTATGCAGCTATTCTTAAATTGTAGTATTTGCAACAAAGGTCTGTTAAGAGGCTGTGTGTTGTTTATTTATTTCGGGAGGGGACCGAGCCCCCTTT
Organism: Hyalomma asiaticum; assembly: GCA_013339685.2. Classification (NCBI taxonomy): domain Eukaryota; kingdom Metazoa; phylum Arthropoda; class Arachnida; order Ixodida; family Ixodidae; genus Hyalomma; species Hyalomma asiaticum. Next base: position 345,603,230 of record CM023481.1, on the reverse strand, counting down.
ATTGGTGTACATGTTGGTGTTTTTTTACCGCATGCCTATATATGTGCATACAAACTTAAAAATTTGGGAGGGGTTTGAAGCCCCTCAACCCCTCTCTGGCTATGCCCATGATTAGGAGCATCTAAATTAAATAAGCAGCTTGTAAAACACCATGAGCTTTTTGGAGCATACTTTGTCATATGTTATCATAAGAAGCTTACAACTGTAACACTGTGGCCCATTACACTTCAGCTAATACATTTTAAACCATACATTCATGTTGGCTACAGTTATGGCAGTGAAAGAGACAACTTCCCTCAATCCAATGGTGGTTGCAGATGGTGTGACACGCGTAAAGCTATGTTGTAGCAGAGTCCTTCAATCAATGGTTGCAGGGAGACGTATTTTGTAGAGCTGTGCGAATAGCAAAATTTCGAGTGTGAAGCGAATTTGGATATTCATGCTCAAGTGCGAATCGAATCGAATATTTTTCTAATAATTTTCAAATATTTTTTAATAATACCATATTTAATTATGGAGAAATGTACCGTTAAACATGGGCAAACGATTTATTGCATGACAAGTGTATTCCTACAGTGTCATTCCAAAGTCTGGGCTACATGCGGGCATGGGCCACTTGTCACGAGACATAGCATATCTTTTTCCCTTAATTACGAACTTCAAATAGTTCAAATACTAAAAGTTAAGTGTGAATCGAATCGAATAGCAAAGACTATTAGAAAATTATTTAAAATTTCGAATATTCGCACACCTCTAGTATTTTGATGTACTAATTCAATGAGAGGGCGTAAAGGCATTATCCGAAAGTATTACTCCCAATGCACAATGCTGTTTATATAAACTAAATTTCGCACTGAGATGTTCATGTTTAGTTTGAAAAGCCTAGTTCTCAGATTAGTAGAGCATACTGTGCTGAAATGAGGATTGTTGGCCGGCTAGTTGATGCATATTTTCATAAGTATAACAGCACAAAAAACAAACGACGCAGACAAGGAAGACATGGCACAGGGTGCTCTGTCCTGTGTGTTCCTTGTCCATGTCTTATGTTTTTTGTGCTGCTATACTTATGTAGATATGCTGTGCTAAGTATGTAATGTGCGCTGTAAAGGAGATGAATGTTTGCTTCACTTGCATGGTTGATCACTTACATTTGATGATGTTAGGTATTCAACCATTATTTGAGAATATTTTCATTTTTATAGTAAGCAGCTGATTCAAGTGCTGCCCTATATAGTACAATGTTCTATTTGTTCTTTATCAACTAGCCAGATTGAAATTTCTCTCACATGAAAATGAAACATGACTAGGACATGCGTGCTGCCTTGAACGGTTATGTAATTTTAAAACAGACAGTTCCTGCCTCCTGTGCCTTTTGGCAGCAGAGCGATGAAGATAATATTGTACTAAAGCAAATAAGGAAGCTACACAGTATGTGGCTTAATGAAGAGGACACTTGTTACTTCAGGTACATTGAGCTATCTATCTTGTTTCACTCTACATCACAGTAGTGTACAATTCATGTTTAGCTTTCCAGTGGCTCAGTGGAAAAAGGACACGCAACAAATTAACATATGAGTGAGTAACAGTTGCTCATAAACTGTTCCCTGTATTATAAACTTGATGTTTTAGATGCTCTTCTGCAGGGTTCGTTCTGCCAGCAGAGGCCATCCATTATCTCGAAGGTATTCATACCCTCTTGACCCACAAGCGATATGCACTTTTAACAACTCCTGCACTGTCCTTTCAGTCCGTGCAGATCCCCTCATGGTTCCTTTTTCTAGACAACGCAGTTGGTCTTTGAATATCCTGCTGAATGACCAATTAAGGTTTCTGCATTCTTCTTCAGCTTTTGCTCATTTCTTTCTTTTTTTTTTAAGTTTAGTTGTCATCTCAAAACGAGAAGCTCATTAAATGGGTCATCGTCTAGTGTTGTGGCTCCTGCTGTCGTTTGTTCTTCCATCGATGGCTCGTCCATTAGGTAGGCTGCTGCAAGATTTATTCCAGTCATGTGTTTAGCCAATAATTCTAGTACAAAGTACAGAAGAATCAAGAATTAGATGTTGAAATACATGTGTGGAGTTACAACTTCAGGCACCATAACGCTAGTTAAGAGGCAGTCAAGGCTGTGGGAAGCACGGACAATGTGTTGGCTTCCCAAATTTGAAAGAAAATGTGCTTCAAGGAGCAAATTAAATCGATCCATCCAATTCATCTTGGGGCTTGTAAAAAGAAAAAGTGTGAATATTATACGAGGGCGACGAGGCACTTACAGAAAGTTGCCATTGGTGTACCTTCACACCAATGATTCAGTGAGCACTTAATGCAAATAAAATAATCAAAGCTTTTTTGTGTAGTACATCTACTGGTTTAATGAATACCTCTATTGTTGTGCATCTTTATCAAAGGAAAACTGGCACATGTGGCAACACTTTCATGTGTCACAAAGGCGATCAAAATGCAGAAAGTGTATTATGTTTTGTACTGGAAATGTATTATATATAGCTGTTGAGCCAAATGCAGGAAACATGACAGAAACGCCATTGCTGAATGTGTATTTTACACATCGTGAGCAATGTGAACAGGTGTTTTTGGGAGTGTGAAAATCATAATAGTTGATTATTCCATTTTTCTGGTTTCTTTAGTGTACCTCCACAAAGACTGACAAAAATAATAAGTTGGGGCTAAAAGCAATAATACTGAACTCTTTTGCTTCTAATTCTACTGCCTCATGTCATACAGTCGTAATTGTTTTAAGAACTGTGTTGCACTAACAATTTCTGACTGACAATTCGTCAAGATTGCAATGATTTTATATAGCATATGGTATCTTATAGAAAGGTTGTACAGGAACAGGTGTCAAGCTATTCTGCAATATTGTAAAGTAGAGGTTTGAGAATGGAATAAATTAGTCGTTTATCGCAGAGCGCTGTAGTAGAGTATGACCCAGATAAAGTAGGCCACTGCTGTTATGAAACTGCATTACACATTATTCATGGAATTACATGATTAAGTAAAACACAGCAGCATAGAAAGAATTCAAATTTTTCTGTCTGGCAAATGTATACTGTTGCCTGTTTTTGCAGCACATGACTTGACGCTTTGAGCACACGACACTTCCCATTCCATGCACCTATATAAGCTCTACTGGTAACTCTCATTACACAAAATAGAAGGCCAGATGTAGGCGACCATGATTTTAAAAAATCCAACAGTTCTAAAAAGCCTCACTTCTTCATTCATACTTTCCTATACTCTAGGAGCCCTTAACTGCATAATTTTTATTTATTTATTTATTTATTTATTTATTTATTTATTTATTTATTTATTTATTTATTATTTATTCATTCATTCAGTCATTCATTCATTCATTTATTTATTTATTTATTTATTTATTTATTTATTTATTTATTTATTTATTTATTTACACTACATACTGCAGCCCGTTAGGGCTATGGCAGGAGTGGGCGTGCATGTAAAATATATACATATATACAGAAATATGCGAACATTGAGATTGACAAGTAGAAACAAGATATGAACATGTAAAGGAACTATACATCATAAACGGCACTCAAAAATTGAGACATTGGTAAAGAACGAACTTCGGCAGGCAACAAATTCCATTGTTCAATCATGCATGGAAAAAAACTGTACTTAAACGTATTAGTGCATGGATGGAATGGTCTAATGTTTGAGACATGATAAGCTCTAGATGATGTAGGGCAAACAGGCATCAAAAGGGAGGGATCAGAGATGGAACAAAGGGAGTTTTGATAGGAGTACAAAAGCTTCAAGGATTCTGCACTACGTCGTTTTGAAAGAGGCTGCAGGTTCATTTCCAAAAGAGCAGCTGACGGTGAGAAGTGTCGGTCAAAGCAGCGAAAAATGAAGCAAATAGCCTTCCGCTGGACCGATTCGACAAGATTAATTTCACACTACCTATGCAGGTTCCACACCGGGAAAGCATATTCTAGGATTGGGCGAATCAATGTTTTGTACGCCACTAATTTAGTGTCCTTCAGAGCATCAGACAAAGACCTGCGGATGTAACCCACTTCTTTTTTAACGCTTTACCACAGATGTAATCTATATGATTCGACCAAGACTGTGGGTGTAAATGTGATGCCTAAATATTTGTACTGAAAAACTCTTGTTAGTTGTGCACCATTACAAGCATAATAAAAATTGCAGGGGATTGCCGGTTAGTAAAAGACATTATAACAGTTTTATTGAAATTGATATTCATTTTCCAGGCAGCACACCAATCGCAAAATGAGACAAAAGCTTCATGTAGGTACTGATGATCGGCAATGCAACCAACCGGATGATTTATAACACAGTCATCTGCATGGAGGCGTATCTTAGAAGTACAGTAGAACCTCGTTATAATGAACCCGGATATAACGAACTATCGGATATAACGAAGCAATCGCAATTCCCCTTGAAATTTTTATAGGTGAAATTGATATTGGTTATAACAAACTAATGGTTATTACGAAGTAATTACTGCTCCCCCTTCAACTTCGTTATAATGAGGTTTTACTGTAACATGATCTGGGAGGTCATTAATAAACAATAAGAATAGAAGTGGACCGAGCACGGATCCCTGAGGCACCCCTGAGGAGACGTCAAATACAGGTGATTCCGCAGAATCATGAATTGGGACCGCAGAGATAGAAAACTGGAAATCCATGACATCAACTGGGTTTTTTTTAAAAATAATACGGAGTTTAAAAAGTAATTTAGAATGAAGCACAGCGTCAAAAGCCTTGCTAAAGTCAATGAAAATGGCATCATTCTGATTACCTAGGTCGAACTGAAGCGAAAGGTCATGGGTGAATTCCGAAAGTTGAGTTATAGTACTGAAACCTTTCCTGAAGCCATGTTGGAACCTGGTCAAGAGGTTGTTATTTTCAAGGAATATTATAATATGCTTATAGATTGTGTGTTCCAGCATCTTACATGAGGGTGATGTTAAAGAAATTGGCCTATAATTTGATAAAAGTTGTCTGTCACCCAATTTATATAACGCCAGTACTTTAGCACTTTTTCAGGAAGATGGAACGATGCTGCAGTTTACGGAACCTTGAAATATAGTGAACAGGTACCTAGGTGTCCACAGAGCAAATCTGACCGGAAAAGAATTCAATCTGGTCCAGCAGGTTTTTTGGCATCTAATTTTAGTACCAGGTTCAAAACACCCTCTAGGCTAATGTTAATATCATCAATTGTATCAGAATTTTCAGTTCTAAATGCTACAACACTCAAATCATCCGAAGTGAACACAGACTGAAAATATGTATAAAACGCTCAAGAAATTACCACTGGATCGTTAATTACACTGTTCTTGACATTGATATATGTGGAGGACTAAGATCCAGGAGAGCTGAAAGACCAGGACTTACGGGGGTTAGACTTGGTAGCTGAACAGCATAGAAAAAATTTTTCACTCGTACAGTTTTTTGCTGGAGTTCTTCTTTTACCTTAGCGTACAGAACCCTTGCTTGAGGATTGGTTGAGCATTTGGAACGAAGTCTGCTGGCACGGCGTGATAAGTGCAGCAGTTCTCGGTTGAAATATAACATGTGTTACCTCCTCCACAGCATTCTACCGCTAGGCCTCTGGTCTCAAGAGATCTTTCGTTGCCTTCTATACTCTCAGGTGCTTCTTCGCTAATTTGGGGCTCTGCCGAGTCCTGATCGAGGTACCCGTTGATTGTCAGTTCTTGGTGGTCCTTCATGCGTGTTGTGTGGATTATCAATTCGCAGCTGACAGGCCTGTTGCAAGGCCTTATTGTGCAGTGTGTGGTTTGGTCAAGAAAACAGAGGCTTTCTAGACATATTTTGTGGCCTATGTTGAAAAAGCTTGGCACTGCCTTCCATTTCAACTTTTTTTGCCATCCACTCTTGGTTTCTCAGTATCCTCTGGCGTGATGTTTTCCTGTGTTAGTCAATAAAAAAGTTATGTTACTGTTTCCATAAAATAATTATTGCATTAGTCATATAAGAAATTGTTCGAAGTGCAAATGTTGCTGGATTCACTTATCATTTCTCTGGATTATTTCTAAGTCAGGGCAGCAACTACCGTTCTTATGTATGTGTGCTGGCAGCACTGCCAGCTTGCACAATGTCCGTCCTCAGTGGCAGAGGATAACAGTAACATTGTGTGCGAAAGGAAATAAAGAAAAAGGGGTACCAGAGATACGAACATTGGTGGGGAAAAGTACGCTCGAGTTTAGCTTGGCGTTGTGGAGTAAGTGAGGAACGAGAGGAGAGGGGCAATGGAAAAAGGTCACTTGACACTCCCCTTCAAAACACATTCAAGGGAATGTGGACCCCATATTTGCTCAGGCTAATAAGGAACTGCAAGATGTGGATGATAAACAAAAAAAAATATTCAAACTTTTTCATTCAAGCTAAGCATTGCATTAACACGTGGAGCATATTATGCAAACTCTCCCAAAAAGGTCACTTTCGCCAAAAGGGCAAAGCAATGAATGTGATAGCATTGCATGTTATAATATACAAAGCAAGACTAGCAGCTTTAGGGGCAATCTGAATTGTAGTGAACGCTGGCTTATTAAGTACTAAGCATGCAGGTGTGCTAGGCGTGACTAGACGCGCACGAAGGGAATAAATGACCACGACATTCCACTCGCAGAAGAGCGGTACTGATGAGGAACGGCGCCCGTGGGCAGGCCGTCAAAGGTTATGTTTTATGTTGCTGCTGTGCGGTCAGCATTGAGTATGTACCACGCTGTGGAAATTGAACAGAGGAGAAAACGTGCACTTTACTGCAGGGGGGAACGTAGCATACGTAAAGGCAGAACACGAGCAGCAGCCATACCAGGTCGACAGCGGCCTCTGCTCGCTGTCGACCTCGGATGGCCTCGATGTGAGCCAGAGTAGATTACACTGCATGCAACTGTGGACGCGCAGTCAGCATATTTGCGAGCAGTTGCTACGGGTGCGGGCTCGAATGTACTTTGAATGACAGTGCTGTAATGATAACATGAGAAGTAAAGCACGCCTTGCTTCAGTGCGAGTGGCATTCTGCTGGAGCTCCTCGGCAAGCGTTCTGATGAGACACGGTGGCATGATGGTGTAAAGTACCATATGCCATGGTCGAATGGCAGAGACAATGGCCCAACAAAGCTGCAAGCTAATTAATTAAGTCATATGTTGTTTTGATTTATTCCGACACGCGCGCTTCACACCGTGCCGCCACGCCAAGCAGCGTGAACATTTCTCACTTTGAGAAACTTTGCCCAGCAGAGCTACTGCAGCCGACTGCGCTCCATCCATCCAGCACTCGTAAACGCATTCCCATGAGCATTTGCACCATGTGGCAAGGGCAATGCCAGCATTGCGGTGGTATTCAAGGTACCTGGAACAAAGCATGCATATGTGATCAAGGCAGTGAGTGGTACGATGTAGAAAGATATGATAGAAACACCGTCGGTCGACCTACACGATGCGGTCGGCTAGCCGGAGAAAGCACCGCGCCCTCTCCGGTGAAACAGCGTACACATAAGCACGGGCCTTTTCGGCGTAAGGCAGCTCCAGAACATGTCACGTGACTGCATACATGATTTTGGCGGATTCATGTCACGGTGACTTGAGTTAAGTGGTTTTTGGCGGGAACATGTCACGTGATATTGCGTTGTGTACGTGATGTTGTCGGAAACATGTCATGTAACATTAAGTTGTCATTTTGGGTGATCATGTTACATGTTCCCGCCAAAACCACGACAAAATGTCACGTGAAATGTTGCTGCCAAAATCACGTAATGCACTGACACGTAATGCACTGACACGCATAACAGGGTGGCATGCTTCCGCCAAAATGACGTTATGCTATGTCACGTGACATGCTTCGACCAAAATTACATAGGCAGTGTCGCCTGGCATATTCCCTCAAAATCACTTAACCCAATGTCACGTGGCATGCTACCCCCAACATCACGTAACGCAATGTGATATGACAAGTTCCCGCCAAATCATGGAACGCAATGTCACGTGACGTTTCTGCCAGAACCACGCAATGCAGACATATTCCCTCAAAATCACATAAGGCAATGTCACATTACATGCTGCCTCCAAAATCATGTAATGCAATGTCACGTGACATGTTCTTGCCAAAATCACTTAACGCAGTCACGTGTTCCCGCCTAAACACTTAACGCAATGTCACGTGACATGTTTCCGACATCACATAACGCAGTGTCACGTGAGATGTCTCTGCCAAAACAATGAACGCAACGTCACAGCTTCACGTAACATGATGTTACGTGACATGTCTTGTCAACATGACGTAACGCAATGTCACGTGACATGTTTCCGCCAAACTCACGTAGGGCAATATCAAGTGACATGCTGCCCCCAAAATCACGTATCGCAATGTCACGTGATATGTTCCCCTAAATCACGTAACTCAATGTCGTGCGACATGTTCCCGGCAAACCACTTAACGCAGTGTCACGTGACATGTTCCCGGCGAAATCACGTAACACAGTATCACGAGACATGTTCCCCCAAAATAACGCAATGCAATGTCACGTGACATGTTCCCGCCAAAATCACGTAACACAGTGTCACGTGACATGTTTCCGCCAACACCACGTAACCCAGTGTCACGTGACATGTACCTGCCAAATGACGTAATGCAATGTCACGTGACATATGCTTGCACGAAAATAATGTAATGTAATGTTACGTGACATGTCCCACCAAAATCATGTACAACGTCACGTGACACGTACGCTGCCGCCAAAATCGCGTACGCTGCCGCCTATTCCCTGCTCCGTCGTCGAAATATCTGACAACGCCAAGTTCAAAGATGCTTTGATTAACCATATGTCGTCATAAAGAAATCATGTGATTGGAGTCATATGCACATTTGTTATAGCGCGTGTTCATTTTTTTTATTGCTCATGTTCCTGTTTTATATGCACATTTTCGGCCTTTGGAGTTACTTTTTGTGTTTAGTTTTTGTTGCCATCTTTGCTGTATAACCATTATTTGTATTTTGTTCACTCACCTGAGTTCTTTTACTTTGTTTTATGCTTTGTTGCACAATGTATAGTAAAATGTACCACTCCCCTATGTAATGCCCTCGGGCCCTGAGGGTAACGAAATAAATAAAAAAAAATAAAAAACCCAATGTCACGTGACATGTTCCCTCAAAATCACGTAACGCAATGTCACATATGGTTTCTAAGACATTTCGATTTGTACATATATACATACGTATATAAATACGGGATATGACGATGATCGTGACGTTAACGGCGACAGCAAAAACCCGTCGAGACTCCATATAATTACTATCGCAATAAAATTCCAAGTAGCCATCGACGAAGGGGACAGCAAACCAGACTGAAGAGCGGTTGACCAGTCTGTTTACGCCCTTTTTGCAAACGTTTTCTCGCTCTGGTTGGGCCCTTTCGTCATGTTTGTAAAGTACTCGGCACATGCTTGTTGATTTATTGATTTCTGGGGTTTAACGTCCCAAAACCACGATATGATTATGAAAGGCGCCGTAGTGGAGGACTCTGGAAATTTCAACCGCATGCACTGACATCGCACAGTACACGGGCTTCAACATTTCGCCTCCATAGAAATACAGCCGCCGCAGCAGGGATTCGTTCCCGTAGGGGCTATGCTTGTGTTCCACGATTTAACTGAACATATTGTATCCATCGGTTAAATTGGGTGACCTAGTATATTATAATGCGCTTTTATATAGTATGGCTCAGTAATATAGAATGCTTGTGCAGTATTTTTTTTTTCTTCTCGGAAGAAAAAAGAAATTTCTTCCACAAGTAAAAAAAAAAGTGTTTCCGGCACCCCTCAGGGCTCAGTGATTTCGCCTATGCTCTTTAACCTCGCATTCATGGGGTTGCCGGCTGGAGATCGGCGGGCTTTGCCACAGCCTGTACGCCGACGATATCACCATGGGTAACAGACACCGCAGAGAGCCATCGACGCAGCTCAAGGTTACTTGAGCTGCGTCGATAGCTCTCTGCGGTGTCTGTTACCCACGCCTTTGGCACATGTACCGTAGGTCGTATCGTGTTTTGCCACAACCCTCCGCTGAGAAATCGGAGCTACTGGTCTACAAACCTACGCGCAGGGGGCGCGCAAACCGAGAGACAGCGAGCAGAGTGGAGAGAACGTAGAAGGAGAGATACGGCTGACGACCTCGGAGGGCCACGTCATTCCCACCTTAGAGAGCATATATACCTTTTAAAAGAAGGCATGGAGCACTGCCATCGTCAAAAGAAGGGGCGTGCAGGACACGGACACAAGGGGAGAAGTGCATGAACAACACGAACGCCGGCGTTCGTGTTGTTCACTTCTCCCCTTGTGTCTGTGTCTTGCACGCCCCTTCTTTTGACTATGGACCCTTACCAACTCGCTCAACTTTCTGTCCTTTTGAGCACTGCCATATTGGGCTGAACACGGCAGTAAAAAGGCTTGTGTTGTCCGTTTTGTTCCCTTTGTCTTCGCGTATGTGCGCTGTTTAATTGATAATGGAGACCTTCCAACTCGCCAAAATTGCTACTACAAGCCCACGGCAGTGCCTTCTTGGGGGGTCACGCATACGATGCACAGCCCAGCGGGGGTTATGGCGGCGTCCAGGGAGCCTGCGGTGGTGTATACGAGTTTCCGGCTTGCGCCTCGCAGCCAATGGGCACAATGGCGAAACTATTCGCAAGTTGGAAAACGGGGTAGACCAGACCATATCAGACTGCTAAAACGCATTACGAGCAGACATAGCGGGATAAAAGAAGGCAATACGATTCGTCTCGTGCACGCCTTTGTCCTCTGTAAAATCACGTACGTTGCTCCTTACTTGAAGTGGCAGCTTGCCGAGAAAGAAAATTTTAAACGCTTAATCAGGAAGTTTATAAGCACACCTAGTAGGATTACCAAAAAACACGAGCACGGCGAAATTGTTGGAACTAGGATTGCACAATACGCTGGGCGAATTGGTAGAAGCGCACAACATAGCCCAGTGCGAACGACTTTCAAAAACGAAAACGGGCAGGTACATCCTCGAACAGCTATATAGGCGCAGGTTATCATACGCAACACGCAGAAAAAGCTGACGTACCCGCGAGGGTGAGTGACAGAATAGTGGTCCCTCCGTTACCGAGAAATATGCACCCTGAGTATCACGCTGCTAGGAGAAACAGACGGGCGCCGGATTTGCAGAGGAAATTCGGCAAGTGCAAAGAAGCGGTCTTCGTTGACGCGGCCCGTTACGCGAGCAGGCGCGGCTACGTGGCCGCGGTGGTCGACCACGAAGGCAAATGCAAGACGAGCGTTACGGTCGGTTACGGTTAAAACTCAGCACACAGAGACGGCCGAGGAGGTGGCTGTCGCCCTTGCTATGGCCATCACTGAGGCCGAAGTAGTGATCTGCGACTCGCAGGTGGCGATACGAAACTATGTTAACGGCCGGGTATCCCGGGAGGCGCTGCGAATATTGAGATCAACGAGGACAGAATCCGAAACAAAAATGACATATTTGTGATACGGACGCCTGCACGCACGCACTGCATGCTGGCCGGCAACAAGGCTGCAGACGTGGGGGCTCGAGAGTTCACGAAACGAGCCGCTGCGCATGCCGATGCCGCCTGTACCAAGGCCGCACGCGGGGAAGTGCGGGAGTGGGGGAACGTATGACTATAGCTACGGGAAGATTACGCGCAGCACTACAAGCTGGGTCGGCCTAAATACCCAATACCACATAGCATATTAACTAAGAAGCAGGCAGTTGCATGGAGACAACTCCAAACACACTAATCCAAACCCAGTGATCCTCCGGCTCTTTACCCTGACCTGTATTCGACAGATAAATGCAAAGGGTGCGATTCCCGGCCAACTTTGGGGCATATGTTACGGGAGTGCTCGATCGAGTCTCAACGACGCAATCAGCAGTACAATCGAGGAGGCATTCTCAAACCGCGGGGCGCGCTGGGAGGTGGGAGGTGGCATTAGAACAACAACTATGGGCCGTCCAGCGAGCAGGAAGCCGCCCGAGCCCAAGGGCCCGCGGCCGATGCCTAGGCCGGGGTTCAAGCCCGCCCCGATCTATCATCGCCGGACCTTTAAATAAAGTTGTTTGTCTCTCTGATCGGTCAATTAACACTTAAATACAGTCAGGTGGTCACTATTATTGAACCAAGTACTTCGCGCTCAACAGCCGAGTGGCTTTATCATATACCTTTTAACAATACTACTTGCTGGCCTATTTGGTATTTACTTAAGGACATGATGAAGCCGCCACTATAAAAACACACACACAAAAGGTAGAAACACAGCGACAGGACAAGCAGAACTTCCAACTAAACAGGTCTGGGTGTAACCCAGGAATAAATAGTCAAGATATATGCGCAGTCTCTTCACAAGCCTACATTATCCAGCGGTCAGACAATCTCTTCTCCGAATCGTACAATTTATGGACATGTCGCTGATACACCGTACTTGTCTCTTTTTTTATGTAGTATGCTTCCATCAACCCACGCGCAATGTGATTTTTGCTCCTGCCTAAAATCCTGATCTCTTTAAAACGTGGTTGACACGTGCAGCACTTGCTGTGCATTGTCAAATGCGCCAAATGCGCCAAGCCATCTTTCATTAGATGTAGTTCGTGCTCCCTGCCCCGCCACGGTGGTCTATATAGTGGCTATGGTACTCGGCTGCTGATCCGAGGGTCGCGGGATCGAATCCCGGCCGCGGCGGCTGCATTTCGATGGAGGCGGCGATGTCAGTGCACGCTAAAGAACCCCAGGTGGTCAAAATTTCCGGAGCCCTCCACTACGGCGTCTCACAACCAGAGCTGGTTTTGGGACGTTAAACCCCACATAATAACAACAAGTTCGTGCTCCCTAGCTCGTTCATTTATACAGCATCCCGTTTGGCCGATGTACGAGTTGCCACAGAATTTCATATACCACGTCTTTGGCACATCTACCGTAGGTCGTATCGTGTTACTTGCCACAACCCTGCCGGCTCGTCTCCTCGCGAGTGGTTCTCTGGCACAACTGAGCCAGCTTGACGGGTGCCGAAAAGGTAATCGGTACTCTATACCGGCCTGCAACCTTTTTCAGGTTATGGGAGACCCTATGTAGATAGGGAATCAATGCAGGTCTTAGGGTTCTGGTTTCCTCATTTCCCCCTGCGGCACCTCACGTAGCTTTACCTTTTACTTTCCGTAAAACCGCTCCGAAGTCTGCAGTCCAGTAACGAGTCAGAGAAACCAGCAGCTTTCAGTCGCTTGATCTGATTGTCAAATGAGCTCTGCGCATGTATCTTGACTGTTTATTCCTGGGTTACACCCAGACCTATTTAGATGGAAATACCGCTTGTCCTGTCGCTGTGTGTCTACCTTTTGCGCGTGTTTTTTTCTAGTGGCGGCTTCATCATGTCCTTATCATATACCTGCAAGTGCGTAAGCTTTGGCTAACCATATCCCTACAGTTGCGTGACCATATTATACGTGCAAATAACTTCAGCCTTGCGGTGGAGTGCTGTTGCAGTCACGTCGCGTCTCGTAGCTTTCCGTATAGTAAAATGTTCAGACACGTTTATGTGCTTAGATGTGCCCATCAGTAACATAGAAAACATAGTTGGGGCGGGTAGCGCGTCGCTCGCGTCGCTTTTAAATAGCACAGCAATGGTCGGAACGCCACACGACATGGGGCCTTGCAAGCAACCACAGCCTACCGAAGAAGTTTACACATCACATTTTAAATGCGAAGCATTTATTAGCGAACTTCGGTCACTTTGAGCGTATCTATCTATCTATCTATCTATCTATCTATCTATCTATCTATCTATCTATCTATCTATCTATCTATCTATCTATCTATCTATCTATCTATCTATCTATCTATACCCGCCTACGACTTTGCTCTCCTGGCCGTTTCGTTAATGGGATGTATAGGAAAATTGCTATGCCACAACATGACTGCATGACGATCATAAATGACAGGTCATAAAATGAAAATCATGGCATGCATGTCATGAGCGGCATGATTTACGTGCCACGGTCTTGGTGCTCTTGCGGCCGTTTCGTTAACTTGATATGTACCAAAATTGGTATGGCGAGACAACACGTTCTAAGAACATGAAAATCGTGACATGCATGTCATGAGCGGCATGATTTACATGTCACTCCTTTCGTTAATGGGATGTATACCAAAATTGCTATAGCACAACACGACTGCATGACGAACGTAAATGACAGGTCATAACATTACAATCACGAAATGAGTGTCATGAGCGGGCATGGTTTACATGCCACAGTCTTGGTGCTCTTAATTGCTGCCGTTTCGTTAACTTCGTATGTACCAAAATCGGTACAGCTAGACAACAATGCAAAACCATTTTGCGTTCCCGATGCGTGTTTCGCATTTCCTTGATTCCCACCGAACGTGGGATCTGACATTTTTTTGTTTTCATAACACTCACAAATGTTTCCCATAAACTGCAATAATCATCACGTATAGTTTCCCCTCAAGTATTTACTGTTCCTCTTCGTCGCTCTTCATAAAATGTATCAAGACATCTAGTGTGCGGCTCAGCTCGAAAAACGCTAATATAATCCTAATAACAGGAAAGGTTACACAAAAGAGTTAAAGAATTACAGACCAGTTAGCCTAGCCCCAGTAACGTACAAGCTATTTACAAAAGTATCTGCGGCTAGGGTAAGAGAAACACTCGACCTTAACCAACCAAGGGAACATGCTGGTTTTAGGAAAGGCTACTCAGCAATGGACCACAGCCATGCTATCAACCTAGTAATTGAGAAATACGCTAAATATAACAAACCTATATGGAGTTTATAGACTACGAGAAAGCGCTTGATTCCATAGAAATACAAGCAGTTCTAAAAGCTTCACGTCGACAAGGGGTACCTGCCGTACACGCGCAGACCATTAGTAACACCTACAAAGATTGCACAGCCACACTACTCCTACATGAGAGGAGCAGAAAAACTGTGATCAGGAGAGGGATCTGACAGGGAGATTGTCACCGATCCCCAGCTAAGAGACAGAGGAGGCAATCACCGAGAAATATTCCAGGAACCGACGTATCAGTTCCCCGAAAAAAAGCTTAGACAATTATGTTTTAGGTCCCTTTGGTCCACCAGCAAAACGGCAGCAGTGGTTCAAAGACCGAGTCAGAGCAACGGGTGATCAAACAAAACAAATATATTAACATTCATTCAACAGGCAGCTAACAAAGACGTGCACAAACACGGCTCTTCAAAATAATAAACATAGATGGGCAACAGCATTACACGGAACCAACTAACACCAAATGTACAAGCTCATGCATGACAATAGAGAATAAAACTCAAAAAGAGTCCTATTCACCAGAGCCACTCGAAGTGTCTCCTGAACATGAAGCTTTAATTGCGGGCCGATCTCGTCCGGTTGGTCCGTGGAGCAGCGTCGCTTAACTTCTCTCCTGATGCCAACCTAAGTCGATACTTCATCTCTAGATTGATCCTCTGGAAGTCCCTTACTTGTAAGAAAAATCCCTAGATTGTAATTTTTATGTTGTCAATTTGGCTAATTCCCATTTAAAGAGTCTAAACGTAATTCTTCCTTTGGCCCGTTTTGTTGTCAGTCATGTTGAAGGTAGAAATTGGCTTACGAACAGCAGCTGCCACTCTTTTCCTACATTTCCTGTCGCATGTAGCTAATATACACTTCCTGCGGAGTCTACGATAGTGCACCTCCGGAGAGCCGACATAAAAAGTCTACGACAGCGCCACCTCCGGAGAGCCAACAGAGGTCTGTGCTCTCTTGCAAAACGGCAGTTAACTTCTGATTAGCTTCATTTCTAATCAATGTTGCGTGATCTGCAATAGAAATGCGAGGGTGCTTTTTTTAACTGGCCACTCTCGGCTATGGATCAGCTTCCCGTATACCGAGCTCCGCATTACTGGATATAGGTATCCTCCGTACTTGTATCAGCGTCCCATTTGGCCAAGTACACCTTCTACTTGGTTCACCTTGTTCAAGTTCCCTTGATCCAGTACCTGTAATCTGACATGGAGCGACAAGGCAACATTTGAGCAAACTGTGCGAAGCCGGGCGCAGTTAACAGTTTACAGCTTTTCTTCAACATAGCACAGTGAAGGAACCCAGCGAGCGCGAATTAGGTGCGGTTTTTCCGTGCATGCAACGCAAAAGCCATGTTCCACATAGAAATCATCACGGCGCTCAAGATATGAACGCGCGCACCTGCTGAACAATCACGAAAACAGTTTCCTTTTTCTTCCCAGTAGGCGCCAGAAGGTTCTCGCGTTGTTGCTGCTACTACCCTTGTTTCGTTAAGTGAAAAATAAAGAACAGCAATAATTATCAGTATTTTGGTTTTACTTATTGAAAAATGGTTCTCGTTAGGCCGTCTCACAAAAATCCCTAGATTTCACAACAAGGACGCTAGATCCCTCAGTGACATAGAAATACCATCGATCTAGGGATAAATCCCTAGGGTTGGCATCACTGGTGAGACTGCTGTTGAGAACTCCTGGTCGACTCCTCTTCGACGGGTTTTCGAGACGTTCCGGCGCGCGTCACGTGATCTCAGCAGGCGCAAAACTGAGAACACTCTCGATTAGAACGGTACCTTCGTCCGCTTCGTCATGTCGGTGGCGCCTCTTTCTACGTGTCGCAGCGGGCGTAGGCTTGTACTCGCCGCTTCCTCTTTCTCTCTCCGTCTGTCTCGCACGCTCACCGCCGTATTCCACAGTCTTTGAGAAAACTCTGGAATCGCGCCGTGTATACTTCGGCCAGCCGTTTCGCGACCTTGGACGCGCTGAAGCACTTGCTGCGTGCGCCGTTCTTCTTTGATTGCTTTCGGCCCGTCGTCTCTTACTCGATGCCGGGCTCTTCGACGTAGTGGACACTATTTTGTGACAGAGGTGCGATCACCCCGATGTTATTTACTGCATGTTTAGAGCAAGTGTTCAAGCGTCTAGACTGCGAAGAAAAGGGAATTAGACGGAGAATATCTCAGCAATTTAAGGTTTGGCAATTTAGCTCTTTAGCAATGACGGTGACGAACTACAAGACATGATTGAGGACCTAAACCGGCAAAGTGTAACGGCAGGACTGAACGTGAATGGGCAAAAAACCGAAATCATGCTCAATAGTCTAGCTAAACAACAGGACTTAAAATAAACAGTCAGCATTTAGAATGAGTGAACGAATACGTATATCTAGGGCAGTTTCTAACAGGGAAGCGTAGCCGTGGAAAGGAAATTCTTCGTAGAATATAAGGATGGGCTATATAGCGCATACGGGAAGCATTCCCAATTGTTTTTTTTTTCCTTCCCCAAGTCACTACCATCACCACCATTCACAAATCATGACTGGAAACTTGCCGCTATCACTAATGCGAAAATTATTTAATCGCTGCATTCACCCTGTACTAACGTAAGATGCAGAAACCTGGAGGATAACGAAAGAACTCGAGACGAAATTAAAGAGAACGCAGCGTGCAGTGGAAAGAAAAGTTATATTTGTAACGATGAGCGATAAAAAAAAGAGATAAAAAGCGAGCGGAATGGGTCAGGGATCTGAAAAGTAGCTGATACTCATATTTAAAATAACAAAAGAACGAAGTGGACCTGGGTAGCACATGTCATGCGGGGGACAGATAACAGATGGACAGTATTAAACTATTGAATGGATATCAAAAGAAGGAAAACGCATAGGGGCAGGGAAAAGGTTAGATGGAGCGATGAAATTCATTCATTCGCTGACATAAAGTCGAACTAAATCGCTCAGGATAGGGCAAATTGGAAATAGTTGGGACAGGCCTTCGTGATCTGTGCAGTGGTCCTGCAGTTCTCATAGGCTGCTGCTGCTGCTGCTGATGATGATGATGATGATGATGGTTCATTCAGAATGAGCAGCATCTGCTTTGACAAAGATATGTCCTACTGTCTAAACGCCGGCCAGCCACTCTCAGGCTGGCCGGCGTTGGCTTCTATCTCTACTTTGGACAGCATTTTCAACGTAATTTATTGGGTGACTTGTATAGCAATGGCTCTCACATTACTGGCCTGTAAATTCGCTATTTGAATAGTTCGTATCATTTCACGCATTCACGTGAACGTCGTTTCCTCGTTTATTCAGATCCACCCACCTGGAAGAAGACTTCTACCTTGGAATACGAACTAACGGTGACTGCGTGGACAGGCTGGTGTCACGGCCATGGCGTCACGGCACCGCTGGCGACCACGAAGGCGTAGCTGGCAATTTTACGACGATGCCTCAACAGTGCCCTGGCTTCGTCGTGCAGTGAGGGGAGGTGGTGATGGTTATCTTGTGTGCATTGACTTGCGTGAAAAATTGGCGGTCGAGAGGAAGGAGCGTGAGGAGCAGGAGCAGAGAAGGCAAGCGCGCGCCCCCGATATACAAGTTAGCTACAATAGGCCTGTCCGCGACTACCGGCAACCACGCGGGCCAGAAAGAATAGTCCCAGTCACGAGAGAACGCGCATATAATATAATGGTAAATGAAGAAAACAAAAAGAATGGGGCCGCAGAATGTGAAAATTCTAGTCAAATAGAATCCGACCAAGTGCAAAGGGGCACATTTGGCAGGAATTGGAATATCGCTGCGGTGCCTGGCCGGGGAAGAACAACAGGGCGCTACCGACAGCTACAGAAGCACCACGAACATGAACTCGACGAAAGCAACCCGAAGGCAACTGCAGCACAGAGTTTCTCTAGCTCAGAAAAACAACACAGAGAATCCGACCAAGTGCAAAGGGGCACATTTGGCAGGAATTGGAATATCGCTGCGGTGCCTGGCCGGGGAAGAACAACATGGCGCTACCGACCGCTACAGAAGCACCACGAACATGAACTTGACGAAAGCAACCCGAAGGCAACTGCAGCACAGAGTTTCTCTAGCTCAGAAAAACAACACAGAGAATCCGACCAAGTGCAAAGGGGCACATTTGGCAGGAATTGGAATATCGCTGCGGTGCCTGGCCGGGGAAGAACAACATGGCGCTACCGACCACTACAGAAGCACCACGAACATGAACTTGACGAAAGCAACCCGAAGGCAACTGCAGCACAGAGTTTCTCTAGCTCAGAAAAACAACACAGAGAATCCGACCAAGTGCAAAGGGGCACATTTGGCAGGAATTGGAATATCGCTGCGGTGTCTGGCCGGGGAAGAACAACAGGGCGCTACCGACCGCTACAGAAGCACCACGAACATGAACTCGACGAAAGCAACCTGAATACAACTAGGGCACAGAGTTTCTCTAGCTCAGAAAAACAACAGATAGAATCCGACGAAGTGCAAAGGGGCACATTTGGCAGGAATTGGAATATCGCTGCGGTGCCTGGCCACCGAAAAACAGGGCGCTACCGACCGCTACAAAAGCATCACGAACATGAACTCAACGAAAGCAATCCGAAGGCAACTGCAGCACAGAGTTTCTCTAGCTCAGAAAAACAGACCCCAAGAACCGATTCGCCAGTGGCAAAACGGAAACATCCCCATGGCTGCTGCCAGGGCAATCCAAAATACGCGGAGCGTAACAGTGGAGACGGAAATGATTTCTACCAACTGAACATTGGTAAAAGCAGCATGGCGTCGAAAACATGGAACAACGACCGAATTGCAGAGTCCTATTGGCCAACTCCTGCGAATTGCGCACCAGCCGATCCGGCCTCAGACATTGGGCCGTGGGCGCCCAAGCGCCCACGGCTCGACACCACCGTCAGGGGGCTAAAGGAGAAGGAACTAAAAAGGCAGCAGGACGGCACAGCACCCAAAGATAAAAACGGATATATTCTGCGATGGCTGCAGTGGGGCACAGGAAGGTCACATGCGCAAGAGATGAGCTTTTTTCGCCGCAACGGCAAGCGCAGCCCATCACCGAGGCGTAGCATCCTGGCCTCAGAGTGCTGCAATAATCAGCGACGGAGCAGTGAAGAAATTAGCGCCTATGCAGAGAGCGACAGCAGCGAGTGTAAAGCGGAGAGGCAAAAACTGCAGAACTCCTCTGCCGAGAAAGAACCCTTGCGTGTGTGGGAAATGGATGACTTGCTGGAAAGTTTCAAGAAGATGTGCAGGCCAACTTAACACCGACCATTAGCGCTGTGTGGAGACAAGTGCATGCGCTTGTGCTTGCGATGCCTCCCCCCCATGACGCGGGACGTAGTGCCAACGACTCCGCGCTTACTCGGGAGTGTCTGAAAACTTGGTTTTGCATAAGTCAAGAGCAGAAACAGAAGTCAATGAACTCTTTTTTTTTTTCAAGGTTATTCATGAACGAAGGCCGCAGTCCTTCAGGGTGTGAAAACACGTGGCATTCGACAGTATACATACGTCGGCATGTAGGCGGCAAAGAATGAGTGAAAGTTCTTCGTGCTCTCCTCACTTTCCTTACTGGCACATTTTTTTTTTTTTCACGAGGACTGCCGCTTCAGTTGACGGCGACATGTAAACATCTATTGTGCCTTGTAGGAAGCTTCGAAAAAAAAAAAAACTTGCTTCGCCGACTTTCATCTTCATCGTCGTCATTAAAGTGTTCCACTCGAACGTCTTCTTCCAAAGTTAATCCTTCCGGCCCTAGTATTTTAGAAAAGGGCGTGTATTGCAGAATATATGAAGAGTTTTGGCTACTCGTAATTAAGCTCTGCCAGCTTATTCAATATCTTCCGCCCAGACCCGTACAGGGGCCCGGCACACTCCAGAAATTTTGGTTGGCGGGTAGTGTTTCGTTTATTCGTTTATTAGTACCTCAAAGGTCCCGAGGGACATTACATGAGGGGTGGGCAAGAGAACATCATAGATAAAACAAAGAGCAAAAAAAAAGCAAGACAGCACCAACAATAACAAAAAGGATAAAAAGCAGCAGTAGTTCACATTTGCAAAGATAAAATATGTCTTTTTACGGCAGTTTGAAATTGGGCAAACTCAGATGACATGGCGATGTGGGCGGGAAGGTCGTTCCAGTCTTGCGCTGTCTGAAGGAAAAATGACTTCTGGAAGGTCTTTGTTTTAGAGCGTATGGGATAGACGGCGTTGGGGTGAGAATGGCGCGATGTCCGATGTGCAGGTCTGATGAATGCATTGCCTGGTGGCAAGGAATGAAAGAACTTATGATAAAGGCACAAACGTGAAACTTTACGGCGAGAGGCAAGATGAGGAAGGTTAAGCTGAGATTTGACTGCTGACACACTTATGTTAGACGAGTAATTCGAGATAATGAATCTGGAAGCGCGGTTCTGGATGGATTCGAGCATAGTAGAAAGGTTAGCTTGATGAGGATCAAAAATGGCATTAGCATATTCAAGTTTAGGCCTTACGAGTGTTTTATAAGCTATTAGTTTAGCAGAAGCAGGTGCCAAGGCAAGGTTCCGACGAAGGTATCCGAGAACTCGATTAGCAGAGTTAGTAATGCTAATGATGTGTAGTGACCATGTTAAATCAGATGAGATATGAACACCTAAGTATTTGGTAATGTTAGCAGTGGCTACGGGGTGATTGTGTAGAGTGTAAGTGTTAGCGATGTAGTCTTTGCGTCGATGAAAAGTCATTACAAAAGTTTTGTTAATATTTAACGACATTAACCAGTCTTCACACCAATCCTGTATGGTGTTAAGATCTGACTGTAAAACGGAAGAATGTAAGACATTAGTTACAGGATGATATAGCACGCAATCATCAGCGAATAGTCTAATATTAGAGTTGATGTTACGTGTAGTGCTAATAATATAAAATTTAAGCCCATTAACAACGTTGCATTTAAAAAGTCACTTCTCGTACATATTGCGTTTTTTACCGAAAAAAGTAAAGAAAATGTTTTTCTCAAACAGTCAAGGCCTTCAGCATAGCTATCGGAAGTTTTAGAAGCGAGGTTGTTTCAGCTTTGCGAAACTCCGGGACCTTCCTCATGAAAGGATCATCATCATGGAATAAGTGCGCGTGCACTTCTATGCAATGCGCAATGAGCGCCATTTGTGCGCACTTCTCTCGCGCTCATGCTGTCATCCCACAAATGGCGCGTATTAGCACAGCATAGTGGCAGATGAGTTCTACGGAAACCCGCAAGGTGGAGTAACGTTTATGAAAAGGAAAATTAGCATCCACCCGTTTTGTAGCACAAGGCTACAAGGAAATCCATTTCCTTGTAGCCTTGTGCTACAAAACGGGTGGATGTTGATTTTCCTTTTCAGCATAGCATAGTAATGCGCAGCATAATATAGCAAGTGGGTGGGAAAGGGAAGTGCGGGTGAGGAGGGGGAAAGGAAGAGGGGAGAGGATAAACCATACCATAGCCATATACAGTATAGTATAGCAAGGGGTGGGAAAGAGAAGTGACGAGGGGAGAGAGTAATATAAAAAGAGATAAAGTAAGACACATGACAAAAAGAACAAGACGTCTGTCATAAAATAGTGCCTATTTTGAAGTAAAACCCGGCGTCGAAAGGCCGAAACAACAACAAGAAAAGCGGCACTGGGAGGAAGCACTCAAAAGTCACGCCGCGCCTACAAAAGGCCAGAATGTTGTAGAAGCTTTCTTATCGCGGCGAGCGCGCGCGCGGGACAGACGTAAGGAGAGAGGGGAGGCGGAGAGTACACACCGACGCTCCCCGCGCAGTGAGAGAGAGAGAGAGAGAGGCGCCGCCCCAACGGGGAAGGTTCGAGAGTGGGCGAGAAGGTTCCCAACTGTGTGTGTGCTTTGGGTCACGTGGCCCTACGGAACCTTGTAGTCCCCTTTCCCAGGACTATATAAGCGGTCGGACATGGGCCGCGCAGGGGGCAGAGAAGAGACGAAGAGAGAGAAGAAGAGTTGCAAGTAAAAAGAAGCAAGAAGTCGTGCTCACCTGTACAGTACAAGGAATGGTATAACATTCAAGACATGAATACTATATGTAAAGCCTGCACGGAAGACGATTGTACATTAGAACATATGCTCTGGGAGTGTGGGTCGCTTGGCCCTGGCATTACTCGTGACAGGTTTTCAAGCATGATCAAGTCGCAAGACCACAAGCAACAAGTCCTAGCTGTCCAGCACGCCCACGATAGGGCCAGGAGGCTTGACCTCCCGGTTCCAACGTGGGAGTAGTTAGGCGGGATCTTTAGCCATGTACAGGACATTAAATAAAGTTTATTCCTCCTCCTGCGTGACTCAGACGCCGCGCCAGCCGACAGGCCACCTGCAAGCTTCGAGTAAGAAGACGCCAAGTGTCTTGGTGAATAGGACTCTTTGTGTTTTGTTCTTTGTTGCAGTGCATGAACTTGTTCGTGTTGGTTGGCTTTGTATAACTTTGCGACCCATCTGGTTTTGAGTTTGTGAAAGCCGTGCTGTGTACGTTTGTGTGACTGCCTATTTGATGAAAATATATTTGTTTTGTTTGATCACCCTTGGCTCTGACTCGGTCTTTGAACCACTGCTGGCGTTTTGCTAGTGTGCTAAAGGGGACCAAAAATCTTATTGTCCAAGCTTTCGTGGGATCTTTTTCGGGGAACCAAGACGTTGGTTCTTGGAATTATTTCCGGCGATCGCGTCCCGTACCTCAGAGCACGGGTTTGGTGACAACGTCGTGGAAAGAGATAACGAAAGATGAAAGTTGAACTCAGTTTGCGTTAGCCAGGTGCATGGTGGTACTTGTTTTCTAGCTGCGCTAAAGTCCCTCGATAAGCTAAAGGATAGCGTCATCTCACCTTTTCTTCTCCGGCGACAGCTTTCGCTCTCACTTGCGGTGCCAAACAGACTAGCGATGCTCTCACTGTCCCAAGGCGGGAATGGAGTGGGAGAGCGGTTCCCAAGCGCGTGCGCCTTTTTAGTACGGCCCGCGATTTCGCGAAACGTAGTGGCTTCCCATGCCGCTATATAGCACTGACCACACTGCTTCTCGCCGCGAAATGAACGCGAGAAAGCACGTGACGGTGTTCGACCAATGGGAGCGTGCGGAGTTGAGGGAAAGCGCAGAAGAACAGCACCGAAATTCAAGAGGTGTTACTACCTTTAGGTTATTTCTTTATTTATTTCTTTATTTATTCATTCAATATGCCCCTAAAGGCCCCCAAAGAGGGTATGACTGGGGGAAATTTTACAGTAGCATGGTAACAATAACAGAGTGAGTGACGCAAGCCACAACATAATTGAATTATAAACTAACAGTAATTAAACTTTCCCTTTCTCTCTCTCTCTCTCTCCCTCACACACACACGCAGTAATTAAAGATGCATAGCACATTAGCCGGTTACAGGTTGCCTACTGGAGTACACAAACTTACAAAACGAACTGCAGTTTGTTTTGTAAGTTTGTGTACTCTTGTAGAATATATTGCGAAAATAAAAGGACATAAAAACTACAATACATTTCAAAAATACATTTTAGAAAAACACGCAGCTTGCACTATAGGTCGCGAAAAGCCATATCACAGCGAAGCGTGCCGATAGTGTTCTGATCGTGGCTATAACGTCGCTGGGGTAGAACTTGGCTATACACAGCGTTCTCTCGATTCGAACGGGGCTACGCCTAGTTAGCTCCTTCGTAGAACTCGGTATAACTTAGTAGAACTTTACTATTGCTATACTTCACTATACTACTAAGTTATACCGAGTTCTACAAAGGATCTACATATAGCATAGCCACAGTCGAACCGAGATAATACCAAGTATAGCCAAGTTCTACACCCGCGACGCTGTAGCGACGATCAGCAGACTATTGGCCAGCTTCGTTCTCCTCTGGCGTTGCACGACCTACTGCAAGCTGCGTGCCTTTATTTCTTCTGCTTGAACATGTGCGCCCGCCAGCTGCAGTTCTGCCAGTGTAGTAGTGGGCTGAGGTCATGTGCGCAAAGGAAGGAGTGCTCCTGCAAACGCCGCACATTGGGCAATGCATAGAAGTGCACGCGCACTCTTGGGGGCCTGAACAAATTATGATGATAATTTCGTGATGTGGACGCAAAAGAGCCTGAAATGCTTCGCATTGAAAAAATAAAGCTTGCACTATGGCGCAAGGCTAGACGCAGCGGAGCTGATCGGCACCTATCTATAGCTGGTCCTGACCTTTTCTAGGTATTTGCTAAGTATTGCGCAGTTATGGTAAGCGGTGCTGGCATGGCAGGGCACACGAAACCGTTCATCGCGGTTAACTGTGGCACCCTGCCTCTCAGCAGAGATTCCCGGCACGTCCGGCAGACCCATATTTCGTCGTTGTCTGAGGCTTCGGGAAACGCCTCGCAAAGCACTCTAGGACTAGTGATGACGATGATGAAATTCAGTTATTAAGAAAAGCAGGACCGAAGGTCACTGGTGGGGAGAGAGGGTAGTGGGGAGGGGTAGGCAAGCACTAAATCACGCGCGCCAGGCCGCTAGAAACTCCAAAGTGGGCTAGTGTGACGAGATGGTCAGGGTGTTTAAGTATATCCTTTTGTAGAGTATCCAGATCTGAACGTAAGAATATATCGCTGTTTTTTCGATGACGGCGAAAAGAATATTTATAACAAGGTAATATTTATAAACAATATTTATAAACAAAGTAATGGCAAACACAGCCACTACCCCGGACATAATCCACAAATGGCAGACTGTCGCTGACAAGAAGAGGGGCATCGACACATCTGTCCGCTGCATATGCACTTTTTGCCGCAGTTTCTGCACAGCAAACATCGACCACCTCGTTCTCCACTGCCCTGCTTTTCGCCCTCATCGAGGCCTAGCGAACGCTCCTCAACGTCCCGCACCGTGCTCAGCGTAGAGGGTTCCCGTCAAACCAGACACGGTCACAGAAATTTTTCCAGTGACTATCACAGACCACTCACAGACGCACCATGCGCGCCACCGTCCATGCGCGGCCTCTTCGACGGAACGTAGAAGGCGGAGCGCATGCGCATTCGTCAATGACGTCACGATTCGGAGAATAGCGGAGAAGCAGAAGGTGGTGTACCAGATATGGCGTCGGCGGTTGCTAGGCAACGGTGGAGCTGGATTTTCTTCGGGGAACGGACGTTTTCATGCCGTGCTTAACACCATCTCTGTTAAAAACAAAAAGCATGAGGACGGTACGACACATATTTCAATGCATTTCAAGAAAGTTAACATGAATCGATTAGGTCATCGAGAGTGCGTTTAGGCCATGCGCTCAGTGCGCAGCAGCTCTTGAAATTTTGCTATGTTTTTCTCAGTAGCTACTCGCGATCGTAAGAGGTTCCAGTCACTGATAGTGCGTTGCATGAATGAATTGTCAAAACGACAAGTGCGACATATAGATCGTTTAACTTTGTACTGATGATCACGGCGAGGGAAGGTGACTGTAGCTGAGCGAAACAAATCAGCATAAAACATTGCATGATGATAAAGTTAAAAAAAAAGCGAATGGCGAGCAGGCTTCGCGACGTTGCAATAAGGTTCATAAGTCAGCGCGATCTCTTCGTGCAGTGATACTATAATGACGTGAGTAATCTGAGAAAAGGAACAGCACACCAAAGTTTTGCAAGGATATGATTCTAAATAAGGTATAGACTCGAAGTGTGTCCCAAACAGGTCAAGCGTATTTAATTTTTGGACGACCCAGTTTTTGGACGCGACAGCGATGCGTAGTCCCATTCTCAGCGCGCTCTTTCGTTTGTCATGCTCTTGAGTCGCCTAGCCACGTAACTTACCATGACACCACGCTTGTTATCGTATGTCTTTACTGGTGGAGTTGGATTTGTGGATTACTGCACTGTATGGGCAAAGTACGAAGTGGCGATGCGTCATCAAAACTCGCCGATGAAGAAGGCACCACAGTTTGCCTGGCGCTTGTATACAGCACAGAATCCATGAAAAACATGTCAACACGGAGTGAATGAGCGCACACACTCTCACGCGCACAGGCGCAAGCACAGGCGACCACGCCCTTAAGCCAAAGTGCGAGCGTCCTCCTACGTGCTCCATGCATGCGGGGCGTCGATACACAGCGCCATTACTGTCCCTGTATATATATGCACCCAACTAGGCGCCGTGAGGGTGCCTCGATACACGCTACTCATGTACAGGGCGGTGGCAACCAATGGCCGCTGCAACGCCATTTTGAATCACAGCGGGCGGTTGCGCGTCTGTATGTACCCGTGCTTCGTTCGAGACCCAGACGCATGCCGTAACCTGTACGAACGCCAGCGCATCTGAGTCCCAGGGCTCGTGTGATTGGCGGGGGGTTGTCACCACCCTGTACAGAGTAGCGCGCATCGAGGCACCCTATAGGCGCCGTTAGAGGGCAACTCCGGCGATTTTTCACCACTGATCTCAATGAAAAAAAAAAAAAAAAGCTATATAGGCGCATAACCCGCCTATATAGGTTACTTAGGGCAGAAAATAGGCACGCCAAACCTATAAAAACTGGCAACTTTTTTCACTCCATGCGCAACACGGTGCGTGTATGGAACCACTTGTGGCCGCCTGTGCTCCGACCAATCTGTTTTTTTTTTTTTTCAGTTTTTATAACAAAGTTTCTGCAACAGCAGACACAACAACACCTGCAAAACCCGGCGCTTTGCAGTCTCCCAACCTGAACTCTAAAAGCTGGCCTCGGCCACGTGGACACAGGAGTTGGTCAAAGCTGATGCACAGTGTACCGATGGCATCGTTTTTGAGTGCGCGGACGCATATATGGCAACAAATAATTTTTTTTCTTGCTCTGGGTAAATACATGCAGCACACCTGCCCTTCCAGACACTTAATATTTATGTCTAAAAATTGTAGGCAATTGTTTGGCGTCTGTTCATGCGTAAGATGAAGCCTCTCCCAAGCGTTCTAAATAGACGCAAGACGCGTTCCACAGTAGGGCCACAGACTGAGTTAGAATCTGTGCTTGAAATCCCTAAAAATCCTTCACCGTCCTTCTGCATTAGTTGCGGCAACGAGTTGTGAAGTTGCGAAACCAGTGTCGGCGCTATATTTCTTGCATCCTTGTAAACACCAATGCCAATGTGCTTGCGTAGGTAATCTTTCCGGCGGCCTTCGATATAAATTATCGCGATATTTAACCTGGAAAATTGTTTTGCCAAATGCTTCCTTTTATGAAACAGCCATGTAAAATGAGAATTAGTTGTGCTACGTCATGTGCAAAAAAGCAGTGGTCTGCATTAAATACTCTTCGGACGTTGTTGGCTGGGTTGTACGGCTCTAGGACGTGCAGATATGCACCAGGCCTTGTAAGCGTTTTGTATCTTTTCGATGCAGTGTGCCTTGATGAAACTGCGAGCACGAACTGATCTCTTTTGTCTCAAACAGCATTAGCCGCACGGTTGTCCATGTGCGTAATCACTATAGCTTGCGGCGATTCGTAAGATAATTCGGCCAAACTCTAATGTCTGGCATCACATTTCGATATATGAAAAGTCACGTGGAGGTAAGAGGCTAGCACTGTGAAAGTGCTCATTGCTTTCTTCACATTTGCTTAGCAATGCAAGCGTTGGTAAAGGAATGAGCTACTTAACCAGCGCTTCAGCTTTTGTCAGATTTCCAAACAAAATAAACAGCGATAAAATCAGTTTTTTCTGTCGCTCAGAATTTTGAGAAATCTTGCATCGCTAGTTGTGATTGCGCTGTGAAAAGGTGCATGTATCAGCGCTTTTTTTTTTTTGTTCAGAAAAAAAAAAGATCAATAAGGATGGAAAACTGAACAATACGCAGCAGGGATATCATTTCCTCCCTGCTTGAGGAAATGTGGAAGCAGGTTGCATGTATAACAAGGTCGTTCGCGGTGATGAATGATGAACTGACCAACATATTCATTCCTGCCAACTCTTCTTTTAATCTTTTACATGCTTTCAATATTGTGCGGACATAGTCTTATTTTTTTATATGTGTTTTCTTCCGCGTGTTTTCTGTATATATTAACACGTCCGTTTTTGTTGCCAGAGCTTGTGCGCAAATTGTTGTTTCACGTGGGAGGACCCCGTCAGGCATTAGTGCCTTTTGTCCTCTCTTTACTACGTGTAATTTTGTACACTTTAATAAGGAGTCTCTTCAGTATAATGCACGCTAAGATACCGTTCTCTAAGGTCTCCGTAATTGAATTCTTATTACTTACTTTCGTATTACTTCCTGCTCAATTCCTATGCTTGAGCATGAATGAAGCTGTATATTGTGAGCGCGTATATTTTAATATTGCTTTCACTGAGTGCATGAAGACGTATAGAAAATATCGGACCCTGTTTTACAGCAAAGAAGTTTTAATTAGTAGACCCTGTGTCGTCGGCGTTGTGGCAGTAGTCTGCATGATATTCATTGGATGAGCCGGCAGCTCACGTGATCTAATCAGGTCAAAGTGGGAGGAATAACCAAAGAAAGCTTAACTTTGAAAATTGGTAGCGATAGCACGCAACTTCCGCTCATTACTGCGCCCCAGACTTAACCAACGCATGCTTTCAGTACAATACTTTAGGGGTATGTACCGACATTTCCGCTATCAGCCCCGCTGGCCGTTGGCAGTTACTAGACGGAAAAGACAGAAGCTGGCTCTATAGTTCAGACGAAGCCAGTAGCGTAGCCGGCAAGCGAAAGCATCCATGTGAAGGCATCATCGAAGTAAAGGACCGTCAATGAGGAATACAAGCTTCCTGAATGTCAAGAAAGATGCAGGTTACTTTTCTATGCAGACAAAATAGGAGCAGGGCAGTTTTCCTGAAACCATTTGAAAGAGTGTTCAAAACGCACGCTCGCACGTACGCACCCACGCACAACAAACAAACGAACAAACAAATGTAAACGTAGTCACGCTTTTTTGAGCGTTTGAACCTCATTCTGTATTTTGCAAAACAAAAGCCTCTGGCAAAAAAAGATCGCTGGGGCGCTTAGTATTTTCCTTCTTCCCGTGAAAGTTGGCCATGGTTTTATTTACCGGTAACTCAAGATAACTCGACAAACACTGGAGTTTAGCCTCGAGGGTAACGAACAAAGGAAAACAAAGAACGAAAGAAAGACCTCATCGAAAAAACGGGCAACGACTATACCAACAGAAATGTCCAAAATGCGAGGATAATTTCCTTACTCGAGAGCCGAGTCTTCTCAGAAAACAAGGGGTTCTAACCGGAAGAATGTCAAAGCGCGCGCGGATGCTGTGGGGAAAGGTCCCCAATTCCTGCAGGTCTAACACCAACCTTGCCCGTAGACGTCACTGAAAGGATGGATGGTGTGCGCGCACTGGGCGTCGCGTACGTGATAACGCTCACAACGTGCTCACACTGTATCGTTTCCGGAGGAGGCCGCCACTCAAGACCCGATCGTCAAGCCAAACGTGCACTTCAATTTTGAGTGGCATGGCGTCGGAAGGAGCCCATTATAGATGAGCAAGGCAGGAAGCGCTGGGCTATACGTGACGAGGAGCTTCCTGAGTTTGCTTCGGTCAGTGAGATTGAAGGAACCGCCTCCGCCACAGAGCGTATATAGAATAAGGACGCCCTTGTTTTGGAGCTTGGTGCCGGCAAAATGATCATAAAAGAGGTTGTAAAGCTCGCTCTTTCCAGGTAAACGACGGTTACCTACGCGGATACGTAACAGCTGCATACGACGATTGGCCAGGGTGTGGACGCGGGCTTGCAACAATTAATATAGCGACCCTTTCGCCGTGCCTGCCGTCACCCGCTGCCCCCGTTGGGACGGCGTTCGTGTTGTTCACTTCTTCCCCTTGTGTCCGTGTCTTGCACGCCTGTTCTTCTTCTGACTATGGACCCTTACCAACTCGCTCAACTTTCTGCCCTTTTGAGCCCCCATTGAACTACGCACTATATCAGAAATCTTGCGAGCACAGTTGTTTTTATTCCCTGGCGCGCGTTTTGGGCAACTTGATTGATTTCTGGGGTTTTACGCACCAAAACCAGCTACGATTATGAGAGACGCCGCTGAGGAAGGCTCCGGAAAACTTTGACCACCTGGGGTTCTTTAACGTGCACTGACATTGCACAGTACACGGGCCTCGACATTTCACCTCCATCGAAATAGAGCCGCCGCGGCCGGGATTCGATTCCCCCACCCTCGAATCAGCAGCCGAGTATCGTAGCCACTATAGTCTGTTTCAGGAGTTCCCTGCAGCAGAGCCAAGGCCACGAGGCCATCGAGCGCAGAATTCTTCCGAGGCGAGACGAAATGTCATTGTTTGGACATGCACCTGCGAGCCACTCCTGCCAAGAGGGACCTCAGTCCCTCCTCCTCCTCCCCTTTCCAATGCTTCTCCTGCCACTGCACTGTTCGCGACTGGCAGATGCCACGGTGCGGAGGGATACGCTTAACACGTGTTTACCCTCCTGATTGGCAGAAGGGGCCTGTATAGCTTCCACAGTGCTGCATGGAACTCCTGAAACAGACTATAGACCACCGTGACTGGTCAGGTTTGAGCAACTTACTTTGCGCCATTTAAGCACACAAATCTAAAGGAGCCCTGCAACACTTTTTGAACATAGCCAGAAAACGGTGCCAGTCAGCCATTGACGCTATTATCAATACATGAGCCAAATATTGTTCCACTCTGCACACCGGGGAGTTTGAATTTTCGTTCCAAATGCAGCTTGAAAACGCCTGCTCTTCTTTCAACAGATGACGTCACTGGCAGCACCAATTAGCTAGGCCGCTTAATTTTTCTCAGTTTTCTTAAAGATAGATACATGCATTGCATTTATTTGATGAGCTAAGCACAAGCAAATAAAGCATTGCAGAGGATCTTTCCACGGTTGTGAGATCGACCAATGGTGGGTGATTCCACGAGACGTCACGAAGGACCCAAAAATTGATATTTCATATTTTGCTCACTATTTTATATGTTATATACATGTGACTCGGCGGCCCGCAAGTGAACTTCGTTTATTTTTTAACTGCCGCTTTTAGGAGGAAGATATATTGAAGTTATCCTGTCGGAGCCACCATTTTCATGCACATGTCATTTTCGCGAATTTCCAGCACTATAAATTGCGATATATTGCAGCTACAGCGACATTAGTTTTTGTGTAATGTATATTTATAATGAAGAGTAAACTAGTTCATTTTTGACCTGCCGAAGCAAATAAAAGTATATTTTAAAAAATTCCAAACATGCGACATTTCTGAAAACTTACGATTTTTTTTCAATGTTAATGATATGCACCTAGCCTTTTTGCACTTGGTGGGCGATGAGCTCGTAATGTAGTGAACAGTCCCTCTCAGAATGGCTGCCGTAGCGCAAGTGCGTATTTTTATTATTAGCTTCAAATTTTCAGTTTGGACGAAAGTGACCTTTATTATACAATAAGTGTTTAAGCCCCCCATTTTTAATATTTATTACTCTCGTAAACGAGTGCCCACTGACCCTGGAACGTATATATGCCAAAAAAAAAAAAACATGTTGCATTATGTTGTTT
This sequence comes from Hyalomma asiaticum, assembly GCA_013339685.2. Lineage (NCBI taxonomy): Eukaryota > Metazoa > Arthropoda > Arachnida > Ixodida > Ixodidae > Hyalomma > Hyalomma asiaticum. Next base: position 345,570,842 of record CM023481.1, on the reverse strand, counting down.
GAAAATACACTATACTTGCATACAACTCAGGGCTTTTCCAACACGCGCTCTGAAGCTAAAAAAGTAGGATATTGCGATACAAAAGCTCAGATACTCGTACAAATCGGCCATAATTGCAAAGGAAAAGCAGTTTTGGTCTAATGACATACTTATCTAAAATGTGCATTTACGTAGAATATTTAAAGCTTGCATATGAATGAAGACGTGTTTTGAACGGATCTGAAACAACACTTCTGCCCACCCGTCGCCGCGATTCCCCCGCGCAGAGTGTTGACTGCGCGCGCAGTTCCCTCAAATTTTCTATTTTACCTGAAAAGTGTGAGCAGAAAAGATTGAGGCTGTGTCAAATGCAACACCTAGGTCATTTATCTATCAAACCTTACATAACTCCGCAGAATGAGCAGTGTATGAAAACGATACGCGTATAGTTTTTTCAAGTGAAGGTCACTTTGGTCTTATCTGAATACAACGAAATGTAATTGTTCTTGCGCCACTTTGAAAACAGAAAAAAAGAAAAAATCAAATCTGACTGCAAAATGTGACAGTCTTTGATAGTACAAATCTCCTTAAATATCTTGATGATATGCGTAAGGAAGGAAAGAAAAATTTCGGTTGACGGACGAGATGTCGTTCACAAGAATTAGAAATAGGGGTGGGCCTATAATACTGACCCTTGAGGTACACCGTTGGTTGCCTTGTATAAAAGAGACGTTTGTCCATTTATGGCAACATAGCACGACCTATAAAAAGATAGCTGTGGAGGAGGTCGACAACTGAGGACTCCACGTCAAAGTGACCTAGTTTATCCAAAAGCAGTGAATGGCTGACTACGTCGAAAGCCTTACTGAGGTCACAGTATATGGTGTCAACTTGCCCTCTCAGAAGTACTGGTCCAGAAATCTGTGTCATGAAAGTAACAAGATTTGTGACAGTCGAGCGACCAGAGATAAATCTACGTTGGTTCGGAATAAGTGAGTTTATGACGCTAGATGACAATATCTTATAAAGAGCAAGCTCAAAAACCTTTGACGTGGCGCAAAGTAGAGAAATCGGACGAGAATTCGAGATGCCAGTTTTGCAGCCAGACTTAAACACAGGGAAAACACGAGCAGTTTTCCACATGCTATGGAAAGTGGAGTGTTCAGACATTTATTAAATATAGATGTTAGTACAGGGACAAATATAGTGCATAAGCTTTTAGAATGGCGGAGGGGATACCATTAGGGGCCACTGGATAAGGATGGCTTCAAGCGCCTGAAACATTCACTGATGAACTATATTCGTAAAGTGAAACAGGTACTAGCCGAAGGAAATGTGTTGCACAGTTCAGTGTTACATGTGTTGGAGCCTGAGGATTGGTATAAAGAAGAGAAATGGGCTGCAAAACAGTCAGCGACTGATTCAACTTCCATGCCGCTTGAGTTCAGTAGATTCACGCAGCCGTCTCGTCTGCCATTGCGTTTGTGTATGTATTTCCAAAGCTCCGCCGGCCTCTCAGAGACGCTTTTTTCTAAGAAATTCATGTATGAAATGTGATCGCATTTGTAAAGGCGTTCACAGACTTCGAAAGCAGCTGAATTCATCCTTTACTCTGTAGACAGAGTGCTTTTAGACTTCCCATGTTCGCTATCTTGTGTTCTAGTGCGCATATCAATTCAGATAATAATAATAATAATAATAATAATAATAATAATAATAATAATAATAATAATAATAATAATAATAATAATAATAATCTAAGGATGTGAAATTATATAAGAGTAACAGAGTAAACTAAACACACAGTTTAATGTGTTTAAGCTGTATGTTCGCTGAGCACTGCTCACCAGAGTTTTGGACAATCCATTACACGGGACCTGCAGCGGAAGAGAAGTTCTGCGTCGGCCCCCAATGCCCCTAGTATTAATAATAATCAGGAACAATAGTGCAATCAATAACGTTGCATATGTTTCTCAACCTTATATATCTCTCAGCAATTGTGTATAGTGGCGGTTTTCCCCACCTTCGCTGAACAACCCCCTACCTCCTGGTTAGGCCACTGCAGTGCCATAGTCGTTCCTTCTGACACGCTCAACCACGTCAACCCATACGCCCAGCTTGTTGAGTTTCGTTTCGAGCTAGCGAGGAGCGTTGAGTGTCTACATTTGTAACGAATGGTTTCAAATGCCACCAAATCGCGGCGGGGCACACCCGTTTCTCTGCCGACGCTGACGTCATTTGGTCACATTTAGGAAAGTGCTGCAGTGGTTTTAAAAAGCTGTTCGCTTTAATTAGGCGCGCAGGCGAGCGCTTCTGTAACCGTTCAGCTATGCACGTGCCTACTGCATGACCTCATCTGAGGGGCCGATTTAACCAGAGTCGTATATGCTACTGAAAAAAAAAAAAAATAAATGTAGCCGATTACAATTATCCCACTCTGAAAAAGTAACCGATTACCATTACATTCTCCAAATTACATTCCCTCTATTACTTTTCAGAGAACCTTTCTGGGGGTCGGTAGACACGCGTGGCAGCAGTCTCTACCACATTTTCATTACGTTAACGTAAAAGCGCGCGCGAGCGCGCACACACACACACACACACACAGTGGAGGGCTCTGGAAATTTTGACCACCTGGATTTACGGAATATACTTACACGACTCTTTGCCTGTTGTTACTGCTGTCTGCTACTGCGCGTGTCCCCGGCGCAGTAGCAGACGGACTTGTATTAGCCATTGTCTCTCACGTAGACCAGCACGTGCAACCGTTTGAGAGGTTGCGTTACCATTCCTGAGCATGCGCAGACAGGTGTTGTCTCTTCTTTCTTATTGGCCGTGTTGCTCTTCAGTTGATGGTCGGCGTTCATATTGTCCACTTCTCTTACCTTGTGTCCGTGTCTTGCACGTCTTTGCGTTATGTCTGGAGCACAATGACGTCAAAATGTGACGACAATAAAACGTAAGCCACCGGATTCTTTCTTCGATGCGTATGTTCTCGAGCTCTAGCCAATCAGCGGCGGTCGAGGGACAGTCCACTCGGCGGACAGTTACAGAATAGCTCCCAAGGTAGAAGGAGGGGACAGTCCAGCCGTATACCGGCTCGCAGCCGGTATACATACTGGCTATGCATCTAGAGTGAGTTGTGGTCTAATTTGGAAGTCTGTTAGCAAAGTTTGTTGCAGCACTATACATTTGGAGAACAAAATGCAGCCGCTAATTCCTCACGTGCGCAATATCGGGGATACTTCCCCGTAGCGTACGCCTGTGGCGCTAATTATAATCTCTTACCTTTGCCGATGCACGTAGTGGAAGTACGTAGAACGTTCTAGTGTTGGACGTATTGAACGCAATAGAAGTATTGAACGCAGTGTAAGGAGTGTAAATGCGATTTACACCCCTTCTTACTACGTTCAATACTTTGTCCACGGCCTACGTGGCTAGCGCGCGCTCGAACCGAAATCCACTAAACACAAGTTCTCTGGAAAGCTTCATTGGCTTGAATTGCGCTTGAACGCTGAATTGTCATTTGTACCGGCTTTTTGAAAACGTTATAATATCCACTTAGAGGCTCGACAAGCACACACCTTGGACACGACTGATACCTATAGTTTGTTTCATAAGTTCCATGCAGCACTGTGGAAGCTACGGGCCCCTTCTGCCAATCAGGAGGGCAAACACGTGTTAAACGTATCCCTCCGCACCATGGCATCTGCCAGTCGTGATCCGTTCAGTGGCAGGAGAAGCGTTAGAAAGGGGAGAAAGACGGAGTGAGGACCCTATTGGCAGGAGTGGCTCGCGGGCGCGTTTCTGAACGATTACATTTCGTCTTGCCTCGGAAGAATTCGGCGCTAGATGGCCTCGTCGCCTTGGCTCTGCTGCACGGAACTCCTGAAACAGACTATAGGCGGAATTTGCATACTTAATTCCTATACTTTAGGTTGTTATTGTTTATTCATCATAATCATCTTGCCGGTTGAGTTTATCATAGAGGATACTTGATGAATTTACAAAACAACGAATTTATGCTAATTTTTAACAGCAAATTAAAAACTTGTATCTGCAGAAAACCGCCTCGGAGCGCCTCGCACTGCTGAGCAACCGCTAATGCCACAGCTGTGCCGCATGTGCTCCGCGAGACGTAGACACGACTCCGTATAACTACCTCCAGCAGCGCATGCGCTGTGATGTTTCGTTGCAGCTGCGCTGAGCTCCGCCCACCTCCCGCGAGGTAGAGCATAACGTTTTTGTGCAGTGCAGCAAAGAGTGGGAAAGTCAGGGTGAGGGAAAGGAGGGGGAAAGGGAGGTGAGGAAGAATAATGTGAGGGCGCCGAGGAGCAGATATGATTATGATTTGCGGGGTTTAAGGTCCCAAAACCAGCTCTGACTATGAAAGATGCTGTAGTGGAGGTCTTCGGAAATTTCGACCACCTGGGATTCTTTGTGCACCGACATCGCACAGCACACGGCACACGGGCCTCAAGAGGAGCAGAGAACGTAGAGCATAGCAAAGAGCGGAAAAGGGGTCTGAGGGTGAGGAGGAATGACGCGAGGCTGAGGACGGAGAGGGGAGAGCATAGCTTTTTACAGTATAGTTTGAAAGGACAAAGCTGAGTGAGTTGGTAAGGATTCATTATCCGTTCTTCTCTTGTGTCCATGTTTTGCACGCCTTTTCCTTAAAGGGCCCCTAAACAACCCCGAGGTGTAAAATTTGTTTTAAAGATATAACTGCGCTCCTGTGCGATGTGAACATGCTCCCGCAAGAATTTTGCGAATAGGTGCAATAATAAAGAAGTTACACGGGTTTAAGTGGCCGCTTGCGTCGGTTTCGTTTTCTCGGTCGGCCTCCCCACCCTTCTCTGCTGAGGAGAGGGTAGGGGCGGCGCACCGTTGAGACTCCGCCCACTTTTGACACGTGACCTGACGTGATCATTTGACGTCATTGATGCTTGCGCTGTGGGACCGGTTGCTCCCGTTCTAGAAACGTTGGGTTGCTCCTGCGCTCACGCCGGTGGGATGGCCAGGGGATCTGACAATAGACGTTTCGACCAATCAACGAGATACAACTACGCAAAGTTGTTCGCAGTAGAACATGACGACACCTAGGATGCGAGCGCGACTGGTCAGTCGCCGGAAAGAAGCGCGGGAATTGTGTTTTGAAATGCGGCGTCTGTGTGGCGCGCAGCGCTGTCATATTCGCAGAATGTGATTGCCGCAACCTTCTCTATGATTGAGTTAGCTTGTTTGGGTGGCTTTGAAAAAAAGTAGGAGCCTGTTTAGTGGCCCTTTAATGATGTACAGTAGCAAAGAGTGTAGCAAAGAGTGGGAAAAAGAAGTGAGGAGGACGGGTGGGAAAGGAGGGGAAAGAGCAGAACATACATAGTTCATTCTTGTACAATACAGTGTAACAAGTGGGAAAGAGAAGTGGGGGTGAAGAGGAAGGAAGTGAGGTGTTGGAAAGTGAGGTGAGGGGGGAAAGGAGGCGGTATATCGAACACTGGTCGATCGTCGGGGTGCCAAGAAAAAGCACGCTACCATTAGGCTGCGGCAGCTTGTCCCGCACGGTTAATAGAGTAAATAAACCTAGTACATCAGCAATTATGATGGTGAATGTTTAACGTGAATTGCACTTCTACAGTGTGATAAGCACTATCATAGCAATACATGTTCTGCTACCATTCGGCATGCTTTTGTGCAACTTTGCTCGATCTCCTAGGAATACTTGAACGACGCTTATGATAGCACATCAACACACCGTATAGAATTTTTCTTCAACAAAGCAGACGTCTGTGCTTTGGACTAACGTGAGCGCCAATGTTACGTCGTACCATGAGCTACGATTCAGTCACCACGGTGCTGTCGACGTCCCTGCATGGTTAGCCTATGTTAAGCATAGTCGTGAGTGGGTACTTATGCGCTTAGCACAAAGTCAGCAAAGAAATTGCCTATAAGTCTATGACGAACTGTTTTGCTTTCAGCCAAATGTGACGAGTAAGATCAAAGTCTTTGTGCAAAGCGCATAAGTACCCACACACGAGTATGCTTCATCATCATCAGCCCTTTATAGTGGATTGGAAATTATTGAGAGAGGCCTTCGTCTTCCAGTGGACCTAAAATAGACTGATGATGAAGCATACTCTTGAGTGGGAACTCATGCGCTTTGCACAAAGACTGATCTTACTCGTCACATTTGGCTGAAAGCAAAACAATTTGTCAGACTCTTAGGCAATGTTCTTGCTGACCGCTTCGCATGACACAGATTCCTACAATGCGTGGGATCTGCAGGATTTTTTTTTTCCACTGTAATCTGCACTAGAAGATGTGGAAACGTTTCAATCCTTACTCCACGCCAACGTTTTTAGATTACCTAAAAACGTTGCTCCGCACGTAACATGCCACATGTTGCACTGATTGATTTCTGGCGTCTTACATCCCAAAACCAGATATGATTACGAGACTCCATAACGGGGGGCTCCGGAAATTATGACCACCTTGGGTTCTTTAACGTGCACTGACATCGAACAGCACACAAACCTCAACATTTCGTCTCCGTCGAAATGTAGCCGCCGCGGCCGGGATTCGATCCAGCAACCCTCGGGTCAGCAGCCGAGTACCATAGCCACCAGACCACCGCGGCGGGACGTGCCACATGTTACATACAAGAACCTAATAACGAATAAATAATGCAGTCACTGAAGTTTTAGAAAAAAAAGAAAAGGTTTTATTGGGGCTTAGGTCATTAATCAATGAATGAAAAACCATGCACGGTCACTGTCGCTTGAAGCTTGTGATTGTCGTCCCAATGATTTCAATGCACTGCCGCAGTTCCTTTTCAGTGATGACCAAGGGCGGTGCTAGACGTATTTTGTCTCCATGAGTTGGCTTAGCAAGCAGACCATTTTCCTTGAGCTTCAAGCAAATTTCCCATGCATCGAGCCCTGCAACGAAAAAATAAAAAAAAAAAGGGCGATAAATGCTTTGCTGGATCTGCTGGACCAAAATGGCAACTTGGACGAGTTGTGCTGTCGGTCTTCTTCTCTTCTTGTCTTCGTTAATGTTCGCTATTTTCTCCAAGAAATGAATACTCATCAAACTTTCTGGCTAGCGCATTCTAAGCAAAATGTTAGTAGCAGGAATGTGCATCAACCATTTTCTCATTTCGATATGCTTTTAATAACACGCACCCCCGTTCGGTGCCATCTGCTTGCACAGGTACCTGTAGTGTGCCCCGTGGATGTGGAGTGCGCATTGCTAACAGAAACGAAAGCAACTCGTCATAACTGTGTTGACCCAACAATACATTCGCCACACCCGAGAACGGCAAGGATGCATGATGAACATGCGACGACAAGCAATTCAGCGAGCACGGTGCAGCAAGCTCCCCGCTAGTGACGGCGCAAGCAGGCTACGCGCTGATTGATTGATTTCTGAGGGTTTTACGTCCAAAAACCATGGCTACGCGCTGCAGGTGACTAGGTAACGAGGACAGGCACCATGCGGCAGCATGTTCAGCGCTTCAAGAATGGCACCGATTTTCGACCAGTGGTAGACTGCTGCAGAGGCACGCGCATCGCGAGACAAGTCGTCTGTCCTGTTTGCCACCATTCGAGAGCGCCCGGCTACTGCGCCAATGTGGCTCCAGAGCAAAAGCTCTCTGAACAGAGCACATCTTTGACTGCCGCTGCAATGTTTCGCATTGCCGCAACCCAACCAAACGCAGGGCGGTAGCAGCACGCTTCATAGCCATAGCGCAGAACATGGAAGAATGAATGGAAGAAAGAATGGAAGCATAGTGAAGAACATGGAAGAAAGAATGCTCCTGTGCGGTGACACAGGAGCATGCTTTCCTGTAAAACTGGAAACATCTGATGGCACTACGATCGAATTATTCATCACCGAGTTGACGCCCATGATCGTGGAAAATTTTATTCAAATATAAGCGAGCGAAAACTGACATGTTCTATACCATAACAGTATGTTTCTATTAGTACATTTGCAACACGCACAATTACCCTAGCTCTTTCACGTTTTTCTTTTTTTGTTCCCTGGCTAACATGCACATTTAATGGATATCCCTTGAATGAATCTTCCTTAGCAGTCCTTCATAAATGGTGATATGTCAGTGGTACTGATCACATGTCATATGTGCACTCACATTGAGTAACATCATTGCTTTTAAGTGTAGACAAACAAATCTGCATATTCTGGCTAGTCCACGTATATTACTCATCCATGAAAACACTCTTTCTAATGATAAGCAAGTGAGCCACTTAGCGAACATCTTTGTTTAAGCTCCGAGGTTGAGACAAATTAAATAACAGAGAGCAAACCACAACATCCTCGATATCCCAACCTGAGAGTTTAGATGAAACCACACATGAACCGCAGGCTTGCAAGCAAGCTACTCCATGCCTACACAGCAGACTTGCTGGGATTTGTTGGTTTCAGCTGAAAGTCAGACAAAGCACTGTCCCACAAGCAGGCTGCAGGACAGCGAGACCACAGCCTCAAAAGCGGGACATGTCCCTCCTAAATCAGGACGTCTGGTCACTTTAGGCATACAGGACACGCTAACATTCCATAATGTCGCTGTTCTTGCTGTCACCGCCTGCGTCCTCTTTTACTTAGTTGTCACCTTCTCTCTTTTTGTTCTTATTCATTGTCATCTCTTCTTCCTCTTCTACTTCACTGTCTCCCTTGCTCTTCTTTGCAGTCATCACCTTATTCCTCTTCTTCATCGTCATCGTCAAATTCCTCTACTTCATTGTCATCATCTCCTTCCTCTTCTTTTTCATTGTCTCAGTCTATGAAATTACAGCCGAGGGCTGACAACATATAATGCTCAGAAACACGACTACCACTGCCTCAGAGTCGTGGCTAACAACACAAAGTGCTGAACTGTGTGGCGAGTCAGGTGTGGATGCTGCTGCTCCTATAGTGCAGCAGCACCCACACAAGCACGAAGTACGTATTTTTTTCTCACTGTGAGCGATAGCGATTATGGACACCGATGGTGGCGGACACAACGCCACCAATTTCAGCCATTGTAGCATGTCCATAACAGCTGACACTGTAAAAATTCCCAGGTGTATGCAAAGGACGCAGCACATTAGCAGTGTAAGCTCTATTTTGCAGCATTCCTAGTGCAGTAGCAGTGTAAGCTCTATTTTGCAGCAGTCTTAGTGCATTGCCGAAAGGCATAAACTTGTGCATGGAATGCAAAAACACTCCTTTCGATCCACATCATGGCATGGCAGCTGCTTTAGCGATGACAACGAACAGTGCTTTGGCGCTTTACATACCACATGGCTTGTCCCATCAACACAAAAGGCCACTGAACATGACATCCGTTTTCCTTTAAAAATGCGAGTGTTTGGCAACCCCTTTTGGTCCACAACCAGAATCAAGATTTGAGCATCCTGCTTTAATGAAATGCGCCCACTATTTCCTGGTCAGTAACGGTGTGCATGCGATGACATGACATGGCATTCTTCACTGCAAGGTTCTAAGTGCAGAGTTTTCAAGAAAGGATGCACAAGCAAGGCAGATGACAATTATTATTGTCGAACTAAAAATGCTACCGAGGTACTCACTTTTTAATATTGTAGTCGCATCGCGCAACCTAGAATATTCATACTCCACTACCTGATGTCAGGTGACATATCGGCATAATATAAGCAGCAAATAAGGCAATGATTAAAATGAGGTAATGTAACGTGTAGCAGCATTACATAGTTGTTGGACAAGGTGGTCAGAATAAGCACAGATTTGTTTCCAAATAGCGAAACAACATTCTCATGCAGATATGCAAACGAACATGAGCTGGTTGTATACACTGTACATTGAAAAGCACACAACTGTCACATTTGCATAACCACATTTCATATCATCAGTCACTTTTGGAAAACTGAAAATTAGATTTTTAGTGAGCAAATAAGTTTCAAATTAAACACCAATATAATAGCTCATTGAGCTGCATCATAATGAGCAAGTATTAAACAAGATATGGCACAGGGGCTACTTGGCAACATCAATCGAACAGTGCTGATGCTGCCGGGTTTCTGCAAACCCATTATGCTTACTTGCACTGTGTTAGGGGTGGTAAAATTGAACGATTAATCGATGAAAAGCAGCCACAAAATGATTATTCATCATCAATTTCCACCTATCACTTAATCGACTTAATTGATGAGAACTATTCGATTAACTAATCAGCCCCCCACCACACCTGCTCTTGTCGCCTGCTTGGCCCAAGTGCAGGATTGTAAAACAATGGTGAGACGCCTAAGTCAAGTGCCGCTCTTATTTTTTCCCAACTCCCCATTGCACAGCTATGTTACTGCACACAATAGAACAAACACGTAGTGTACTGCCCGAGTACAGTGTGTGAAAACCAACTAGCCTGCAAGAAGGCTTTATGGCAGTAGAACGAACCCGGCGCTGTGAAAACCAACTAGCCTGCAAGAAGGTTTTATGGCAGTAGAACGAACCCAGCGCCGGAGGCATCCTTCCCCTGTGAAGGCGTAACTAAATTTGCCCGCAGCCATCCAGATCACCGTTCTGTTAGAACTCTGCTTTCCTTTTGTTCCTCTCTTTTACTTCCCCCATGCTTGCCACTCTGTTCCCTTTTGAATCGAAGGCGATCACACTAAGACGGCGCAAGAAGCAGCTTTCGTTTGATGGGTGTGGATCGCCTTGCAGGGTTCATACAGGTTTTGAAAGAAAAAATTCAAGGGTGTTCAAGGACTTTCAAGGCCCTATTGGAGGATTTTCAAGGCCCTTTTCTAAAGGTTCATTTTTTTATTTCGTGTTGAAGTATCAAGTAATACTCATGAAAGGTCTCACACAGTTACTGCCCAAATAAATAAATCGTTACAATGCAAACTTGCATGTATTGTATACAAAAATAGTTTATCAAATATCACACAGAATAGAAAATAGTTCTATTGTCCAAAATTGCTTCTAGTTCACAAAGCACAAAAGATTATCAGAAAGCAGCTTCTAATAGCCACCCACTTCAAGAAAGCTCTTCAGGTAGCACTTCAGGTAGCAGGTAGGTAGCTCCAGTAGCTTTTGCTGAATTTTGAGCTTTTGAGCTTGACTGAGCGTAGCTCTGCCATCTTTTCCTTTGCCGTCTTTCTCAGGCTATTTGACTTGACAATGCGTGTTAAATCATTTTCTGCTTCTGCTTTTTCAGCATAGGCATCTGCAGAAGTCATCAGATCAGCAGTTGTTGATTCCAGCTTTTTTTTTTCTTTCTTTCTTTTCATTGCATCAAGCTCTTCCTCTATGCAGTGCTTCTTCTCTGCTTTGAAGCTTCAAGGTCCTGCTTTTTCTGCGCTTCCAAGTATGCTCCATGTTTTTGCCTAGCTGCCAACACAGCAATCCACAGCTCCTTGGTGATTGGGATTTGTAGAATACCACCTACCTTCCCAACTGCATCACATACAATCCATTATGAAACATATGAAAGGTCCTTCACATTTTCTACACACACCTGTCGGCTCCCACTGAACCCATGTTTAACAGTTGCCTGGCCATGACTAAGTAGAACCAGAAGCTTCACAATCTTTCATAACTCTGAGTAGCTCGAACTGGATTCGAGCAGATCATAATAGAACTCGTCCGGTCTGTCAGCAGTCTTCTCAGACTGCCTAATACTGGTGTCACACGGGTGCTTCGAAGGCCCTCAAAGCACCTGTGTGACACCGGTATAAGTTCATGCTTTTTTTTTATTGATGTAAAAATAAATTAAGGAGTTGTCGCCATTTTTGGTGACGGCTACCCCTTTTTGCTTAGATAATGTAACATCATCGTAATAAAAATAAATGAAAAAAAAGAAGTAAATAATAAATAACAATAACAATAATAAATTAGTCCCAAATGAGTCTGCTCGCGTCTCACACACATCAACACTGTAAAAACGGTCCAGTTAGTAATTGTCACTGATTTCCGTCTCTTCAAAGAAGCGTTGAAGGGCTTTTAAGGCCTTGTGATGTATCTTTTGTGGCCATGGTCCTAATATTTTCTCAAGCGAAAAAGTGCACGCTGAATCTAATAAACATAGCTCTTGTTCGAGTAGCTGTCTCTGCATGGTGTACTTGGGACAATCAATCAACAGGTGATAGATATCTTCGTCGTCGTGGCCGCATGCACATGTTAAAGATGAAGCACGTTGAATTTTGAATAAAAAATGCTTTGTGTAGGCAGTTCCAAGCCGGAGACGATGAATGAGGATGTCGATGCATTGCGGGAGCTGATGGTCTAGTTGATACTCAAGATTAGGGTCGACTGCGTACAAAATAGATTCTTTTGTTTTCTCTGTGAACCAACTGAGCAAGCACAATTCCCGTTTTTGTCCTCGTAAGATGCGGCTTATATCGGATTGAGATATAGGAATGAGACGAATTTCTGAAGAATCATGAACAGCTTTCGCCAATGCATCAGCCAGTTCATTTCCTTTGATTCTGCAATGACTTGGGACCCACTGGAAGACAATATGATGATGTAGTTCCGTAGCTTGCGCAAGTTTTTTTAGAATAGCGTATATGACACGTATATCTATATATGTTTTGGAGTAGCACTTTCAATACATTTGACAGCCGCCAATGAATCACTAAGGACTACCCACTTTTGAGGCGGCTTTGATAATTTAATAAAGCTGACTGCTAATAAAATGGCCACCAGCTCCGATGTTGTTGAAGACGATAGATGACCTAGTCGACATGCGTATTCCTCATGCAACTCGGGGACGACAAATGCTGATGTCGATGTCACTTTGGTGACCGAACCATCCGTGTACACATGGACGTAGTCGATGTACCTTTCAAACAGATGGTGTGAGGCCAACTGCAACACTGCAAAGGGTGGTACATCGTGCTTACTGCGAAGGCCTTCAATTGATATTTTGATAGGTGGTGCCTCCAGAAGCCAAGGTGGGTAGTTTAAATCTGATTGTCAATGTGCTGAAAGAGGAAGCCGTGGAATGTGCTGTTGGTACACACAGTGTACCAACAGCACATTTATGATTATAGCTTATATGCCCTACTTGAAGCTTCGCAGTGCAAAAGACATTCATAGCATTGCAGAAGAAACACAATGTCCACAATTTTTTTTTATTCTACTTATGGCACCCCCTATGGAGATAAAAGAGAACCAGAAAACTCAAAATCAACGGCTTTCGAGATTTACGTTCATCTTTGAGGACATACAAACTGCCAATACAGCCGATTGTGCTAAGCCTACTGAAGTAATTCAGAATGGTTCTTGGAAATGGTGCAATGTAATCCTGAGTGCGCTGCTGTTGAAGCATCTGTAGACAAATGTGAATCAAACAAGCGTCAGTTTGGATCTTGAGGTTCGCATAGTTCGTGACAATGACTGAATATATTTGAAGTGGGCCGCAGCCGCTATGGCAGTTCGGAGGACGCCACTGCACTGGCGGGAGTCACTGCCAGCGCTGATTGGTCTCCGCTCATTTGGCAGCTTCCGGCGGCTTCAATATCTGGACAGTCCTGGTCTCGACGTTTCGGATGCTGTCACCATCAGCGTCGACACAGAGTGACATCGGACAGAGAAACACCAGAAAAAAACAAAACAAAAAAAAAAGCGCTCCATCTGGTTCGCGCATAAGACTTCTTATTCTAGGGATGTATGGAAGTACAAAGGTCGTGCATTAAATTTATTTCTTTTGCTCATGTTTAGTAGTACATTTCTTTATAAATTAACATGGTATTATTTAAAAATATTCAAAAATTATTTGGAAAATGTTCGATTTGATTCACCCTCAAACATTATTCAAATTCGCTTTGGACTTGAGAATTTGCTATTCGTACAGCTCTACCTATAGTTCTAAGCAAAGATCAAAACTATTTCCAGCTTCCTGTCATGTGTTACAATGCTTTCTAATTGCAGGGCTACAATAACAGACTCTTAATCTGACAATGTAACAAAGCAATTTGAAAACTACCTGAGGCATCATAATGAAACTACATATTTAGCTATTTAAGACACTTTTGCGCATGCCTGCCAAATTTTATTACTCTTGGTCAACAAACAAAAATTTTTCTTTCGGCCCCCTGCCACTTTAGTGAAGTACTGCTGAATGTTAACTGCACACAAGAGAGAATGCCATGTCTATCTGATGTCATCTGCTTGGCAGCGCTCTTGAGCTTTAAGCATGTTTTAAAGGGGCACTGGCATGACAACTTCACTGCTGAGATAGCCAGCGGGATCAATTTCCATGCACATATATTATACCAAATCTTGAAAACAAATAATAAAGCTAGGAAGGTAACTTAAATATTGAAATTTTCATAAGCAAAGGAGTGCTATGTGCCACACCTCGCGACACCACCGTTACATTATATGACTGAAGGGAACCCCAAACTTTCACGATGTCACCACACAGCTACAGTCGACTCTCGCTACAACGAAATTGACGGTGCGCGGAAAATTTTTCGTTGAAGCGAAAATTTCGTTGTAGTGAAATCGAAAAAATATAGCTGACCTGAGCTGGTAGAACAATGAAACTTTTATGCCTCAATCTTGCGCGCGGCACACGATATCACGGCAGTGGTCGGAAGGGTTCAGAAACCGCGAGTACTGAAACCATACCTGCCAAGCTTGGAGAAACGGAATCCGGGAGATTTACGTATTTACTCTATTCTACTGCGCCCTCGATAGTAACGTGCATCCGTTTACCGCGACAAAAACCAACAACAACAAAAAAAAAAGAAGTGAAACATCGATTGTAACGCGCACCGACAAAAAAAAAAAAGGCCTAAATAATCAACCTTCTCACATTCATAAAAACAAATGTCGTACTCGCGTAATAAACAGACCGCCGACTTTGGACCCCTGCGGTCCCTCAAACGACCGCGCTGTGGCTTTCCCGCTTCACTTGATCCGCGGCGTCTCGAACACGTTTGGCGTGCCGATTCATAACACCTGCGTCCCGACAAAACTGCCGCGCGTTGCCGGGCCTAGCCGCGTGCAAGCGGCGGTAACATCATTTACTCGGAGTGCTGCGTTCCTACGTGCTGTCGCAGTTTCCTCATGCCCGCTGCCGCGTGCTGCCATGCGTGCTGCGCAGGCTGGCGCAGCTAAGCTTAAGCATGGTCGGGGCGTGGTCTCAGAGATTGCCGCGATGCAACCTCGGGCGTCATGCAGCGCGCACTACTGAGAGGCTCAGGCTCAGCACAGATATGAGGGGAAAACGCGATGATGAGCAGTTTTGTGTGCGGTAATGAGAAGCATCTTTTCCCCCGTTACAGCCACCCGCGAACGCTACCGAAAGCTGCTGCGGCTGGGCGTCTCAGAGATTGCATCGGCGACGTAGCGACTTTGAGTGGCCGCAAGACGGCCAAGCCGGCGCGGTATCGTCGGTCTACGCATCATGTGCGGCGACATAGGAACAAGAAACTATGTGCGCCAATGACCGCCGCACTGCTAGTTCGCTTTTCGCTGGTGACCGTTCCACAGTGCCCGAAGCACGTAGAAGGCGTCCATTTTGATGCCGACGGCGATATGGTAACGTCGTTTGTTCGCACTCGATTCTAACGCGCGTGCGATTTTGGAGGTGCGCGTTAGATTCGAGTAAATACGGTACTTAACAGGGGGAGGGGCTGCTTGAACGAATAAAAAAAAAAAGTTGTCGACCGTGGTGGAGGAATTATCGCAATGATATGGACACTGTTAGCGAGTTTTTGCAGTCGCGGTTTTTCTGTACGAAGTCCAACTCGATAACACCGCCCGCGCATCGTACGTTCTACGCGCGAGTAGAAGTGCGCTAACGCTGTGGCCGAACGCGGCTGAAGTAGAGACGAAACGACCCGGCCGTCTCCGCCGAATGAACTGAACAATGCGATAACATCGCACCGCGTGTGATAGCTGTCATCGCTTGCTTCTCAAGCAGAGAGGAAACGCCCAGCCCTTCTTTCCTCGGGCGAAGGACCAAAAGGGGCGCCGGTGGGAGAGGGGCGGTCGACAGACATCGGTAGTCGAGATCGGTCGACAGACATCGATCTCGACAGACATCGGTAGACGGCATCGGTAGACATCGGTAGTCAACCTGCACAATCAACAGCGGCTGTTTCTGGTGGTGCCA
This sequence comes from Hyalomma asiaticum, assembly GCA_013339685.2. Taxonomy (NCBI): domain Eukaryota; kingdom Metazoa; phylum Arthropoda; class Arachnida; order Ixodida; family Ixodidae; genus Hyalomma; species Hyalomma asiaticum. Next base: position 345,554,758 of record CM023481.1, on the reverse strand, counting down.
ACACGCGATTTCGACTTCATAGACGTATTTTTATCTTCTGAAATGCACCAAAATATTTCGGATTGTGTTTGCTGCATAGCAAATCGAATTTTCGAGACTGGAATTGCATCGTCAAATTTCGTTGAAGCGAAACGGCACAAAAGAATGTGTTCGTTGTGGCGAGCATATTTATGCATTGACTCCTATGGACTGCTGACGGGGATCCGAGAATTTTTCGTTGTACCGAAATTTTCGTTGAAGCGGCGTTTGTTGAAGCGAGAGTCGACTGTAATGATGATGACATCATAGCCGCCAATGTCCTATTGCCATGCTTGTGTTAGTGGACTCTCGGCAATAGCAGCCTCAAGAAAATCATTGCCACCAGACAACAATGCACAGGACATGCAGCAGGCAACGGAGCACAAGCAGGCATTGCAGGCCGCACGGAAGCATATCAGAGTTCTGTGTGTTCACATGGCTTTTGCTTACCCCACTGAAAAAGCCACATGGCACTTACAGTTGCAAACAGAAGCTCATTTTCAGAGCTCTCTTAAAGCTGAAATTAGTCAGTAATAAACAGACTGTAGATAATTATCTGTTGTGTGCTGCACCAATTGATGTGCTGTGACTGACAGGCCCCAGCCACATACTGCAGCAAAGAAACACCAGATAAAAATTTTTGCATCAGCACCCCTTTAACAAGAAACAATAGCCCAGCTTGTGAGACAATAAAAGGTGGCAATGATGTATGAAATGTCCTTCACTCCATCTGAGATCACGAAAGGCCACGGGGGCCCTTGAAACACAATTTTATCTGAAATTAAACACGTTCTTGGCAAGAAATATTGGCAGAGAGCTTTATGGAATAGTATTTTAAAAGTCAATTTTAACTTAATTAAAACAGTCTACACTCATTACAACGAACCTGCATAAAACAGACTTTCAGACATGTTCATCACTGTGGTGCATTTACATTTCTATTTTTAATTTCTTCCCAATTTCTTTCCCAATTTTATTTTTATTATTACTTGTGAATGAGTAGTGTATCTATACTGTGGAAAATAGTTTGCCACTTTATGGTCACTAAAAAATGAGGGAGAATTTTTCTTTAAATAGGTACCTTTCAAGGTTTTAAATAAACACAAAAAGAACAACCTTTAACATGCACTGATTGCATGACATATTTGTTCATCAACATGTGTGTGTGAACATAATCTTGGAACCCACCTGGTGCCACGATGATTGCATTAAGCAGACCTTTGCCTCGAACTTGCGTCACAAGGTCTTTCGGTAGCCGGTTCAGTTCAGCACGGAGGATTTCCCCAAGCCTCTGAGCATTTTCAGCAAGCCGTTCTTCTTCCAGCACCTGATAAAATCATGGAAAGAAAAAATATTTTGAACAGCATAGTGTCAGACCATGGAACTAGTACTACCAAAAATTTTAAGGGGCTAAGGTTATAAAAGATGAGGCACTGAGCTACAACAAGCACAACTAAATATAAATAGAATTTTTGATGTTGGATACAAGCTCTGAATGGACTGTACTGCAATCAAGTGGCATACAGTGAAGCTCAAGCTGAAGCTTGGCACATTGAGCTATGCTGTTGATGCCCCATCTTGCTCGTTTCATGAAGTGAGTTAATGAAGCATACTTTAAATTAAGTGGAAAGCTAGCACATTGATTACTGATCTCTGGAGTTTCACACCCCAAAGCCACGCTATGATTACTAGGGACGCGGAAGGCCCCTGAAAGTTTGACCGCCTAGGGTTCTTTGTGCATTGCACAGTACACAGGCCTCAGCATTTCGTCTCCATCGAAATGCAGCTGCCGTGGCTGGGATGTGGAAAGCTAGCAGGACAACAGAGGATCTTCACTTCACTAAGATAAGCTCATTTATATAACCCGAGTTGGAATGAACAGGCACCTACAGTATGCAATAAGGAGATATACAGCTGAGACCATTTATAATGTAACCGCTTATAGTGAAGGACCGGCTATAATGCAGTTTTTTCTGACCCCCGTTTACCCTCCCATAGGACTTAACGTATACGCATACCGCTTACTGTGCAGCTCCGTGATCCGCAGACAATTGAGGTAGGGAGCAGGCTTCACAATGGAAGTGCGCCGACCAAGATGAGCGCAACGAATCACCATGAAGGAGGAAAAAGTGCGGAACGAATGAAGGAGTGGAGGGAAGAAAAAAAAAAGGTTGCGGCAGCAGCGCGTCGCGGGCACACCCTGTGAGGATAGGATTGATAGGATTGCCAAGGCGACGGAGAATGCTGCTACAGGCTGTTTGTTAGCTCCAAACGTGCACTCTGCACGGAACGCACGCCCGCGATCGCATGAGGTCCGCGTTACCACTGCTTGTCTCCAGTTCTTTTTTTCTTTAATCATTTCACGCGAAATGCCCTTGAATCACTCCACGAGCGCAATTTCTTGTGCAACCGATCCCTGTGTTGTTAAGGGCAAGCTTCCCGTGCGACGCGCCGCCCGTGACCCCACAAAACTAGGCCTAACGAGCGCTACCTTTTCGGTGCTGGCTCCAGAGAGGGTGCCGTGGGCAACTGTGCTTTGTGGCGGCCGCATTTAAAACGCGACGAATCATTTAAACAACGGAAGCAGGGGCATGCATAGCAGGTGCACCACTCGAATGGTGGTTTGCGGTCGCTACGTTTTTGACATCGCGCACGCGTCAGAGAAATCGAAGGATAGCACGTGCAGTAATCGGTTCCCGCTTCTGCATGTCCGGTTCCGCGGGATGTCCGCATAAACGGCGGCGTCACTATAGCGCCTTTTCTTTCTTTTTTGCACAGCGCGGCCGCGGACTTATATCTTTCAAATATCCAGATTTTCTTTTTTTTTTTAAGCAGATGAAAGCAGCCTGGTCGCACGCTTCGAATGTCTAACATGCAGCACTACCTGCTCGACGGTTTTACACACGTGTCGACTCTGAAAAATGATGTTTTGGTTATAGTGCGGTACCGCTTATAGTGCGGGTATTCACGATTCCGGCGACTTACGTTTAAGTGGTCCATGTTGTATTATGTTTGTTGCAGCTGTAATTATCTATTACGACTGTGTTTAGATGCGGTGGCACGGAGCTGTGAGTGACAACACACAGTGAGAGGGGATGACTGCAAGGCACACTTAGCCTAGCCTTTTATTGTACTGAATCATGCAAAGCTGTCACTTGACATGTGCTGTAATCAAAGGAATGGCAACGTTTACCAACAAAGGAATGCCTGTACGTCCTCACTGTAAACAAGTCCTTCATGAAATGCATACTACCAAGAAGCAGTCAGGCAATGTGTGAATGGCCATTGTCAGGACTTGTGTATTTTCCAAAGAAGCATGTGTGCAACCATGCTTCTGTGCAGGAATGGGCCACTTGTCATGAGACATAGCCCATTTTGCCCTTTATTACAAACTTCGAATAGTAGAAGATAAGTGCGAATTGAATCGAATAGCAATTACAGTGGAACCCCGTTCATACGTTTTTCAGCGGACAGGGGGGAAAAAAACTTAACAGCCGGGAAAACGCAAGAGTGAGGAAAGCTCCTAAAATGAATGAGAACAGGGCCGCTTTGATTTCAAACAATTTATTTCAGCAAGGTGAGCCATCTAGGTCGCCGACCGATAATCCGGACAGCCGCGCAGTACCGCTAGTGCCAACATAGGCTTATTGTGATAAAACCGGCTGATATTTCGGGTGGTTTCTAGCTCTAAATTCGATAATTCGGACTCCGTTCGCGGCTGTCAAGTGCAGTGAATGGGCCGCCATTATAGCCTTCGGCGCCCCGATGAGAGAAAGTATGGCCTCAGAGATCTCAATCAAAACTGTGATCATGTTTAGTTCCAGCGTGACGCGCCAATTTTGGAGGCAAGTCGCCCCCCCCCTCCCCCCCCGTCACTGCGATCACCGCATCCTGTTCCGGCACCCCGCGCGTGGTTTGTGATTGCGAGTACGGCTGGTCGGCTGGTCGCGTCGGGTCCGCGATCGCTCGATAGGCGCCTTCACGTTCCGTCTTCAGTGCTTGTTAACCTATTTACCCACATAATTTGCGCCCTCGCATAATTTGCGCACCCCTGACATTTAGCCAGGAGTAAAAAAAAAATTTCTCGTATATTTTGCGATCGCCGTCCGGCCCGAACCAGCTCGCCGGCGAGCGCACGGCAAGCGCCGGCGGAATCGCCGGCGAGCGGGCGGCGATTCCTGCAAGCGTGACCAAGACTGTCAAAAGTAAAGTCAAAATAGCTATGCCCGGGCGGGTACGGTGTGCCAGGTTGCGACGCATCATGTGGGAACACGCCCACAGTTGCGACGTAACAGCGGGGTTTGCAATACATGGGACCCTATGGGAGCTATGCCGGGACCGATGAAAAACAATGTAACAGCCGGGAAAACGCAGCAGCGAGGAACGTAACAGCGGGGTTCCACTGTATTTGGAAGTTTGGATATTTGCATGCCCCTACTTAGAGTATATAGTGTGGTCCCTGCACACAACATTAATATTACGGAAATCGTAACTTCACTACTATTTCTACTGCTTCGGAGGAAAACATGACCCTAATCAACAAGCATTTTATTGCTAAAAAATATTTTCAAGGCCTTCATGTGCAAAGTGAGTTTGTTAACAGTGCTGTCATAATGATGTGTTGTTTCCTTTTTTAGAGTGAATGATACTATACACCTCAATCCTTATCCCCTATTTCCGTAGTTCCATGCAGCAGAGCAAAGGCTATGGGACTGTCCACCATGGTGGTACAGTGTTTAATGTGCTTCACTGCTCACTCCAAAAACACAGGTTTGGTCCCGGCCATGGCAGTCACATTTGCAACGAGGTGAAAATGCAACAGGCCCATGTATTGCCAAAGAGAGTACTCAACGTTTGCAAATGCGAGCCCACCACCTGCACACTTGACGCACGCCGTCCACATGATAGCGGTACATCATCGATGCTCGCTTCACCCTTGCTATGCGCAGCGCTCTGTCGCCTCAGTCGCATGGATTGGTCGCTCGTGCATCATCCACACACCTAAAGAGGAGCCCACTCGCCTCGAGGCTCAGCGCGGCAATAATCGAGAATGGAAACGAAATAAAACTTTTTTATGAATATTGCTTCTGTCACCATGGATAGAGGAAAAAGGTGCGAACAGCCGAAGAGGAGGCCGCATATAGGGAAGTGCGCTGTGCTTCTGAATGAGGAAGGAGTAGGCTACGGCGAGCAGATCCAGAATATCAAACATGTAGCCAGATACGGAGGCCAAACATCGGCAAAGAGTGGAAAACCCAGTATATGCTGAAGAATACTAGGCACAGTCCAGCGAATATATGTGTATTCATAGGCAGATTGTGCCTGGTCTGTGTGTGGTCATGGCAAAACCTGTGTTTAAGCCTTGTGCAACTCAGCGCAGCTTCGCTATTTTTTAATTTTTTTTATTTTTTAAGTATAAATAAATGAGACATTGGCAAAATTATTGTGTACAGTCAGACCAGTGTGGTTGTTCTTCTCTACACAAGGTGAATCTCTTGGGTAGAAACTCATCTTTCGCAAAAATTGTGGCTGCAGACTCACCTGTGCAGTGTCATTCCCAGGTATGCTTTTGTGAGAAAAGAATGAAGTAGTTGGCACTGAATGTAGTTGGAACAGCACAGAACGAGTGCGATAAAAGTATGATCGTGGAGCTAACCAAGTGAGCAGCTGCAGTTACCAAAGTGAGAAAGCTTACCCTGTACTAACCAAATGCGCAGCACATATGAGGGTCATGTGTATAAAGGCTGACATTACGTGCTGCTTTGGTGTCGAATTTGGCTAGTCTCACTTTCTCTGGGGCACCAAGGCATGTTAGAACTTCACCCTAACCTACACTCGCTAAACTGTAAACACAAACATGAACCACTGAAACACATTCCATAAGTAACTGTGTATCTCAAGATGTGCACCTTTTAAGTGTCGGAGCAAATTTTCTACTGCTATCACAACAGCTGCTCTCACAATGCATTTGCATAGTGTTCAGAAATGCTAACGCTACTTCTGCTGCTATGCTAGTTGCTACCAGGTGACAGGGCATGGAAAGACACATTTAAGATGCGTTTGCCCCACTGATTGCTTGAGGAAGCATCGAACTTCAGCAGTTCTGCACAGAGCCAGTGAAACAGTGTACAGTCGAACACGGATATATCGAACCCACATATAACGAATTTTCGGCTATATCGAACTCGTAAATTATCCCCTTGAAAATCCTTTGTAAAAGTATAGAAATTCACACGTTTACATCAAACGGTATTTTTACCCGCCATCAGATATACCGAACACCGTGCGAGCTGGAAGGTGCGCTTTGGCACTTGCTGCGCCCCGTGACCTTCGCCACCTTTGCGCACCGCGCCTCCGCCAACACCCGAAACGCTCGAAAAATGCGAGGGTGAGAGGGCTCAGACTGTACTCCTGTTGGGCGCGTTCTCCAACTTGCGGAACGGCTTTTCTTTTTCTTTTCTCTCGCTCTCTCTCTCTTTTTCTCACACTCAGCCAACCACAGCTCGCGCCTTTCGTACATCGCTGCTGCCCTTGCAGGTAGCCCGGGTAGCCATCGCCGCCATTACGACTGATCGCGAGCGCTTTGTTGGTAAAGTTCACTTCCGTGAGTTGTCACATACCACCGCATTCCTCTTTTGCATGCGTGCTGTGCTGAAGGTGCTGTGGGCTGCTTGAATTTTCAATTTCTTGTACAGCAATGACCAGCGTCAAGATGTGCAAGAACCTTGGCTGTGCGACGAAGTTGAAAGCCATACAGCATGTTGAGGCAGGCGGAAAAAGTTCGACGGTGGCAGACGATATTGGGATACTATGGAGCATTCTGAGCACGTTGTTGAAGAACAAGATGGATATCAAGGCAAAGGCGGTGGAGCAGCGAAAGTCAGGAGCCTGTCGTGTGCGTGCTCCTGCCCACGGGAAAGTAGAAAAGGCACTCTATGCCTGGTTCTTAGAAGTGCACGTGAAGAACATTCCTGTGGATGGCCCAATGCTGATGGCTAAGGCCAAATGTTTTGCTGCTGCACTCAGTGAAGACAATTTCGTTGACAACACCGGGTGGCTTCACTGATTTAGGCAACGCTACAACATCGTCAGCAAAATCATTTCTGGCGAAAGCGAAGCCGTAAGCAGCCAGGACATCCAGCAGTGGATGACGAAGGAGTGGCCGGAAATCTCAGCGAAGTTTTCACCCACCGAAATCTTCAACGCCGACGAGACTGGTCTATTTTGGCAAATGCTGCTGAGCAAGACTCTCGACGTCCGGGGTAGCACGTGTCACGGCGGCAAAATGAGTAAAGTCCGCGTGAGCGTTCTGCTGGCAGCCAACAAGGATGGGTCTCGGAAGCTCCAGCTCTTTGTGATCGGGAAGGCAAGGGCATCGTGCTGTTTCAAGAACTCTAAGCAGCTCCCCGTTCGCTACGCCTCGAACAAGAAGGCGTGGATGATGCATCAGTTGTTCACAGAATGGCTGAAAGCATGGGATGTCGAGCTGGGCAAGTCAGGGCGTCACGCTTGCCTTCTTGTGGACAACTGCTTGGCCCACCACACTACCTGCGTGCTCAAAAACATTGAGCTGAAGTTTCTGCCGGCCAACACGACAGCGAAGCTGTAATCGCTCGACCAGGGCATCATTAAGTCCTTCAAGGTGGGCTACAGGAGGCGACTTCTTGATAGGCTGCTGGTCAACCTCTGCATGGGCACCGAGCTGAAGGCTGACCTGCTTGGTGCCATTCAAATGATGACGGGCGCCTGGCGAGACATGAAGATGGACACAGTGGCCAACTGCTTCCGGAAGGCAGGCTTCGTGACGGCGGAACTTGCGGAAACCGGTGAAGACGGCGACGAAGAGCGCATAGACGATGCGTTTCGCGAGTTGTCTCTCTTCCCGGCTGCCGTTCCACCCAAAGTGTCTGGGGATGATTTCGTGGAAGTGAACTGCAATGTTCAGGCTGTTGCGAGCCTCGCTGACGAGGATATTGTAGCTGCGGTCGCAGGGACCCAGGATGCCCAGGCCGACAGCTCAAGTGGCGACGAAGATCGTCTGGATGAGGCGGCGGCTAACGCGTGCGTACTTCGCCGCTGAAGTGGCGGCAGCGCTCATCTTGATTCGCCGTTGTTGCGGCGACATGGAGGGAACTGGGCTGTCGCACCTGGACAGCCTCAATAAGATCAAGGCCAGTGTCTTCAACTTCATTTCGAAGACGAAGAAGTAGGCCAAAATAAGTGATTTTTTTTCACGCAAGTAAAACATTCTGTTGCATCTTGTGTGCGGAATTAGTTGTCATTCTTAAATGTGCCGATTGTAGGTGATCATCCGCCACTGGTAAGGTCTTGAGGCCTGTATTTTTTTAGATCGAATTTTTCATATATCGAACTAATTCGCGATCCCCTTCGAGTTCGATGTATCCCTGTTCGACTGTATACCGTAGGTACCTTATTGCGACTACAGCGCGACTGACATTGACGAGAGGGAAAGAAAGGGGCAAGCACCATTCTTGTCCATGTCAGTTGAGCTGTCGACACAATGAATTATATATATCAACTCGCATGATGTTCTACCTTACTGAATAGAAGGCAGACTTACTCATAGTTAACAATATTCTTGTCATGCACTAATCCAAGTAGACTGCCAAACCTGTGCAGCCCCATGTCTTTTTGCATAATGTTCACAAGTATAAAACCTTGCATTCAATTTACTGATAGTCAACACTTTCAATATTTCTTCACGTTAACAATACAGATTCAAAATTGCTCTTTTGTATTCACACCAGGGTGTCGAAACGAAGAAAACATGGGTTCAAGTTCGGGTTTGGATCCCAAGTCCAACCGTTTCGCTCTGGTTCAGTTACGGTTCAGAGAAACAAAATTTTACAACGGTTTGCAAACCGGTTCACAACACTGAACCGGTTCGATGCAGCATAGTTTATCTTCGGCACGTTTTGTTATAATCACTTAAGCGCGCCAACCTGAAAGATTTAAGGATTCTGCAGATCCCACACACTGTGGGAATCTGTGTTATGTGAAGCAGTCAGCGAGGATACTGCCTATGAGGCTATGAGGAATTGTGTGGCATTCAGTGAAGTGTGACGAATAGCACGAGTATTTTTGTGCAATGTGTATAAGTGCGTGTATACTCCCAGGAAACACGACAGCACCGTGACGATTAATTGTATAGTTCATTATATGACGTAATGCTGGTAGTGATGTTAGTGCACAGCACAGACACGTGTTTTATCTAAGAGAAATTGCGTGGTGATGTGCATATCATAAGCAGCATTCGTTGATGTATTCCTACGGGATCGACCAAAGTTGGACAAAAGCATGCCGAGCGATAGCAGGGCATATGTGCTTATCACGTTGCTGTGATAGCACACTGACGCATATTAGAAGTGCAACTGACGTTACACAAGCGCCATCATCACAACTGCTGGTGCAGTAGGTTTGTGGGAGGAGCCCTCGTAGCCAAATGATAGTGTGCCTGCTTGGCACCTCGGTGGGCCGGGTTCAATACCCACATACTGCTTGGTAGGTTGTCTTTGGAGATTACAGTGCGTTCGCGTGTGTCTTATATCTACATCACAATTCCCTTGCCACGACAATACGGTATGTCTGTTGTTTTCAAGTGCATTCTAATGATACGTTAAATGTCTATTTTAGTTGGCCCAAGATTGATACCAGCTGCAGAAAATTCAAACACCTGTGGCCCATATCCGAATACCATGGGCCGAGCCCTCCGGGTATGAGCCACACGTGATTGTAGCATTGTTAATCATGGCGTACATAATGAGTATAATATCATACTGGAGATTTAAAGACCAATCAATCATGTTCGTCCATATACTGATACCCTATTTTCAAAATTTTTGTCTATACCAGGTAAACGTGACAGTGAGAGCACCGAGATGTCAGCTAGAAAGATATGATCAAAGTTGCACAAGTTCACCAAGAAATGCTTTGCATTTAAAAGGAACAAAAAATAAACATACAACGCTAGAGCAAACTTTAAGTGAACTGCAAAGTTTAAGCAATCGTATCATGGGAACGTACCAAAAGCAGCCAGCCCATGGCGGGAATATTTACGTATTTAGTGCTTTAGAGATATGGCGCTAGAGCTTGTGTTTTGTTATCTTCATGTAATCTTAATTTTGTTTGCAATTGCATGCTGCGTGGGGTGCGTCCGCAAGTTCTGTCAGGAGGTAGAGAAGCCCGTGTGCAGTTTGGAAACAGGGATTGATGTTTTCACATAAATAAAGCATAGTGAAAAATGCCAAAGCAGGCATACTCAAAAACACAGTCATCTGGCAACTTACAAACATGTACTGTGGAACAACTTCCCTAAGGAAGCTGTCCAGAAAAATGATACATGCTATTTTTGACCTTTCTTTCATATCCACTTCGATTAATATGCTATCACTTGTTAGCTGACCATTGTGAAATGTACGTTTGTGTTCAAAACATTATTCATTGTACTCTGCTGGTTAAAAACCTCTACAGAGTTCACTGTGAACACTATGACTAAATAAATAAATAAATAAATATTAGCAGTCACCTTTGAATGTTACTAAACATACATTTACCACTAAAGGGTGTCAATTTTACAGCTTTAACCAGAGAATATCTTCAACATTGTTAGGAATGGCTTTGTAGGCTATACGTAGAAGGTGCAATTTCCTTGAGAGGGTCTATATTTTTGTGCTCCCTTCCTGCAGGCCAACTTGCGTTAACTTTCCCCGGTGATTCAGAATATAAAGAACAATTTCTGGGGTCCCAAAACCATGATATAATTAATGGGGGACGCCGTAGAGTAGGGCTCTAGAAATTTCGACTACATGTGGTTATTTGGGGTGCACTGACATTGCATAGTACACGGACCTCAACATTTCGCCTCCATCAAAATGCAGCCGCAGCGGCCGGATTCGATCCCGCCACCTTCAGATCAGCAGTCGAGAGCCATAGCCACAAGACCACTGTGGCTTGGAAAAATAAACAAAAAGAAACATTCGTCAGGAAAAGAAATTGTTCAAATAAACAGGTTAAGGATAAAAAAAAAAAAAGAGAAAACCTTACAAATTTCAGTGATGATACGATGCCGGCACATTGCAGCTGCCTAACATTTGAATTGCTTTGTTCCAAACTGACACTTTTTTCGGGTTCTGGTTCGGTTTGAGCTCAGGTGCATCCCAAGAATATTGGTTTGGGTTCGGGCTCACTTCTAGCGAAAATTCCGGTTCGGGTTCAGGTTCGGTTTGACACCCCGATTCCCACACCCCTACATTATGCACAACTTCACTTCCAGGCTTCCAGAAATGGCAGCAACACACACATGCACTGATTACTGGAAAGCATACCTCAAGTGCTGCAACAGCAACTCTTGCTCCTAGGGGGTTGCCGCCATATGTGGAACCATGCTCGCCAGGCTTTATCACCAGCATCACCTCATCATCCGCCAAAGCAGCAGAGACCTGAAGGTAAAGATCTAGTGTCAATTGCGGTGGTCACCACTCCTAACCAATCAACAACACAAGGGTTCATCTCAATTGTAGCCCAGCATGAAAAATGCCAGCAATTTACTTTTGTTTTTGCTTTTTCGTTTATTTGCCCCAAAAGGACAGAATAACAATTTTGGGATAAGTGGCACAATTCAAATAATAATAATAATAATAATAATAATAATAATAATAATAATAATGCATAAAAAGGACAACAAATAATCAAGAATGCAAAAACTAAAGTCAAGAAACCAAAACAAAAAGAATAAGGCAGATTAAAATAAGTGCCCACCGGAGAACCACTCGGAGGCTGAGGACGCAAACTGGTACTACCGAGATCCCCTCCTAACCTTTCATGAAATTTGTAAGCACTATCAGTTGGAACGGCGGAAGTTCCCCCTCCCGCATCCACATCTAAACAGAGCTCAGTCTATCACTTTACGTCTCTTACAGACGGAGGCATACGCTTCTCCTCTTATATGTTCTAAATACATGGATGGCATGGAGCCGGGCTGTCCTCGCTGTGGTAACCCGCGTTGCACTTTACAACACATGCTGTGGCAATGTCCTGCACTGCGCGAGAGCCCCGGGTCTCCCTCTACGAAGGAGGACTGGCGATATCTCCTCACTAGCAAAGACAAAGAAGACCAGCTAAGGGCTATCCAGAGAGCCCATGACATGGCCGAGGAGATGCATCTCCCCGTCCCGTCGTGGGTGCGGCCCGCCGATGTCGCCCCCTAAGGGGGGAGTGAGCGTCGTCTCCGGATCAAATAAAGTTCTTTGCCTGCCTGCCTGCAGTTAGGCCCTTTGTGCTCTGAAGCATGCTTCTGGTGATAGTATATTCGTTGTGCTGCCGATGTGAGCAAAAAAGAGAACATGCCTACGATCTTAGCCGGACTAGACAAAGCTGCACCGCTTCGCTTTTTGCTCAGTTTGCCCGAAACAGTCTGTCTCATGTGGACGTTATACCATGGCCCCGTGTATGCAAACAATGGGAAACAGTGCATCTGAACTTTGCTTTTGCCAATTCACATTGATTAGTAGTCGTGACAGATGCTTATTCCAAGTGGGCAGAAATTGTCTGTATGAAAACAACTACAGCGGAAGCAACTGTGAAAGAGCTGTGAACATTATTTGCCAGGTTTGATCGACCAGAAGCCGTCGTTATGGACAGCGGACCACAGTTCATGTCCATTTAATGCAAAAAATACTCAATGCAAAAAAAGGAATCTTCTGAAGACAAAAACCCTTTCACAGGCACCCTTCTGTTAAGATGAACTTTCCCAGTGCTGTGGACTGCCACCCCTAGATTATTGTAGGAGGCCCCAATGCCAGGGCACTTGGTTTATTTTGCTGTCTACCCACACAGGAAGAGTACAAAATAACCCAAGACTACATAGGCAAAAGCACTTAGGTACCCAGCAACAAAAACTCTATATCTAGTTTTACTGTTGCAAGACCCAAACGCAATGGGTGCCCTGCCTTCTTGGGTTCTTTTGTTGTCTCCCTACCATCTGTTCACTGCCTGCAGGGGGAGTACAAAAGAGCACATGGCAAAAAAAAAAATCTAAGAAGGCCTATACAAAGCCTCTGAGTACCTAAGGCAAGATTTCCTGTAGGAAGCATATACAGTAACTCTAAGAGGGATAAAGCCATAACCCTCAACCAGTAGAGCAGTGGTAAACCAAAGCAAAGGAAAATGAAAAGGAAGGAGTAGGGAAAGTCCCTAAAACTTCGTTAGTAGCACCATGCTTTGAAGAGTGCCACACCCACTCTTTTTTTCCTCCTCAGAGGTGGTGTCGATTGATTGATTTCTGGTGTTTGACGTCCCAAGACCACAATATGATTGTGAGAGATGTCGTAGCGAAGGGCACCAGATTGATTTGATTGATTAGAGGGGTTTAACGTCCCAAAACCACGATCTGATTATGAGAGATGCCGTAGTGGAGGGCTCCGGAAATTTCGACCACCTGGGCTTCTTTAACGTGCACTGACATCGCACAGCACGCGGGCCTCAACATTTCGCCTCCATCGAAATGCAGCCACCGCAGCTGGGATTCGATCCCGCGACCCTCGGATCAGCAGCCGAGTACCATAGCCACTGGACTACCGTGGTGGGCCGCGAAAAGTGATAATGCTTTTGTAAGCATGGGTGGCTGCAGCACCTTCGGCTGCCAGTACAAATCCAGTGAAGGTACAGCTCTTTGCAATACAGTCTGGTAAGTGGAATGGGCATAGAAGAAAAAAAGGTTAATACACTGGTACCAGTTCAACCTAAGATTGCTAATGTGATTATGCAAGAAAAGTTTTCAGTCTCTCATACTATAAGTATGTATCGATGTTTGAACAATCTGTTGTTCGCTCTAATGCAGTGGATATATGTAACAGTTTGCTGAGCTCATTGCACTTGCACATCATAACATGTAAAGCCCCTATAGAACAGTTAGTGCATTTCTATGAACAATATGTCATCAAGTTTCACAAGCTTACAAGATCTGCCTTATAATATTTAGCACAAAAGCAAAACATGGACGGTGTGTTTCAATTATGCTTAAACTATCACATGCCATGCCACGGTATCGCAAGTCTAATCATGTGCAGTAACCAGGATATTGCAAATTAAAGACTGATGATGTGTAGAAGTTTGAAAATAAATTGGAAGCTTGCAGCTCAGATGGCTGAGCACTAATGGCACAAATTTCTTATTCATGTCATTTTCAGCTCTATCACAGCATTACTTATCACAATGCAGGTTTGTTTGTATGATCGGACTCAAATCGTCCTGTCTCCTTTTTATTTTTCCTTAGAGCGCATACAGTTGCTCCTCGACATCGGTTTGGCTCAATGCCCAATACAGTGGCCCGCAATGTTGCTGACGTCAGGGAACTGGAAACTAAATCATGCTAGTGCCCATTACCTACAAGTTCGTGCGAGCCTTTAACAGCGTAGCTGTTTAAAGGAGTACTGACATGAAAATTTTCAGTTGGCATATTCTTGCATCAAATGAAGAGCCAAGGCCAATAGGGGCCAGAAAATGTACTGGTAAGCATCAGCGCAACGTGAAAAATTATTTACATGTCTTTAAAAGCTGGTTTCAGTTCCTACTGCAGCCTGACATCACGACACAGTAGCGTGCATAGAAATGAGCTCCTTGTCACATGCTTGCACAAGAAATCGTGACGTTTCTGCCCAGTCGTCTGTTGCGTGTATTGCCTGTAGCAACAAGTGCGCAGTCAACAAAGGTAGAAATTTTGCATAGTGACTCTGACGGCAGCAGATATTTCGGCACAGTGCAAGATGCAATGTACGGCATGCACGGTGGGTGTCAGCATGGCTCCAGAGCCCACGATGAGCTCAGCCGTGGCCTTCAAGATCTCCGGCAAATCTCAGAGGCCTAGTAGTCTCACGCTGCTTCCCCAATGATCCTCCCCGATTTAATCGCAAGCTGCTTTTTCCCCAAGTTTCTCAGCAGTGAGCGCATGAAGAAAAATAGTTGTGGCTGTTGTCAGCAAGAGGTTCGCATAACGCCGATGGGCCACACGTGGAAGCCAGCCCTCATAGGAGTGAGCCTCACTCTTGACGACACACAAAAGTAAGCAGGCAACGGGAGTCAGCAGTTCGCGCATGTGTAGAAATATGGCAGAGATGAGGCGCAGAGTCCGAGGAAGTGCGTATGCGTGAGTGCACTGGACAAGGCTTGCAGGTGCGAAAATGGCGCCACTGTCCATACCGTGGTCGTGTAGGCGAGCGAACAAGTGCAATCTCGGGCGTGCGGGAAGTGCAGCAAAGGGTAGGCAGCACGTGCAAGGGAAGTAGTAGGCATCGTTGATCAGATTTAGCAGCACTGATGGTGAGCCGGAAAGAGAGAGTGGTGTGATGCGCCACACTAGTCCAGCCGTACTCCATGGAGCACCGTGACACCATGGCACCATCACAACAAAACCCTGCCTTCTGATCATATGCGGAGACAAATGATGATAGAGGACAATTCGGCTTCACTTGCTTGCTTCACAGGCACTTTCAACTACGACAACTGAACGTTGAGAGCAAATGATCAAGAGAGCTATGCACGAGCAGCCGTTTTTCATGCTTTTTGTACCCGACATCATCGCAACTTGCCTACTGCTGCGCAAAGTCACCAAAATTTGTACTGTAGCCTGATGTTGCTCTACTATCGATGTCAGTAGGTGCAATAGATGAAAATTGGCTTTGACATCAAATTAATAATTTTATCAGCATTTCCTGAGCTTAACACTTGCTCATAGCTGTCTCTGCATACAGAAGACTTGTATAGTGGAGCAAACCAGCTTCGAAACCTGGTGTCAGTACTTCTTTAAGCTGTTCATTGCAGCAGTCTATGTCCGCAGCAAACTTCACCGAGTCACCATACCCGCATCGCCATAGCAACTATGCCCAGCTTAGCCAAATACGCTAAGCAAAATTGGGGTTAACCAAGGTAAGATTAATTAAACCAAGATTGGTTAAGTAAATACTTATTAAGTTAAGACTGATTAGGCTAAGTCTTACTAAGCTGACTAACCAAGCCAAACCTAATTAAACTATGATTAATAATTACACCAAATATGATTACGCTAAACCTAACTGAGTTAGGACTCATTGAGGCAAGCCAAACTGAGCTAAGACTAAACAGGTTGCGAACTGATATCTTGCAAAACCTACGAAGACCTAGCAACACCAAGTAAGACCTAGCAAAACCATGTTAAACTTCAAATTGACTAGCTTTGCTGTGTTAAGCAAGCCTCGTCATATTTTTTTTTTACAAAGGTTGGTACACAGACAGGGCTGAAGTTTTAGCACACCATGGAACCCTCAGAACAGTTACCGTTCCTGCATCCTGCCACCTGTTATGCACATACTTGATGCGTATGATGAATCTGCCTGACAAAGCCAACGAGGACTGTTCAGCTTTCATGTGGCTTGATGTTACCGTTCTGTCTCAGACATGTAATTTAGAACCGGTCAAGACAATTCATGGCGGTAAAGGCTTCACGAAAGTCGTGAGTGCATCACACACAATGCACTCTGTGTTCAAGATGGCCAGTGTTACACTCGTTTGGACACTTTCTTTCCAGATTAGTTATGACACAAAAAGCAGTGCACTTAATAAATTTGTGCAGCTCGCAGGAGAGAAGTTCTATGCTGCATGTGAAGATCCCACCTATACTGCTGGCGTAAATGCTTCAAGCACACTGCCTATCTCCATGCGCAGTCACTCACGAAAGGTCATCAGCTACACACTAGAGCAGGGTAGGCGGCATGCCATGGCCAGGGAGGGAGCACGTGGAGAGGAGAACCGAGGAGGAACTATACAGCAGAGGAGGAGGAGGAGGGTGTCGCCACTTTACGAACTTCTATGGGCTTTAGGTATATGGTGTCCCACAGAGGGGCAAAAAAAAAAAAAGGGGGGGGGGGGGGGGCAGACCTTTTGGCTGCTCTGCACCTCCTAAGGCATGTGCAGGAGCCTAGTTTCTAGACTGGGCAATGAAGGTGTCCTTGTGGACATGAATCGGTGATAAAAGTGGCGTTCGGTATTTTGGAGCAGCTTATGGAGCAGAAGAAATGGGAGTTCGGTGCAGGAATTTCAGCTTTCAGAGCAGGAAATTTTCCAGCTCATAGCAAGGAAACCTGACTTGGAGCAGTCCCATTGCATTGCAGTAAGGCATAAATTTGTGCATGGAACGAGCAAAAAATAAACCCTGCATACGATTGTGCTCCATTTGTTAAGAGTGCCTCGGACACTCACCCACTAAAAAGTACAAGAAATGCGACTTTTGGTCAACATCACAACACGGCGGCTGCCTCAGGAATAACGAATAGTGCTTCACTGCTGCACCACATGGCTTGTCCTTTCAACACTAAAGACAACGGCACGTAAAAAGTCCATTTTCGTTAAAAAAAAAAAAGTGTTTGGCGAGCCCTTTCGGTCCACAGCAATATAACCATCATTTAAATTGTTTTTCATTAATGCTCCGCACCTGCCATTTCCCGGCCACTAGCAGCATGCGTGCTGTCACGTGATGTAGCTTTCTTTTTACAGCAATGTTCCGAATGCTGAGCTTTCAAGAAACAAAACAAGCAAAGCTGATGACAATTATTGTTGTCAGACAAAAATACCACCAAAGTACCTGCTTTCTTTTTTTCAGAGTGTATGTCACACTGTGCAATTTCAGATACGCATTCATGCTATGTTGGCCTGATATCATGCCACATAATGGCACAATGTGCGCAACAAATAAAACAATAATTAAAATGAGGCAATGTAAGGCATAACCGCATTACACACATCTTGTAGTACTAGGAGACCAGAATAAGCACAGACTTCTTTACAAATAGTGAAAAAATATTCTTGTGCAGAGATGCAAACGTTAAATATGAGCTGCTAGTATAGGCTGTACAGCAACAAAGAGACAACTTTCACATTTGCATAACAGTGATGCTACCAGCCTACGTCCTTTTGGAGCTGGTTTTGGAGCAGGCAAAACTGCTTTTTGTAGCAGCAAAACTGGCTTTTGGAGCAGGCGTTTGACAACAGTAATTGCAAAACGTACACAAGCTGCCTTCATGTTGCAGAACTGATAAAGAGAGTGGGGTGTACGTGCTGCGCATTATTCAAGTACTGTGCAATAAAAACAGACACAGCTCTCTTTTCTGCTGGCCTGCAACTACGCACGAGCTCGCCAATGACGAAACGCGAGAGCCAAGCCTCCTACACAGGGAGCAGTTACAAAATTACAATTCATTACAATTACAAAATCATGCTAATTCTCCCATTAAAAATGAAGAATATTGCTAAAAGCCATGAAAAGAACATTACACGAGTGTGCCCTCTCTCTTTTTATTACATAAGGCTGTTTTGAATGGCTGCCTGAAGTTGTGATTTGCCTCCAGCTAGAAGGGAAATGCCACTTTGAAATTCTCCAAATGCCTGTGGCTTTAAACGATCAGTTCAGTCCCTGTGAACATGTCCTGCAGCCTCCCTTAATTCCTTTTGAAAATCGCGATCCTCCTAACTCGTTAATTGGAATTTAAGGGCAGAAGAAAAAAAAATCGGAATTACTAACAGTACCAAGAGAACAAATGCCTGCCATATGGATGCACTCTGATTTTATGAATGAATAAATGAAACCTGTTAATTGTCATACCAGTGTAAAAGAAGCGTTTCTGGTAATTTTGTTACTGCCTTCTTGTAGCGACCGCGGTGCAAGAACCCCGCGCCTTAGTTCAACCGGAAAGTAGCGACCAGCCTCCCCCCTTCCCCCCCCCGCCCCCCTCGTTCCCCCTTTTGTTGCCGCTGCCGCCACCACTAAATTAACCCCGCGCTAGCGACGATCCTCTTTTTTATTTTCTTTGTCGATAACTTGAGCGGCAACAAACCATTCATCCATCCCTGTTGTAGCCATCGCGTTCGATGCCAGCATGCGGAACCCGGAAAAATCGCTATTTATTTAGAACAGCTTCCGCCATGTAACTTCATAACATTGCACCGAGTCAAAACGAAACTACGCCGCTTCTACTGCAGAAGTAACTGTGATCGCCAGCGTCGCATTTGTTGCATGCAGGCTCCGAAGACACGCACGAAGACAAATCGAAATGATTGCCGAGTGCGAAAACAGCGGCGTTCCGCGTACGTGACGGCCGCTGGCGACGCGATCATGCGTAGCGCTCATGCACGCGCACTGTCTGAGCACAAAACTACTGCACTCCGCATTCTCTCGGAATGAACCCCGCCTACACCACTGTCGGTAGTGCCGTGATAGTGGACGGCGCCCACGCAATTGTGAAGGCATGCGCGGCCTAAGCGAGCTATCAAGAGGAAACCACTGCTTGCCGAAGCCGCCGCGGAAGAAATGTAGCTACGTAGATCGCTGTTGCGCAACCATGGATGGGGAGAGAGCACAATTCGGAAGGCATACAGCAAGCACGAAAATGCTGTTTGCCGCAGCCGCTGTGCAACGAAGTGGCCGCTATCGATGCTATCACGGACAAGCGTTCGCGCAGTTCACGCGCGCGGGGCAAGCACTAAATAGCTTGCCAAAGCCGCAGTGGATCTACCCTTCGTCACTATTTTTATTTATTTATTTATTTATTTATTTACATATACTGCCGTCTCTTTGCGAGACATTGCAGGGGTGGGTACAGAATTTGCTTGGAAATCAGGCATAACATAAAACAAATTAGCATACAAGGGAACGCTAAACTGCGTGATTTAACAAGCATATAAAAAAAGCAAGTTATACAAATGCGCATATAACAAATCAACATTGCATCAAAAACACTTGTTAGATGGTAGGAAAGAGGCACAAGTATACAAATAGCGCACCACACATTAGAACTCCAGAGGCACGTGCTGATGAATTTTTTCTGCAAATTGTGCGGTAGGTAACTGGCGAAGTGCGCCGTCAAGACCATTCCAGAGTTCGACTGTGGATGGGAAAAATGAGTATTTAAAACTATTTAAACGTGGGCGGAATGAGACAAGATTAAGGGGGTGATAGCTTCGAGTAGCTCGAGTAGGACGCTTCACAAATGAAACTGGGGCCGCGATTACCGATGATTCATGTACAATCTTATGTAGAGTGACAAGCCGTTCGCACGTGCGTCGGTGTGCTAGTGTTTCGAGCGATAAGTTATGTGCATGTGATGAAGGAGAAAAGTGGCGATCATATCTGCTATATATAAACCTTATGGCTTTCCTTTGCAAAGATTCCAACTTGGCTACGTCACAAGAGAGGTATGGGGACCAGACAACCGACGCGTACTCCAAGATTGGCCTGATTAGGGTTTTATATGCAGTTAATTTGCAGTCCTTAGTAGCATCCTTCAATGTACGGTTTAAGTAGAATAGTTTACGAAGAGCTTTTGAGTGAGTGCGGTCTATGTGTTTCTGCCATTTCAAATTATGTGTGAAAGTCACCCCAAGGTATTTAAACTCATCTACGTGTGTAATGTTTGTTCCACTGTAACCATAAGGAAAGCGTAACGGCTTGACCTTATTGGAGAAAGTCATAGAAACTGTCTTCGTTAGATTAGTAGATAGTTGCCAGGAATCGCTCCAGGTACAGAACCTAGAAAAAAACCTCATTTAATAGGAACTGGTCAGCACTGTTGGAAATTACAGAATATAGAACGCAGTCATCTGCATAGGCACGTAGTTTAACTGGCGTGTTTTGAATGACCTTCACGACGTCATTAATATAACTGACAAATAAAAGCGGACCCAAAACAGAGCCTTGGGGGACGCCGGATTTAACTTCAACGGTATTGGATTTTGCTTTGTTAAAAGAAACATACTGATGTCTACGATGCAGGTAATCAGCGATCCAAGAAATCAGCGCGTCATTTTTTATTACCTCACGAAGCTTGAGAAGAAGGTTTCTATGACAGGCCGAGTCAAAAGCTTTGGCGTAATCTATAAATATAGCATCCAGCTGACTTTGATTATTAAGTGCCGAAGCAATGTCATGCGAAAACTCGACGAGTTGCGTGATTGTCGAGTAACCTGGTCGGAAACCGTGCTGGCAGGACGAGATCACATTATTCTCAGTTAAGTACTTAGCAATGTGTTTGTGTACAATGTGTTCTAGTAACTTACATGTGGTAGATAACAATGAAATTGGCCTGTAGTTAGAAATTATTTGTTTGTTACCGGACTTAAAGACTGGGATGACGTTAGCTGTCTTCCATATGCAAGGAACAGTAGACGTCTCAAGTGACTTCCTAAATATGATTGTTAAGTAGCGAGCATTCCACTCAAGTAACGTGGTCAATAAACGCGGTCATATAAACGTGGTCAATAAACGCGGTCATAGTCGGCAACCCTGCTTTTTAATAAAGAAAAAAAAAAGAATTGAGCAAAACGTCTAGTGTATCGTGATGTCACACGCACTAGTAAACACGGTTTACGCCGCTGCAGATCCGTAATGCGCCGCCTCGTTTTGGCATCCACGCTCGCGCCATTTTCACTCTTTCGTGTCGCACATTTACGGAGATTCGACGAGGATCGTCCGAAATAACCGCCGATTAGAACCGAACTACCGAGCATTTCGTGCCATTAAATAACGCATATGCTTGACAGGACTAGCGGATACGTCCTAATTATCAGAATTAACTAGAGTCCTAACGAGCTTTTACCGTGAATATCATATGGGATTTAGCACGCGATGTCGCTGTCAGCGGGGGAGACTTCGCGTAGCTGTAGTTTCGTTTCTGAAAGTCTGTGCATCCCTTTCGGCGCAGCTTTGGCGCAGGTTCCCCAAATTTAGGGGAAATGTAGCAGGATGTAGCAGCCACCGCGCTTCGGCGCAGTTTGGCGCAATTGGCGCAGCGGTAGCATCACTGGCATAACCATGTTTAGTATGATACAGTAACTTTTGGGAAACTGAGAATTTGATTTGTACTGAGCAGATAAGTTTCAAACTACACACCATTTAGAACAATGCCTCGTCCAGTTGCATCAACATGTGCGAATAATTAGTATAAAGTAGTATTTACACGATTGTCAGGCAGCACAGAAGGGACATTTTTCATTTTCTTGGCATGCATTGTTAACGCTCTCCACGTGCCAGAGCCAGGCACGTGGAGAGTGTGTGTGTGCGTGTGAAAGCGACTGAGTTGGCTGCTGTCAGTTGTACATGGCGCAGGTAAGCAACGATTTCATTGTCATCAAGAGACTCAGGCAGCAATTTCAGCTATCTTTAGGCAACTGTGTTCACACATCATGGTATTGTCCATTGCAATGGGGCTGGCTTCCAAATGCTGGGTGACGAGAATTTTAGAATCAAATTAAAGAACTGTTTCTTGGCTCCTCCGTGTAGAAAGCATTTTACAGTACATGCCAAGAAAACAAAAAATGCCCCTTTTGCGCTGTTTCAAATTATGTCAGTACTCACTTAAGGATTAAATGCAACGGAATATTCTTGTCAACGGCTGGCAATGCCCGTCGACATGCAATGAAATATCGACGGCCACTGCCTACTTCAACCTCTCCGTCCTTCTCCAGCTCCCGCCTGAGCCTGTAGCCTGCACCCCAGTGGCACTCACATTGTCCCGTAACAATATTTTCTAACCTCATGACATCCCAATTAATGAGCTTCTGCTGGATGTTCTTGTGCAAGCTGTGTGTATTGGTTTCACCTTGGTTTGTACCGCATTTAGTGGGCGCTGTGTGCAGTGTCCCAGTGCATACTTAAGGACGTGCTGCGAGTAACAAACGGCCTTTTCTAGCGTTGCTCTGCATCTGTGTCCACGTCCCATCCCATCCATGCTCCTTAGTGTCTGAGGCGACGCTAGACACGCCATAAGCCCTACATTCAGAAATTCTTAGGCATCAGGCTCTGCAGTCACATGTCAAAGTCCAAAAAGAAGTTCTCTCAGCCCAACAAAATGAAAGATGTACATATACACAATGTGCAACTCACTGGATACAGTCCTCCTGAAAGAGCCTTGCCAAGGGTCACTATGTCAGGCCGTACACTGTCATGGTCCACACACAGCATCCTAGTTAGGAAGGACAAAAGAAGATAGTACTATGAGAAAGTGGCAAGATGTAAGCTATGTGAACTACTATGGTTAAAGCAAGAAATAACAGTAAATTTTTATACTTACTGTTACACAACAATTCTAGATGCACATGCAGACACAATAAATCTAAACCACCAAAATACACCCTTTCAGACCCTCTAAAACTGAACAATTCCCAAGTTTCCTGTCTGTCAGAACATGTCATGGCACAAAGCACACAGAACATAGTAATTCAAACTCACTTAATTTTTAAAAATGTCAAATTTTGGTAGGCCTACCATGTCTTAAATGCATTTAAAGGCAACTTAGTTCAAACTGTCCCACTCAGTTAACAGACACAATAAATCTAAACCACCAAAATATACCATTTCAGACCCTCTAAAACTGAACAATTCCCAAGTTTCGTGTCTGTCAAAACATGTCATGGCACAAAGCATACAGAACATAGTAATTCAAACCCTCACTTAATTTTTAAAAATGTCAAATTTTGGTAGGCCTACCATGTCTTAAATGCATTTAAAGGCAACTTAGTTCAAACTGTCCCATTCAGTTAACTCCACCAATTCATGTTTTTTGCTTATCCATACGAGAAATCCTAGCTGCCTTTGACCCTCTAGCAAAACATAACCACTTGTATGTATTTAAAAGAGACAATAACAAAGCCATCTGCTTGCCTTCACTTTCCTAAGCATTTAAAACTATGCGCAGAATAAAAAGAAAGACACTGAGACAGCGACAATACACAAGATAACTGGTCATCTCTACTTTTACTGCTACAATGCTCCGAGTCATATTTATGCTTACATTTGATAACTCAAAAAACTTCTGCAGTCCTCTAGAGTTTAAATTAGCAAGACCTGCTATATTATTGCACTACGAAGGTTGTACTAATGAAAATTACCCGTATCATTTCCGCAATGTCTTCAAACTGTCTCATAGCAGTGTGGCCAAAGAACTGAATACGTTTCTAATACAATCGACTCCTGCTACAATGAAATTGATGGTGCGCGGACAAAATTTCGTTGAAGCGAAAATTTCGTTGTAGTGAAATCGAAAAAATATAACTGATCTGAGCTGGTAGAACAAAGAAATTTTTATGCTTCAATTTTGTGCACAGCGTAACGGCGGTAGTCGGAGGGTTCGGAAACCACGAGTACTGAAATTATACCTGCCAAATTTGCAGAAACGGAATCCGGGAGATTTACTCGATTCTACTGCGCCCTCGCTTGTAACGCATACCTGTCTCCCGTGACCAAAAAAAAAAAAGTTAGACATCGATTGTAATGCATTCCCATTTTTCGTGACACAGAAATAAAGGTCCTTAGTAATCAACCTTCTCACATTCATAAAAACAGATGCCATACTAGCGTAATGAACGCATGGCCGCGCTATGGCTTTCCCGCTTCACTTGATCCGCGGTGTCTCGAAGACGGAAGACGTTCGGCGCGCAGATTCGCAATTCCTGCGTCCCAATAAAACTGCCGCACGTTGCCGGGTGTAGCCGCTTGCAAACAGTGGTAACATCATTTACTCGCACTGCTGCATTCCTCGGCGCTATCGCAGTTCCCTCACGCGTGCTGCCATGCGTGCTGCGTAGGCTGACACAGCTAAGCATAAGCATGATCGGGGAGTGGTCTCAGAGATTGCCGCGATGTAGTCTTGGACGTCATGCAAGGCGCACGACTGAGAGGCTCAGGCTCAGCACAGATATATGAGAGAGAAATGTGATGATGAGCCGTTTTGTACATGTGCGGTAATGAGAAACACCTATTCTCCGTTACGGCCACCCGCAAAAGCTTTTTGGCGTTTTTGCAGTCGCCGTTGTTCAGTACAAAGTCCAACTTGATAACACCGCCTCCACATCACGTTTTACCCGCGAGTAAAAGCGCGCTAGCGCTGGGGACGAACACCGCTGAAACTGAGATGAAACGACCCGGCCGTCTCCGCCGAACGAGCCGATTACATCGCACCGCATGGTGTGCGAAGGCTGCCGTCGCTTGCTTCTCAAGCAGAGAGGTAATGCCCAGGCCATCTTTCGTCGGGCGAAGGGCCATAAGGGGAGTCGGTGGGAGGGAGGTGGTCGTGCACGCTATCTCGACAGACATCGGTAGACGGCATCAGTAGACATCGGTAGCCAACGACGACCATTTCTGGTGGTGCCAAAACACGATTTAGACTTCGTAGACGTATTTTTATCTTTTGAAATGCGCCAAAATGTTCGGGATTGTCTTTACTGCACAGCAAATTGAATTTTCGAGCAAGGAATTGCATTGTCAAATTTTGTTGAAGCGAAACGGCACAAAAAAAGTGTTCATTGTGGCAAGAATACTTATGCATTGACTCCTATGAACTGTTGACGGGGGACCGAGAATTTTTCGTTGTACTGGAAATTTCATTGAAGCGGCATTCGTTGTAGTGGGGTTTGACTGTAATAAGCCAACTGGAGAAGTTTTTCAGTTGCCAATACAGTAAAACCTCAGCTCAACTTCAAGGAACCCCAAAAAAATCATCAGAGTTTCACGCTGCTTCCCTGCCACCCCCTGTTATAGTCTAATCCACTTATAACAAAACAATACTGGTGCTAACAACTTATAACAATGATGAGTTGCTGCACCACCAACTTTTGAATGTTTTCTATGGTGAATTAACACTCTTACAACAATTCCCCGTGTCCAATTATCAATTATAAGATGAAGACTGGCTGCTGGACGTGCCCTGTATGGGTGCCATGTGAAATCTTTGAAAAGAAAACAAACTCTGGCCACTGCACACTTGCTGTTCCACCTTACAAAAGGCTGCCCCACTATCATACAATAGAAACCAGCTTTTTCAAAGGTCCCTCCAAAGTCTCTTTGTCCCTCTTCCATGCTGCCACCATCCCAAACATGAGCCCCACCCTGAAGAGAAAGTAATGAAGGACAGGGGTTCCAAAGCTGGCCTTGATGTACCTCAACTAGCTTTCTCAGAAAGCCTGCTATCCCCTCTGGCCACATAAGTAATGGATGGGGATCAAAATAGCACTGCTGCCGGAAGAAATAGGGGGAGGGGTCCTTTCATTGCAGCTTAGGGTTGGTTCAGGGTGTTAGCTTTGGCCATTCTTGTGCTCACTGTCATGCTATGAAGCATACAGAGAGTGGGAAGGGACTTTTATAGCCATTCTTCTTTCCCATGCACACTCTTACACACACATCAGCTCTGGAGTCTCCTTACATTTAGCTTTCTTTCATACAACCCTGCTATAACAATTATTGGTTATAACAATGTAATTTCCATGGCACTTCAATATTGTTATAAGTGGGTTCCAATGTACTATATGCCATGATGCACACTTGATATTTTTCTCCCCTGAAGTGGCTGGCAACGGACTGCCTCTCCATCTCTATGTAGTCAGCAAGCCTTATGTCAGCATGTAGACCATGACAGAATTCCCCCTCCTTGACAGTTTCTAAATGTTTATGACATTGCATGCACATTGCACCACGTCAAAACAAAACTACAGAACTCTGCGACCACCACAGACTAAACCATATTTGCAAGAGTCAGATACAACTTAAGTCTGCAGTGAAGCCTCCCATGCCCTCATGACCGCCGGTCACTGTTTCTCTGTGAGGCTGCAAGCAGTTCATACTTTGAAAGGCAACTCTGGCGATTTTTCAGTGTCCACGGACCTCAGTAAAATTTACCCCCCCAATATGCATTCTCTTCCTCGGTACTATAATAACATACACCAAGCCAGGCAGTTGCAATTTATTTAGTTTTTATGGATTCCCAGGTGGGGCACCCTGTGTTTTTGACGTCACCACCTTCAACGCTGTGTACCCGAGCCTGCAGGCCATCGTCAAAAGCATAACAGCCATACTTCAGCGTTAAAATTGTAGCTGTGAAGTTCAGAAAAGCTGGCATAACTCAATACATCGTCGGATGACCCCGCCACTGTCATTTTTCTGGCACCAGCTCCATATTTCTAATGGCGGGGAGGCTGTCACATCATCGCATGCGCGCACAAAGCACCTGCCCGTTTCGATGTCTGTTTGAGCATGCCTTTCCGTCGGTTATTTAAAATTATTGGTGCGTTTCTGAGTAAACTGAACCCCTCTGGGTGCTACAAGACTACCAGTACCATTGGAAAACATCAATATCAGAACATGGTGATAAAACCAGCGCAGTTGCACTTTAAACTTTGTAAGTAACAAAAACAAAGCAATAACTACAAAAATAAAATAGGTACGTAAATTTACATGCTTTCATTCATTTCCTTATAGTGAAACGTGGGTGGCCTAATTAATTCCTTACTGAACTGGAGTGAGATGCTTGCAACATGAAAACCCAATGCGCACCACACATTGTAAACCGGCAACAAAGTTTCAACTCAGTTGGCAGTGAAGCTTCATGAGTAAAGAGCGCTCAAAATCAAAATTAACTGTACCATGGCTTATTAAAAAGAGAAATGCTCGGACTCCATACATTTTTGTCCATGTCTATTCCACAGCTCATTGCTCTTCAAGAGCAGCAGGTGCTCTGAAGCTATCAAGTAAGTTGCCATTTTGAAAAGCTTACATGATGTCGATTTCATTTCCTTCTGCAATTGACTAGAGGAGTAACACTGATCTGCATGGTACATCTGCCTTTGTTGCCAGCTGCTGTTCTTTAAGTTGTGTCCAACTACAAAGATGTGATCATAGAGCCTCTGCACGTTTCCGAACGCTTGCACAGAGCCTATGTGCAGCCATTTAAAATGAAACAATTGTTTGCCGCAAACACTGCAGATGAAACATTGCTGAATAACATTGCAACCAGGAATGGACGCCACACATTTGTGAAGGCAAGCAGCCACAGCACTACAAGCAGACATGAAACAATTTGTTGCTGCAACAAGAAGCCAAGCTTAAATTCACACAAACTCTACCCACTCCTTGACTTTACTGTTGGGAGCCTGATGCACCTATTTCAAATGTAAGCAATAAGCTGAGGACAAAGAAGTACCAGAAACGGAGATACTATAAGTGCATTATGGGCACTAAGGTAATAACATAAAGGGATGACTTTGCAATGAAACCCCATTAATTTGACTTTGTTAATTTGGAAAATTGGACGAGGAGTGAGTTAGGTTTAGAGTGGAGACCTACTAAGAATTCCCAAGCAATGTTCGCCCAGGCCAGAAAGTCTGCTGTTTAAATGCAGCTACCCACTTGCCCGTGCGGCCCAGACCAGTCTGAATCTCGTCTGCTATCCAGAGCACTCGATGTTTGGTGCAAAGATCACGCACACCACGCAGGTAGCCAGCTGATGGTACCACCACACCAGCCTCACCCTGGATTGGCTCCACCATGAAGGCACACACGTTGGGATCTTGCAAGGCTTTCTGCACATAAATAAAATCACAGGTGGTGAAAAATAGAGCACAAAAATTGTGCAAAAATTATGCATCCAGAGTTGTTTCCGATTAACTGATTATCCATTATGACATGGAAGCGCACTGTGAAAAGAAGACTGACACATTCAACCACCACAAATTTGTTGTCACAATTAGGTGCTGCTGGAAAAGCATACTAAAGGTTCTTGAAATGGGTCTTTTAAAAATACTATTTGCATTAAGGCAACAGCATTCCTAAATCATTCACACCATAAATTAAGTCAAGTAACTTGTATTAAGACAGCTATGAGCGACCCGCCGTTATCTACCTCCTCAGCCAACACCACTCTGCCAACAGCCAGCAGCCAAGTTCATGCTGGCTACAGCAGCACCTTCTAAAGCCTTTGCCAGTGCATAGTCGAGCTCTAAGTTGCCAGGTGTCACAACAATCCTGGTTATTGGCCACTTACATTTTCTTCTCCAGCATGCTGATAATCTGCAAATGATACGAAGTGTGTAGGCAAAGTGAGGCTATTGACAGGAATCGTCCATAAGCATAAATATGGAAATTGAGATGGTACAGTGGAATCTAGAAACTATCTTCACAGGAACAGGAACATAAGACGTATAATTTGAAAATCATGTCACCTGTACAAAAATAAATTGTGCCTGCAGGGTGCTACCCTGGAAAAAATTCACATTATCCTGAAGAACGCACTACTATTATGTGGTATCTTGTCAATGACACTTCACTGTATCTTTGGGGGGTGAGGTTATTATTGCAAATGAATCTGAGCACTAATCGGGTAGCGAGAGTCCAGTGCTCATTGTACCAATGTGTTGCAGCGACTATACTTGCCAGTAGCCTTGCACAGGACACAATGTTGCAGCTTGACATGTTACAAGTCACTAGATTTGAAGCCCGCAACATAGAAAACGCTATTCATGGCGTTGGGAGAAAAGGAGCCTCAAAACCAACAAATATCAGGTGGCACACATCAAAATGGAGCATGTCAGGTTCAGTTAGGCAGACGACATTTGTGATCCACCTGAAGTTACCAAGAGTAGTATTAAAGTGTGATTGTGTGTTCTCTTTCTCTTACAGACTTGCATTGCAAAGTGCGTCAATTATTATGAACCATATCAGTTTACAATTGAACAAGAAAAATTAACTTGTAACGTCAGTGCAAAATCCAGTCAGATCAGTCACCTGTGAGATTTTGCTCACCCATGCAAAGTGTCATGGGCAAAGGCGACTAAAAGCAGTGCTGCTGTAAGCTGTAGTCACTATTAGACTTAAAGCCTTACTGCACAATTTAAACAGAGAGCATAAATCAGTCTGCTAAAAATCCGAAGGGCTTGTTCTGCCAGCCTACTGCATCTGTACAAAATCATTAAAACTGTTTCAGAGTTCCTCTAAAAACACCACACCAGATGTAAATGTGTATGGCATCAAGAAGCATCACCTCACGAGTCTTCTCAAACAAAGGATATTGAATGCATTTTGTAGTATGAAAGAAAGCGGTGGAAGCCATACCCCCATTGTATTGTAGTAAAGTATTGTTGAGGAGGCATTCATGCACCATAATACATATATAGTGTGTGCCAGTATTTTGCCACCACAAAAGGTTATTTGAAAAATGGAACTTCAATGCTATCAAAGAATGTATGGCACAGTCTACCTACAACCCCCCCCCTTTCCCCATAATGTTAGACAGTATAACATTTTAATCTAATGCACTTTGGCACTCCACTCATGTTTTGAAATAGGCTACCTGCACACTCTTACTTTATTTTTAATGGTATTCTGAAAAGCAACCTGCAGCTCAGCTCGAGTGTCATTGTACATTACATCAATGGACAGGTGTGCACAACTTGCACATCTAGTAGCTGCCATCAATTAGCCAGCGCTGCAAAATGTGAACAGCCCATCCAGTTGTTGTTATACTCTTGTTGCTGCTACTGTTGCTCCATACCTATGATTCCCTCTGGTTATTCTAGTTCATAAAATCCTTATATACAAGGTGATCATGATAGCCAGTATGACTGATGAGCAACCTGATAATGCAAGTGCACCATCCCATTTATTCATGTTTTGTACAGTCAAAGCTAACTACAGTTAAACCTCAATATATAAAAGTGGGCAATATTTGCAATTTACTTCATTATATTGAAATTTCATTAAATAAAAATTTGGCTTTTTAATCTAAGTATTCTGCCCAAAGAATTCTCATTTACACAGAAATTCCACAATAATGTTAAAGCACTAAGAAAAAAAGACCACTGAAAAACATTTACAAAAATATTTTGCTACACCTGGAATCCAGCACCCATGACTTGATCATACTCACCACTGCAACTGTCATCATCATCATCATCAGCCTATCTTATGTCCACTGCAGGACTAAGGCCTCTCCCAATCCTCTCCATTCTTGCCTGTCCAGCGCGAGCCGATTCCATTTGACGCCTGCGAATTTCTTGATTTCGTCCCCCCCATCTTACTCTCTGTCGTCCGCGGCTACGCTTGCCCTCTCTTGGTATCCATTCCGTCGTTCTAACTGTCCATTGGTTATCTATCCTTCTCATCACGTGGCCTGCCCATGTCCATTTTTTCTTCTTAACGTCGGTTATTATGTCGGCGACTCCCGTCTGTTCTCTGACCCACTCGGCTCTCTTTCTATCTCTTAATGTAACGCCTATCATTTTTCGTTCCATCGCCCGCTGGGCCGTTCTTAACTTCCTCTCGAGCTTCTTCGTAATTCTCCAAGTTTCTGCCCCGTACGTCAGTACTGGCAAAATGCAGTAGTTATATAGTTTCCGCTCGAGTGATAGTGGTAGATTTCCTTTCATGAGTTGGGAGTGTCTCCCGTACGCGCGCCATCCCATGTTTATTCTACGGTGGATTTCTTTTGTATGGGCGGGTTCTCCTGTCAGTAGCTGTCCTAGATATAGGTATTCTTCTACGACTTCTAATGTCTGGCTTCCAATTGTGAAGCCACGTTTCTTCGCCGTGCCACTTAGCATTATCTTTGTTTTCTGCATGTTCATCCTTAATCCTACTTTAGAGCTTTCTTGGCTTAAGTCTTCAATCATCTTTTGCAGTTCGTTGCCATCATTGCTAAAGAGTACTATGTCGTCTGCAAATCGTAAGTTACTTAGATATTCGCCGTTAATCCTTAACCCTGTCTCGTCCCAGTCTAGCCTTTTGAAGATTTCTTCCAAACATGCAGTAAACAGCATTGGAGAAATTGTATCTCCTTGTCTGACACCTTTCTGTATTGGGATTTTTCTGCTTTTCTTATGGAGGAGCAGGGTGGCTGTAGAATCTTTATAGATGTTGGCTATTATGTCTACGTATCTATCGCATATTCCTTGTCGGCGTAATGCCTCTAGAACTGCTGGTATCTCTACCGAGTCGAAAGCCTTTTCGTAGTCTATGAAAGCCATATAGAGGGGTTTGTTGTATTCCGCAGACTTCTCGATTACTTGATTTATCACATGAAGGTGGTCTATGGTGGAGTATCCTTTCCTGAACCCTGCTTGTTCTCTTGGTTGATTGAATTCAAGTGTGGCCCTTATTCTGTTGGAGATAACCTTTGTGAAAATTTTGTAAAGTGTTGAGAGTAGACTGATCGGCCTGTAGTTTCTCAAGTCTTTAACATCTCCCTTCTTATGTAATAGCAGAATATTTGTGTTTTTCCAGCTGACTGGTACATTTGAAGTTTTGAGGCATTGTGTGCATAGTGTCGCGAGCTTTCTAGTTAGGAAGTCTCCTCTGTCTTTGATCAAGTCGGCTGTTATGCCGCCTTCTCCAGCCGCTTTTCCGCGGGACGTGCCCTGAATTGCTTTTCTAAGCTCGTCCGTAGTAACGCATGGAATTTCGGTGTCCTGATCGACATTTATTACCCTCATGATGGGGGGACTCGTATTTGAGCTGTATAGTTGCGAATACAAGTCCTCGGCCACTTTGGTTATATCACTGAAGTTAGTAACGGTGTTGCCCTGCTTATCTCTCACGGCATGCATTATGTTCTTTCCCACGCAAAGCCTCCTTTTAGTTGTTTTGATGCTGACTCCTTTTTTCACGGCTGCTTTTATTTCTTTCACGTTATGGTTACGTATGTCCCTGACTCTACTTTTACTGATGAGCTTAGACAGCTCGGCAAATTCTATCCTGTCTCTTGAGTTAGTTATTTTCATCTGTTGGCGTTGTTTGATCAAATTTTTAGTAGATTCAGAGAGCTTATTTACATCTTGTCTGAGTGCTTTGCCCCCTACTTCGATCGCTGCTTCAGTGATCAGCTTAGTAATGTCTTCATTCATCTTCTCTATGCCCTCATGTTCTTCTTGTCCTGAAGCCTCATACTTGTTCTTAAGTGCAATTTTAAATTCTTCTGTTTTGGCCCTGACGACATCGAGGTTGGCCTTCTTCCGCGTGATTAACTTTGTCCTTGTGCGCTTTAGATGGAGGGTTATCTTCGCCCTTACTAGTCTGTGGTCACTAATTCTGACCTTATTAACCACTTCCGTGTCTTGTACTATACTGGGATCACTGCACATTATGAAATCGATTTCGTTTTTCGTTTCTCCATTGGGGCTTTTCCATGCCAACTTTCTGTTCTTAGGTTTTTTAAAGAAAGTGTTCATAACACGGAGGTGATTTCATTCTGCAAATTCCACTAGCATCTCTCCTCTGCTGTTTCTATCACCTTCGCCGTAGTTCCCGACCGCCTGTTCTCCTCGTAGTTTCTTTCCTATTTTCGCGTTGAAGTCCCCCATGACAGTTGTGTATTGGGTGTGTACCTTGCTCATTGCCGTTTCTACATCCTCATAGAACTGTTCTACAGCATTGTGGCTTGTCGTTGGTGCGTAACATTGTATTAGCTTTAGTTTGTATCGCCTATTTAATTTTAACACGATACCTGCTACCCTTCCTAATTTTAACACGATACCTGCTACCCTACCTGCTACCTCCCAAGTGACCGAACCATCCAAACCCTGGACCTACGACGGTGACATCAACGGAGCTTCTAACAGCGGATGCGACCACGAGGAGATAGGAACAAAAGACTCTGAAAGCTTCTGGACTCGGACAGGAAACCACTGGAAACTAAACGTAGCGACTCTTAACACGCGAACTCTTTCAAGTGAAGCCAGACTAGCTGAACTACTAGAAGAATTAAGGGGTATTAACTGAGATATCACTGGCCTTAGCGAGGTTAGGAAACCAGGAGAAGGATACTTATCGCTTAATGAAGGGCATGTTCTCTGCTACAGAGGACTGCCAGAGAAGCGCGAATACGGGGTGGGATTCCTTATACATAAAGACCTAGCAGGCAACATTGAAGAATTCTATAGCGTCAATGACCGCAACTGTACATCACGCATAAGGCTGTGAGGAGTGCACATGCAACACACTGTGGTAGGAAGTGATAAGCAAAGCTATTGTGCCCATTCTACCATCATGGCTTGTTTTCAAAACATCGGGCGTTTGCCAGGTTGCAAGGGCGACACCAATGTTTCGCAGGGCCTCTCTAGAACTATCAAGATGTATCCGGCTATAGTCATAAGCCGAAGACACTAAGCAAACCTTGCCTGACAAGGAAGACATTTTACAGAGTTGAATAACCCCTTCTTATGGAAGTTTCATCTGCACCTAGAAAGGTCAACAGAGGCAGATAAAGGAGCCCTATCAGGTAGTCATTTCGTGACAACCTGTTTGCCAGCCTGAAATGTTATCACATGCACCACTATTGACATTGCTTATCCTATGAAAAGCCAGCAACAATTGTGATAGCTCCTGGGGGGTTGTTTAGTGCGACCCAGAATAAAGATAATAGCCAGGACCTGTTACAACACTTGAAGAAGCGATGCGCAAAAGCACAATCCAGTGATGCAGGGGCAGAGCTGGTACATTCTATTTTGGGAAGGGACTGGCCCTACTACGTGTGTGTGCATGTTTGTATGTGCATGCATGTACATACACATACAAACTGCAGAACTTTCAGGCAGTTTGAGTGTGCCTGGCTAGATCTACGTAGTGACGCATCGAAACTTTTGTAATTTGTTGGCAATTCCTACAGAAAAAAAACTTTTCCTTTTGAAGCGCTTTGGAGCAAGTAATCTGGCAATATGAAGCACTTGGGGGAATTTCATTTCACATCTTGGAACACTTTTCAGAGGACTTTTCCATGTAGCAAGCCGCAGTTACACACTATAACTTCCTCGGCAGATTTCACAAGACATATGGAAGACCATGTTACATATGGCACAGGTCTTTATATTTTAGTGAATGATACCTTCAAAGTACACATGTGCTTGTGCACCTTGTGTGGGTCAAAGGTGCTTGTGTGGGTCAAAGGTGCCATAGCTCGCACCTTTGACCCTTATGAAGTGGAGCATTTTACAATTGCAATGGCTCAGAGAAGGCAATCCTGGTAGGGGCAATGAAAACATATCCATTGCTACTGAACCACAGCAGCGCTATGGTTAGGGAATAACTAAATTTCAGCGAGCATTACTAAGCAAGCAAAGTAGCCGATAAACTACAAGACAAGCAAAAACATGAAACTGATTTATACAAGTGATCTCTATAAACAAGGCTGCATTTTCCTTTCAATATGAATTACAAGAAAAATAGTCACTAACTTGGTGCAGTTTCACACTAAAACAGCCAGCAATGTACGTGCCAACACAAGTGAAACATCAGATAACTTTTTCCTTCTGGGGATGTTTAGCATTCTGTCCGCGAATGACAGCACACAACACCGTATTTATATGACTGTAAGTCAACCCATTTTGTTGAAATTTCAAATCCGAAGTTGGGAGGGGGGTAGAGGTCAACTTACAGCTGAAACCAAAACGACTGGTTTTCTTTTTTCTTTTGACTTGCAATGTTTTGGGAGGA
Organism: Hyalomma asiaticum; assembly: GCA_013339685.2. NCBI lineage: Eukaryota > Metazoa > Arthropoda > Arachnida > Ixodida > Ixodidae > Hyalomma > Hyalomma asiaticum. The sequence continues at coordinate 345,519,453 of CM023481.1, read as the reverse complement.
TCGACCTAGAATCTAGAATCCAGTCAATTGCAATCATGTAAATGTGGTAGTGGTGAACCTAGTGGTTACACAGTCAGTAAATGTCAGGAAATTTTTTTAAAGTACACAAATCTAGTTGTTTCACACTTGTGGCGTCCAACACAAGAATCCTTGACTGTGCGACTAATGGCACCTCTCAATGAAAGGTGCCTGCACACAGAACATGACAGTGTCATTTGTGGCACAGCACAATTAAGCAAGGATAACAAAATTTATGAGTTTACAAACACTTGCTATTACGTTTTCAGTGCACCTAACGCAGTACCTATCTAGACATCTGCACAGAAAAGTCGCAACGGTGAGTTGTATCAGCCTGCATGCCCATACTGAGTCACGTCAGATTTGTGTCAATGCACTGAAGACATGCTTGGACTTACCTAATCTTCCGGTTATACAAGAAAATTCACCATAACACCAACTTCAGTGAAGACATAACAGGAACGCATTGAGACAGTATGCAGCTCAGCTCATGCACATGTTTTCAAGCATAATCTAACAACTTCCGACTGCATGGCATTTTCTTAATTCACAGTGAAAATTGCTAAATGCTTGTCATACTGAAGACGTCCACCTTCAGCAATTTCATGTGACTGAGGTCAAACTGAGGATCAACAAAGCCTTGTATTTAACTACAGTCGTTGTTCGATTGCCGTGCCCCCTCCAGGTTGTGAAAATCATGAATAGCATAGCACAATTGAAGCTACATCTAGCTGCAGTGCTTACTGGAGCAAAAAGGAATGCATACAAAGCACGCCTCCCTTAAGGGGGGACACTGCGCTTAGAGACAAAATTTCATGAAAAAAAAAATCGATTTTTTGAAAGTGGTATTGTTGCAACATACAGGCAGTGCTGCAGATGCTGACCAAATTTCTCATATCTCGGACTGATATTTCAGCCACAATAGCAGTTTATATCCCCAAGGCAAGCTATATTTTGGCTATCAAAAAGCAAGAAAAATGGGCTTTTTTCATGCCAAATTGCTGCTGAGCTACGTATGTTGCAGCAGTAGGTATTGAGGTTATATCCCCAATAGCCACAAATCACCTGTCAAGTATATTTCAATACTTTGTATTAAATTTGGTTCAACATGAGCTTATTTGTTTTCTTGCTTTTTCTCAGAACATGCTTTCACTCACTCTGCTTGTTAAGTGCGGCAATTTCTCAAACTCTAGAAGAGATACAGCTGTAATTTTTTTTTGCTAGCTGAAGATTAATGTGTGGAGCATGAAGTGCTGCAAAAAGATTTTGTTTTTTTCTCCCAGTAGCTCTTTTATTTACCTTTGTTCTTGTTCATTAATAGCTATGCTACAGGTCACTGAACTGCTTCATTAGTAGCTATGCTACGGTCACTGAACTGCAACAGGCTCCTAAATTTCTAATTGTTGTTTATTTTGAAAACTACTTGCAGCACTTCAATCCTTGCACATTATGCTTTCCACTCATACATTATAAATAGCTCTGTGGCCATTATTCTTTTATCTGATTGTCTCACCAAACAATAGTAATTAACATTTCATTATCTCAATAACTATTTGAATGATCAAAAAGATAATTGCACCTTCAGAATCTGCACAGAAAAAAGACACATATATATAGGTTCTTTTACACTGAATTCAATCGGCATATAAACAAGACAGCTCCAGGTACCATGTCCCCCCTTAAGTTTTACCTAGGAACCTGATAAAAACAAACCAAAAGTACAGCTAAGAATGCCTTGAAACAAACGTCTCTTCTTTTAAAAGTGCTCCTATTAGCTTCTAATAACAGGAGCTGCTTTCAGTATTGAAGGCCAATGTGAAACTCAAGATGTGCAGAGGACAAATGACACCAAACGGACCTAATGCGGTGTTTTTCCCAAAGCACTGCTGTTTGGCTCCCAAAGAAGTTTGCATTGAACCTTACGATTTTAAATGCGAAGCATTTCTTGGCGAACTTCGGCAAGTTTGACCGTATCTGTCTGTCTGTGTCTTTCTGGCCGGCCGCCTACATCTCGGTGCTATCCTGGTCATCTCATTCACCTGATATACGCCGAAATTTAGATGGTAGGGCACAAATGTATGACGAACATGAATGATTGACCTTCACCCCTCGAACATGACATACTTGTTGTGTTCATCATGATTAACAATACTACAATCACATGTGGCTCAGCATCCCGTGGTATTCGGGTATGCGCCACAGGTGTTTATATAGTGAATGTCAATCTGTTTCCACCTAAAACAGACATTTAGCATATCATTAGAACGCACTTAAAAACAACAAAGGCATGCAGTTTGTCGTAGCATGGGATTGTAATGTAGCCAAACAAACACACAGACACACAAATACGCTCTAATCTCCAAAGGCTTATCTTACCAAGTGGTACTGAAACCGGGAAACCGAGGTGCAAAGCAAGCACGCTACCACTAGGGTATGGCCGCTCCTTCCGCATGGTAAATATAGTAAATACACTTAAGGGGAAACGTGGGTCTTGAAAAAGCAAAAAATGACCAAAAAATCAATTTTGAGAAAAACGTATTTTGAGCACGTTTGTACCCTCAAGCAGCTGCCTTCAAATTATGAACGTTGATTTCCATAGAGAAATAGTACAAAACGTGCTTTCAAAACACCAAGGACGCCGAAAATGGCACCACAACAGCTAAAATTTGTTCGAACTTCCCGCACGCGGCATCTGGCTGATCGCTGCCACCTTGGGCTTGCTTTGAAGCTCTTTTCTTTGTGCGCATTTTGCAACCTTTCAAAATGGTGTCGCTCCAACAGAACTGCTGCTATCAGCCCTTTTCTGAAGGGTGGTTCCGGAATGCTGATTGGTCACAGCACGGGCACGTGGGGCGAGCCCGCCGTCTCGAGCGTCCCATTGGCTGTCGCGACCGCGGCAGCCATTTTTTTTTTCTATTTTTGTTTTGCGTGCCGCTTGATCAGTCTCGTCTGCTTTCGCTCATATTCGCGCGGTCACCGCACAGTTTTATCGTTTTGTGATGGCCTTTCTGGACATGCTCATCTAAGCAAGGTGTGTCAAGCATGCGAAAAAAAAAACCGGAAATGTTCGTGTCACGCACGGTGGAACGCTGATGAGTGCGCGCTGCCCAAACCACCTGTCGCGTCCAAAGCGGCGCATTCAACGAGAACTGGCCGGTTATCGGTCGCACTGCAGTACATCTTGTCATTTGATTATCGTCCAGTGATCCCAGAGGCATCCGAAACCGAATTGATACAGCATACTATTCAGCGGACGTGACCGCCGAGTCCGCGAGAAATGTGGCATCGCAGTGCGCGACGGAGTGGAATCAAAAGCTGGACGTTGCTCAGCGATAGCAGCGAGCACCGGAATGAAAATGACAGGGGATTTATCTTATCTTTGTGGACTTTGTTGTGATAAAAGCGTGCTTTGGGCTTGTGCTTTGCCCCGACTTCGGCGCAAAAAGTGACCTTGAAAGCAGCGGCCATGGGATGTGTTAAAAGCGTGGGTTTTGTAACAGATGCAGGATTTGCGCGTGAACTGTCTAATCTCCGAATGTAGCCGTTGACAGAATGCTTAGATATGATCAAGACAAGATTTGTGAAGTGAAAGTGCTCGCACTGAAGGCCATATATAGTGTCTAGAAGGGAATGACAGTGGGGGTTTATACATGGCCTGACAAGGCAACACATCTGAGATGCAGTGTGGGGAATTGCTAATTGCGTCACAGCCTTGAAAAGGTCAAAATCTGGCATTGGAGAATCATTTGGACAGTAGTACCACCAAGAGAAGGCCTTGAAAACAGCATGAGCCAGCAGGGGACTCAGCTTTGCCTGCTATTGATACAAGTGTAATGGTAACAAAACAATAGATTTTGGATTTAATAAAATATTCTGTATGCCTTTGAGATATTTGTTCATGGCATGCCCGCACTATCAGACAACTTTTGTATTTCTTAGCTTGCACAGCACTGAAACAAACCTATCACTTCGTAAATGTATAGCTTCTCATGTTCATGCTTGGTGTAGTACATGGCTTTCTGACAGTATTTTGACATTATGTTACCAATATATGGTGTCCATATTTAGTATGCCTATTCTCATGAAGAATAAAGCTTTAAAATGACACAATTGCTAGCGCTGTAGCTGCATTTTTACCATAGTAACACTTATCTGAAACTTCAAATGCGTTTTTCTCAGTTCGATGTTTTTGCTTCCCCCCTCACTCAGCCTTACGGGGATTTTTTCAATGTTTTTCTTGGGTTACAGCGACAAACTTGGTGTCATTTTATTCGGGATACATGGACCTAGCCGATGATGCTATTTATTCGTTTGTAAGGTCGTCTATTAAATTATTGTTGCCAGTAATCATAAATGAAAGTTCATAAAAATATAGTGATCAAGTCCACATCTATTTTTTTTGCATTAGAAGTGTGCCAAGAACAATAAAATTAGCATCATCAGCTAGAACAGCTTTCGGGCATTCTTGCCATATACTCAGTTTCCGATTTTGCCAAAGCAGAGCTTTTGATAAGACCCGTAAGAAATAGGCCTAATTTCTGCATTAAATGCTTTATAGCTTTTGTTCTAATGAAGATATACAAAATATGATTAAATATTTGGAATCGGCAGGAAAAACTGAACATTACTCATAAATATCATTGAAACCAATCCAAAACTAACAAACTTCGTTTTGAGACCCACGTCCCCCCTTAGTGCACCTGCACTTCTCATGATAGCGCTTCTGTAACACCAACTGCACTTCTAATGTGCATTAAGCATTTTCTTAGCTATCTGATAAATGATACATGTGTTCTAGCACTCAGCATGCTTTGGTCCAACTTTGCTGGATCCCTCAGGGACAGCTCAACGAGACTCTCACATCAGCGTCCCACAGCATGCATTTCTCTTCGAGAAAACAAGCGTCGGTGCTTGGACTAATGTCAGGTCCAACATTACGCTGTACAATGAGCTACCATTCAGTATCCACAGCATAGTTCAGTTTCCTGGTTATGCCGTGCTAAGCATGCACCTACTCCTGCATTTTGCACAAAGACGTTCATCCTATTCGCAACACTTCGCTCAGTGCGCCACGATTCTCCATAGGCAATTTCCTCTGCTTCGCATGACACAGATTCCAACAGTCTGTGGGAACTGCAGGATGTGCAGTCCTAGTGCACCATTAGAAATAAATTCATCAGAAATTACAACATATCATCACACTAACCTGCAAAATTCAAATGACAGCCCAAAAGCATGCTGGTGTACCTCAGTGCAAGCAGGAGGAAGAAAATGTATGCATAATGGTGGCTAATGCTGTGCCCAAAGCTGCTTACCTCCAAGGCCGTCAAGTATCATATGGTATTATCTCAAAGCCGGGCACGAATGGCCCAAAGCCTGCGTAGCTAGATGGATCCGTTGATGCTGAGACAGCTGCAATACTGCGACCCCAGAAGTTGTTCTCAGCAAACACAATTTTAGCCTTGTTGGCAGGGATGCCCTTCACATCGTACCCCCACCGACGAGCAAGCTTGCAGGCAGTTTCTGCAGCTTCCACACCTGCACAATATATGTTTTATAGCATATAAGCAAAATTCCACAGATATCAATGGAACAGCACTTGCATCATACCAGTTTACAGCAATCAAATGCAACATACATTAATACATATGGTTGTCATGCACCAGAATGAACCGGTATCGCACACAATCTAAACCTTAATTATGGTAGCTGCAGAATATCTGCTATTCAGTGTACACAGAACTTTCACGTCTTAAAACAGCGCACACAAATGAAGACATAAGGAAGAACTGACAACAAGAAGGGATGCCCTTCCCATACTTGTGCCTTCATGTCTGCATGTTAAGATGAAACAATAACAGCCCGCCCAAATTCCAATCCAGCCCAAGAACTCTTATCCATATGCAGGAATTTGTCAAATGCATCAAGAGTGCATGAACTGAAGAAAGGGTGCACATAAACGGAGAATGAAAATTAAAGAAACTGCTGTGTTCATACACTAAAAACTCAACACATTATTCAACACAAATTCTCTAACAAGGATGCATTCTCTAAGACTGGACAGTCACATTCAGCAACTTCGCATGGCAAGTGTTTTATGGCTCTTTATTTACTGGCATGTAGGCATCACATTTCTGTTTCATCGCCAACCACTGGACAGTACTCACCAGTGTTCATGGGCAGCACTTTGTCATAGCCAAACATTTTTGTGAGTCGCTCAGCTAGCTCCCCCAGAGCAGTGTTGTAGAACGCTCGGGAGGTCAGAGTCAATATCTCTGCTTGATCTTTCAAAGCCTTTACAATTTTAGGGTGGCAATGGCCTTGGTTTACTGCACTGTATGCACTCAGGAAATCAAAGTAAATACGGCCATCAACATCCCAGACGTGGACACCTGCATAGAACACAAAATGAACACATATGAAAATAATCAGCCTCACTCTATCTGTTTTCCTTTTTTATTCTGTTCAATGACTTTATTAGAATGCTTTAGTACAGTGCACCACATTTCAAATGGTTGCTGCACCCTGTGGCGGCAGCAGAAAACAACTACACGGCACAAAAAGCACTACAGCACTGCTGAAGTCTCAGCACTGCACACAAGCTTCATACAGTTTGAGGCCACTTATGGCAGTATTCAATAACTAATCAAAACAAATGAGGAACAAAGGCCATGAAGCCGAAAAGGCAGTTCAGCCAGTTTCACATAAATGAACTTGCTCAGGTGTGCAGAGTTCAGCAGACAATAGCTATCTTCTCCCACACGCAAGTCATTCATTCAACTAAAAACAGTGTTTGCTTACCTCAGCCTGTTTATTCAACTACCACAGTTATTTTTCACAGTGACATGAAGCAGTGCATCTGATACAAAGGTCACTCTTGATTTATACCAGCTTTCGACCAATAGTAACAACCTATTGCATCGTAAACCAAAGCAGCTTGAAAGGGAGCTGCGAGGATGAACCTCAGCTTGAAGAGAAGGCTCTAAAGAAAGTCGCAACTTTGCGCTCCTCTTCTGAACTTGGCGTGCCATTCACGACTACAAAATTTGACTAAGCTGTTCATCATAGCATTTGCTATCGCTAGAATGTGCTTCTTTCACCAAGCCCAAGGTGCGGTTCAGCACCCCCTTAAGACATAAGACTACAGCACTACGCTGGCAGTTTTGCGTTTCAATGCACAATTATTACCATCCCATCTTGATGTATGTTTGTAAAAATTCATTCACTAAAAACAAATTGGTGATTATTCCTGCCTATGCAGCCATATGAGCAATTCATTTCAGTTCTCTTGAATGTTAAATTTAAATGTGTAGTCACAGAATCCTACAAGCCACCTCAGGATGCATAGTGACATTCAACATGGGCTAAAAAATTTCAGCACAAATCAAACAATTCAGTCTTTTGGTGAGCTATTATTGGCCTCGAGATCTAGCAGAGTCGGTGTTTAGCGGCGGACGGACGAAGGACGAAGCTCCCAAGTGTGGATGGCTCCTCGCGTTGTCTGCTAGCCACTGCGCGTTTACATACGCGCGTACGTCATGCATAGCCTCCAGTATGTCTGTTCCTTCTGCTGCAGCAGTCTTAAATGCTTGCATGTAGTCTTACCCAACTATACAGAAGTATTTGGACTTGCGCTGCAGTCTTCCCTATTTGTCAGGACCACTGAGTGCATGTATCGAGAGTGTGCCCGGTACATTGTCACCATGCCCAGTCCGGCACAATTATTTCAGTTTAGGTGCTGCTGTGTATTTCAAGCAAACAACAAAGTGCAGTTGCCATTTCTCTGAGCAAATAACACTAGAATCGTCAAAGTGTAAATGCAGCACGGTAGTGATGTCTCGCGATACGTGGTTATATTGTGGCAACACGAATAAGCTGATATAAGCTGACACAAATATCTGTCAGTGGTAGAGAAAAATAATAATCTGACGCAGGCACTTCTGTCACGACGTACTTGTTAATTGGCATATAATAGCTTGACTGTCACTTAAGCAGCTCGGTGATGAGCATTCATTGTGCTTGAGACATCACCCTATTATAAAATGTCGTATATGCCGCACAAGTGAGCTCTGTCACTTATTTACTAAAAATGGTTCACCAAAAAAGAATACCGTATTTACTCGCATAATTTGCGCACTTTTTTTCACGATTTTAGAGCTCCGAAAAGGGGAGTGCACAAATTATGCGGAGGTTTCGCGAACACATCGAAATAATGTGCAATATAATGTAATGCGCGTGGTATATGGTAACTCTTTTGGATACGATCTCATGTAGCACTACAAAACGCTGGTGTAAGAGAATATGGCTGCTCCAGGGACACTTTTCGCAGTCCCTTCACGTTAAGAGCGCAGCACGTAGAAGGGTTTACGAGCTGCCCGCTGATAGCTGCCAACACAGCGCACGTGCCAGCGCTATCTCGGCAGCTGAGTGACACTCCCCCCTCCCCCCTCGCGTCTTTTCATGCTCGTTAAAGACGGGCGGGGCGTTTCCTCTCTGCTTCGACGTCCTGATTGGGGTGATGTTATCGGCCTCCGAGCGATGGAGATGGGCCAGGCTTGTTTCATCTCTGCTTCAGCCGTTTTCGTCGCCCCCACACGCGTGCTTTTGTTCTAGCAACCGTACTTTGGGCTCTGGGGACTTCCGGAGGAAAGAATCGGAAAAATGGACATCGCACTTACATTCCCTTTTGCGTATGACTGCGCTCGCCTGTGCAGTGAGGGGCGCGGACCGCGCGAATGTCCAAAGTCTATCCGTGCGTGCACGCCAACGAGCTGGCTCAGGCGGGATGGGGAGCGCGAAATATGCGAGGAAATTTGAAATTTTTTTTGTAAAGCTGGCTAAATATCAGGGGTGCACAAATTATGCGAGGGTGCAAATTATGCGGGTAAATACGGTAAATAGTTTATTACACGAGGATCATACATGATGCAGCAGCCCAGGCGTTTATTATAATATGAAAAACAGCACTTGCCCGGTCTACATTTGCAGAAAACTCTATGAGCTGCGCTTTGTCATAGTGACCATGCCCAGCTAAGTATAGCCAAATGAGCTAGGCAAGGTTGATGCTAATTAAAATAAGCCGTAGTATAATTAGACTAGAACTAATTAAGATAAGCCGAGTACAATAAGACAAACTAATTAAGCTAAGCCTATTTAAGCTAGGGCTAATTATGCCAAACATAATCAAGTTAAGGCTACGTCAAGCCTAATTAAGCTAATATTTAAGTCCACTCTGATTAAGCTAAAGCTCATTAATTCAAGTCTAATTAAGCAGGTACTAATTAAGTCAAACCTAAATTAAACTAAGAATAATTAAGCCAAGTATGGTTAAGGGCCACTCCAGTGGTTTTTTGACCATGTTCTGATATCGATGTTTTGAAATAGTACTGACAGTCCCATAGCAGCCAGGGTGGTTCAATTTGCTCAGAAACTCACCAATAATGTTAAATACCCGACTGAAAGGCGTGATCGAACCGAAACTGACACAGGTAGACGCCTCGTGCAGTGTATGTGATTACGTCACAGCAACCCCACCATAACGAATATGGAGATCGTGCCAGAAAAATGACAGTGACGAGGTCATCCGACGATGTAGTGAGTTATGCCAGCTTTTCCGAATGTGACGAACAGTGACGATTTGAGCGCTGCAGTATTGCTGTTTTGCTTTTGAAGGTCTGCAGGCTCGGGTAGGCAGCGTTGAAAGTGATGACATCAAAAACACGGGGTAGCCCGCAGGGGAATCCGCTAAAAATTTTAAAAATTCATTTCCAGGAAAACTAAATGACTTGCAACCGCCTGGTTTGGCATATATTATTACAGTACCGAGGAGAATACATGCTGCAAATTTTGTTAAGATCAGTGGACAGTAAAAAAATCGCCAATGTTGCCCTTTAAGTTGACAGGCCTAAATAAGACAATTCTAATTAAGTTACAATTGAGGCAAGCCCTATCGAGCTAAGACAATTAATTGACAAGTGAGACCTTGCAAAACCTAGCAAGCCCTAGAAGGCCAAGTAAAGCACAGCGAACCCATGTCAAAGTTCAAATCAACCAGCTTCGTCAATTTTTTTTTTTCACTTGGAGATGGTATGTTTTCGCTCCCTAAATTATGGATACACAAGCTGCTACTTCAACTGAATGCACAGTAACAGCCCTTTTTTCTGCAGCCAATTGTAAAAAAATGAGCAAGAACTCAATACTGAACTATATTTCCCTCAGGTAACACCAATGCCAAAATTGTAGACAAAACACAATTTATGGTCAAAGAAAAAAGAGATGGAAACCCCAAGGAAGTCGGGCTGTTAAGCTGGGTGACGCCAGTACCCCGTCTGCATGCTTCAAGCAATAACGTGACAATGGAGCACATCTATATAACCCTTTGACTGCAGTCAACGCTTTTATTTAGCTAACAGTTGCCCCAAACCGCTCCAAATGTTGCATCGCTGTGTAGATTTCAATGCGCACTGCCGAATGCATATCCACACTAACGTGGTGATGGGGCTGCCACCTATCGGTCGTGAGGCCAAGAGTGTCTGTAAAGCTTTTTCACAATATTTCTGGTTTAGCTCTTGTGCAGTGCCTTCAGAAACACATTTGTAACAGACAAAATGCAAGCTAATGACACTTCTCATTTCAGAGAGCAGCTGCAGAGCTTCCAAAGTTGTTCAACAAAGTAACCACATTTTTATGGCACTAATTATGTTCCTACACTGTATTAAAGGGGCCCTGAAACCACATTTTACTCGCTGAGTTTTGCATCAAAATGGATTCTTTGTATAGTCCTGAGGTAAATGCAAAAAGAATTTTCGAGATCGATGCAGGCAAACGCAATTTATTCAACTTACAAATTCAAAATAAAAGCAGACGACAGATGTCAGCATCCCGAGACGTGCATGCTGCTTCCAATCAAAACACGGCTTACATCTTGCAGAACTGGAACCATGCTGCCCTCTGTGGCCTTCCTACCACAACCACCACATGGGCCACACAACGCTCCTTGTGTCAGTTACAAGCAAAATGAAATTGTAATGCACAATTCGCACGTTTTAGTAGCTTTAGCAAGGATAAAACATGTTCTCAATTTGAAATTTCTTATACTCGATGCATTGTAAGCATGTGTGATGCATATTTTATTCCTACTGCTCCTGGCCAATCAGAACCTGCACCAAAGCCAGCATGGTGATGTCATATCCCCTTGGAAAAACTATTAATGTATGGCGCTGCAGTCAACGTGGAAACTGATTTCAGGTACAAATTAAAATATAATATGGTTCGATCTCGCCGCTTTCACTGGTGTTTCAGTCATCAAGTCCCACATAAATCAAAAGTACAATAAAATCAATATGCGTAAAATGCGTTTCAGGGCCCCTTTAATAAAGATGGCATATTGCTAGTAAAACCTTTTAATAGTACTACTGCCACAGCAGTCTGAAACGACCATAAAACACACATAATTTAAATGGGGATATTGTGCACAAGAATCAGTCTGTAGTTGGACTGCCCAACTCGATAGACTTGATGGGGCCATGCACAATTTTTGACAAGCAAAATACCTTTTGCTTTGTGTATTGCCACTGGAAGTGGATGGTAGTTGTGGGCACCATATTTTTCTTCACGTTCAAAGACCTGGTCGGAGCTGAGTGGATACAGCTTTGCCTGGTTTCTTTTTTGCAACCAGCTCAGCTGCCGCCGCAGAATTCTGGATGACAACCTCGCAGCATGCATAACTTTCTGCAAAAATTAGCACACAGAAAAGTAATGTAATTGCGCTCAGTAATCAAAATACATTGCCTATTGCAGCTAAGTGTACATTGTAATTTTGGCCCAAACCGAGATGAATATGGGTTACTGGTGCTTACGCGCTATCCAAACAACTAAAGCAGAATTTGAAGCTACCTGGATCTGCCACAATGAGATCATCACAGCTCATATTATGCGGAATAGCCGCAAAGTTAAAGTAGGCACACAAGACACCCTTAACAACTTTCTGTAATAATCCCCTACATGTCATCATCAGCCTGTCTACGCGCACTGCAGGGCAAAGCCCTCTCCCATAGATCAATTATCCCGGTCCTGCGCTAACCATAGCCAATTTATCCCAGCAAACTTCTATATCTCATCTGCCCACCTAACTTTCTGCTGCCCCGGCACGCTTGCCTTCTCTAGGGATCCACTCAGCTACCCTTGATGACCAACGGTTGCCTTTCCTTCGCATTACATGGACCGCTCACGTCCATTTCTTCTTAATTTCTACTAATATGTCCTTAACACACATTTGTTCCCTAACCCACTCTGCTCTCTTGTCTCTTAAGGTTACACCTACCATTTTCTGTTCCATTGCTTGCCGCGTCGTCCTCAATTTCAGTTGAACCATTTTAGTAAGCCTCCAAGTTTCTGCCCCGTAGGTAACTACCGGTAAAATGCAGCTGTTATACACTTTCCTATTGAGGAACAGTGGCAAGCTGCCATTCATTACCTGAGAATTCCTGCTGAATGCACTCCACCCCCCCCTGTTCTTATCCTCCTAATTATTTCAGCCTCATGGTTCGGATCAGGGGTGTCTTCCCTGTCCACCTGGCCTAAGTAGACATATTCACTTACCACTTCCAATGCCTCGCCACCTATCTCACATCGCTGTGCTCGCCCAAGGCTATTGATCATTACTTTAGTTTTCTGCATAATAATTTTCAGGCCCACCATTCTACATTGCCTGTCTAAGTCAGTAATCATGCTTTGCACTTCACATCTCAAGTTACTTAGCAAGGCAATGTCATCAGCAAATCTAAAGTTACTGAGGTATTCCCCACTAATCCACACACCCACCTGTTCCCAATCCAATGTTCGAAATAACTCTTGTAAACATGACATTGGAGAGATTTTTCCCATTTGCCTTACTGTATTTTACTGATCTCCTTATGGGGCACTACGGTGGCTGTGGAGCTGCTATAGATATCTATATCTTCCAGTATTCTTATGTAATGCTCATCTACGCCCCGATTCCGCAATACCTGCGTGACTGCTGAGGCCTAAACAGAGTCAAATGCTTTCTCATAACCTACAAAGGCTATATATAGGGGCTGAGTATGCTCTGCGAATTTCTCTTACCACCTGACTGCTTGTGTGGATATGGTCTATCGTTGAGTAGCCTTTACAAAACCCCGCTTGTTCATTAGATTGACTGAAATCTAAGGTGGCACAAATTCTGTTAACAATTACCTTGGTAAATACCTTGTAGACGACTGACAGTAAGCTGACTGGCCTGTAATATTTCAAGTCTTTCATGTCACCTTTCTTATGGATTCAGATGATGTTCCCATTCTTCCAAGATTCCGGTACACTCGCAGTCGTTAGGCATTGCGTATGCAGGCTTGCGAGCTTTTCTAGGATAATATGCCCACCATCCTAAGAGATCTGATCCTGACCAAGTGCCTTCCCCGCTTGCATTTCTTTCAAAGTTTTGGTCACTTGGGTAAACATTCAAAGCTTTCATCAGAGGTGTAGGCATGCCACATTACTGGTGGAATGTCTACACCTTCTGAACTACTTCCTCATTCATTATCCTGGTTATTGCGGCTACTGTACAGATCTCTGTAGAACTCCTCGGCTACTATAACTATGTCATCTCTATTTGTGATGACAGTACCTTGCTTATCTCTAGGTGCATATGTCCGATTTTTGCCTACGCCTAGACATTTCATAACCACCTTCAGGCTCCCTCCATTCTTTATAACACAGTCATCATCATCATCAGCCTGTCTACGCCCACTGCAGGGCAAAGGCCTCTCCCGTGGATCTCCAATTATCCCTGTCCTGTGCTAACTGGGCCCAATTTATCCCCGCAAACTTCCTGATCTCATCTGCCCACCTAACTTTCTGCCGCCCCCTGCTACGCTTGCCTTCTCTAGGAATCCACTCTGTTACCCTTAATGACCAACGGTTGTCTTGCCTTCGCATCACATTGCCCACCCACGCCCATTTCTTCTTAATTTCTATTAATATGTCCCTAACACGCGTTTGTTCCCTAACCCACACCGCTCTCTTCTTGTCCCTTAAGGTTACACCTACCATTTTCCGTTCCATAGCTTGCTGCGTCGTCCTCAAGTTAAGCTGAACCCTCTTAGTTAGCCTCCAAGTTTCTGCCCCGTAGGTGAGTACTGGTAAGATGCAGCTGTTATACACTTTCCTCTTCAGAGACAATGGTAAGCTACCATTCATTATATGAGAATGCTTGCCGAATGCACTCCACCCCATTCTAATCCTCCTAATCACCTCAGCCTCATGAACACAGTCAATCCTCTCTATATGAAGCTTTCGTACACCGGCTGTCTTATGCAACCCCCTACATGTAATGTGTTCCAAATTGCAAGCTCGTAATACCACAAACAATTTACCCTAAAGCAGTTAAAGGCCTTCATATATGCAGCTTTAAGTACAAGGATGCCTCTAAAATCTAGGTTTTTTTTTACTCCTACGACTTTTTCTAGGTTCTTTTTCGTGTTCATGTGCAGCTTTAACGAAAAGTCGTATGTTGTGATATATCACTGAATGCCCCGACGAAGACAACGCATACTGAAAGCAACTACCACAAATGCTCATACTGACAGTGCACGTAGCACTCGTGCTGGTCGAACGCACGCGACATTTTTCCACATATACATTTTTTTTTTTTCTCCCTAGAAGGCTGCCCTAGAGGCCGCCAGATGAACGCGAGTTACAGCTAGAAGTGCAGATCTCATTCATACTTTCGGTCAATCTACCTATCTGTCACACGACGTCGAAAGACGCAATAAAGCGCCGCTAGTGCTAAACGAGCGCACAGTGGCAACGCCCACGCATCGCTATGGGGCGCACAGCGATCGCTTCGAGTTATTTCAATCAGAGAAGCATGTGGTACAGAGTACATGTGCGAGCACTGGTGGCTCTTCTATTATATGCGCCGGGACAATTGGCCGGGACGGTCAAATTTGGCGCGTGATGTGCCAAATGGCTCAGACAGGTGGGCCGTGTGTGCCGCTAATCACATAATTAAAAAAAGAGGGGGGTGGGGGAGGGGGTGGCGAAGGAGAATCAAATGGAAAGAAAAAGAAAAAAGGCAGCGAGTGCATGCCAAAACTTTTTATCGTTGATTAAACGGCACGGAAGGCTTCTCGTGCCAATCTGCATGCGAGCTAAAAGGCCAGAAAGGGGAATGCTCACCGTTCACGGTCACAGATGTGGAAACGCGTAGCAACTGAACAAACGGTCTAAACGGGGCGCGCACCTGAAACAAACGCGTCAAACCAAGGCGGCGCTGCGGGCGCTTTAGGAAATTTTATAACAGCTGGGAGGTTTCCACTGGCCCTGCTCGATAGCAGCGCTTTTCCGCATGTTGCATGCATTTCCCACAGAAACCACTGCTTTGGCTACTTACCAGTTTTTATGGCACTGCATTATCTAACCAGTCAGCTGATGTTACGAAGAATGAAGGTTTACTTAGCGCCCTCCCGTGAATGGTACTAAAAATAAACGTCACGTGATATCACTTTGCGTGTTCTGCACCGATGGCGGACCACCCTAGAAATTCAAAGGACGACGAACTAGAATGGATAGAAATCGAAAGATCATTTCGGCAAGAAGATTCCGCTCAGAGAGAGGAGCGGACGTCTCGTGTTAAGGATAAATTAGCGTCCAACCCATTCGTACCACTGGGTAAGACGGCTGTTTTGAAGTCTAGCTGAAAACCAGCTGTTGTGGCAAATGTGCTCTTCGCAGGGCTTCTTGCTACAGTTGCAGCGCTGGGTTTTGGTTTGAAGTCGATGGTCCAAGGTCAGTCGAGACAGTCACAGATGATGATGCGCACCCGAGTCGTCTGTCAAGGACTGACGTTCGCTGCCATAATCATCGGCATCGTGGCAGGAGCACGCAAGGCACAACAGAAACCTCAGTGACTGAGCCGCTCATTGACTGAGCCGGTGTCTACGAAAAGCAGCCTTGGAATGGTAAACTGATTTCTCTCATTTTGCGCTTGCACTGCCGTGTCAACATATGAAGACACTGCATGTTGCCAGTGAATTGACCCCTATACTAAGCTTTGTTGAATACGTTCGCGTATCTCATTCAGGCTTGAAATGCCTTGCAGGGACCAACCGTAGTGCGTATATAAATATGTGCTTCCCAGGTGCGAACACGTCTCGCCTCGTTTGGTGGTGTCTCGGACTCTGACACGCTAAAAGCTTGGAAAAGTCCTGTCTGAGATTCTTCGCAGTCTAATCATTTGTTGAGAATAAATTTGTGGACAGACTAGCATGAAATATGTTGAACATTGGAGGGGAGCATTAGCTAAAGTGGAAACACTGCTAGGCAGCATTGTTTACTTTGTGTGCACTGTTGGCACATGCATGGCTACAGTATTGCTTATATTTCCCTTTTGAAGCACAAACGTCTTGCAAACGGCAATGGTGTGTGAACCTTCATTTATTTATCCTTTTTTTGGGGAAGCTGTTTGATACCACGGAAAAGACACAATGGGCCACCTGCAAAAGTGTGACTGCATGTTGGCCAGAGCTGGCGTGCCTGAGCGCTGTCTGCTTGGTTGGAAAACAAATGGACTCGGAGCAAGCACTACATGCCTCACACCTCAAGATATTGTGAGCCTATTAAACCTGCAAAAACTATTATAAGGAAAGTAGTAATGCCTTTAAATTCCCTTCCACACATGTTAATTCGAAGAGAAAAGTCTGTGGACGGCATGGGTGATGCAAGTGAAAACTGAAAGTATGCAGTGGTAGCTAATTGCTTTCAAGAATTTATGGCATGCACACTGTCATTGGAAAGCATGATAAAACATTCTTTGCCTGAATTCTCTGTACCTATTGGGGCTGTAAGTGCAGGCCGGCGATTGTTCAATATTCACCCAGTCTACGGTCATACTGTATTCCCTACAAAGCAGGGGAAGCTGATAGACTGCACTTTTTGTGTAAATAATGAAAGTTATTGAATGTTTAATATTATTGCCATTATTTTTGCTAGCATTGTTTCCCCACCACGGTGGTCTAGTGGTTATGGCACTCGGCTGCAGATCCAAAGGTCGCGGGATCGAATCACGGCCGCGGCGGCTGCATTTCGATGGAGGTGAAATGTTGAGGCCCGTGTGCTGTGCGATGTCAGTGCACGTTGAAGAACCCCAGGTGGTCAAAATTTCCAGAGACCTCCATTACGGCGTCTCATAATCAGAGCTGATTTTGGAACGTAAAACCCTACAAATAAATAAATAAGAAGCCAAGCAGATGACTAGTGGCATATCTAAGTATGAATCAGCCTACCTTAAATCAGCTGCTCCAAACGGCGAAGCAGAAGACAAATGCTCGGCTCATTGTGCATCCCTATGACGCCGTGTGCAACAAGGTCAGACACTGCATCTTCGAAATTCTGACACCATACATTCTTGGAAAAATGAAAAGGCCGTATGGATGGGCACTTACCAACAGCGACTAGTCAGTATCCAAGTATCAGCTTTGCCACATCCCGCGGAGGAAGAGCCTAAGAGATTTTATTCTAATGCGAGCAAGCCAGAGATGCCAACGCTCCTCCGACGGCATTTTCATGCGCTCGCAGGTTATCACTTCCGGCAATCGGTACAGCGAACTCCTGGACCCGTGTTCGTTTTCTGTGTGGTAGACTTGCTTCTCGCACTGCAGCCGGTGATAGTACACATCAGTATTGAGACGTTGCACTATTATTATTAAACCTGTGCATTGCAAAAATGTCTGATCCTACACACGCACCAAAGGCAGGTGACGCTGTGGCAGTTCTTCTCATGGTGGGCACCCCTCCCAAATGGCCTGGAAGTGACGCCTGGGAAAGCTATGTTTAGGAAGCACAACACTCACTTTAATATTGACGTATTCTCGATAAATAACTTAATGTAACATTATTTATAGGAATGATTATCAGTTTTGGTTCTTTTGCCCCGCCACGGTGGTCTAGTGGCTATGGCACTAGGCTGCTGATCCAATGGTCGCGGGATCAAATCCCGGCCGCGGCGGCTGGATTTGGATGGAGGCGAAATGGTTGAGGACTGTGTGCTATGCAATGTCGGTGCATGTTAAAGCACCCCAGTTGGTCGAAATTTCCAGAGACCTCCACTACAGCATCTCTCATAATCAGAGCTGGTTTTGTGACGTTAAACCTCACGGATCAATCAATCAATTTTGGTTTCTGTGTGCTGAGTTGGATAATGACATCACTGTCTAGGAAGCTTGGACAAGTGCAACAAAGCTGTAATGCACACACTGCTGTGCAGGTTCCCTCAACGCTAAGGAACCCCATTCTTGTGTTCTTTTTCTTGTCTCCCTGCCACCTCCCTGCCCTCTGTTTACCAGATGCCCAATGGGGAAGTACAAAGAAAAGCCATTTAGGCTTGCCCTGTGCAATGCTAGTGTGGTATGGCATTACTGTGTTGCACGTCCAGCTCAGTGATGTTGATGTCATTTGGTCTGGTGATGGGTTTCAATTGCAAGAACGAGTACTTAGGTGCTTTGTGGAAGTATATTTTAAACGTTTACTGTGCAGAGTGTCCTTGTAGACAGAGAAGTCCTACAGCAGGCTTTTCAGAGCCTTAATATTTGGTATGTAGACTCATTTGATGTAATCTTATTTTTTTTAAATGTGGCTGCAATGTGCCTCACAAGTGGACCAAGTGCTGGTGTGCAGGAAACACCACACGTTGTTCAGCTCCCTATGAAGTCACTTGTACAAGCCGTTTCTGGCAAATGGCAAAGGAATCAAGTCCTTTTCAATCAAATTTAAGGAGCGTAATATGTCGTCAATGCTTACTTCAGCGCACACAACACGGACACAGGGAAGAATAGACACATGCGCCGACTCACAACTCGGTTTATTGATAAGGAAATACACACACATATATATATATAGTATATACATACAGCCAGACTAGCCACATAACGCATGCGTATGTGTGGCAAAAGACTAACGCTATCTCAAAAATGCATAGAAAACAAACAACAAAACATCTTAAAAAATGGAAGAGATCAGTTGACACTCAGAAATGTGAATTCGCTGTCAGTCAGTACAATTGAGGGTTCACTAACACAGCTATCTGCTCATCTTATATGAAAAGCCTCGGCTATTTCGCGTGTTAGTTGATTTTTATTATGAAACAAGATCTCGGCGCTAGTCCACACAGACTGGCATTTGCAGTTCTTGCAATGATCTGCTATGCATGAATAACTATTTTTTACCAATGATTGCTTGTGCTCTTTTAAGAGTGTGTTAATACAGTGGCGAGTCCTGACCTATGTAAGCATGCGTGCAGGTTAAAGGAAGCATATAAACTACTTTCTTGCACGTCACCTTATCTTCATTTTTTTGAGGAGCAGGTACACTTTACCTTATTTCTTTTGTCCAAGTTTTTGTCAACAACATGGCAGATTCTTTGCAGCTTGTTAGGAATGCTAAAAAACATTACCACCGAATGGGTTTGCAACATCCTTCAAACCCTGAGATAAGCAGTGAACCTAAGGCAGAACTGCAGCGCGTTTTCATTGCGAATCGTTCATTCAACTGGCATTCCTTCGGTCAACCATTTTCACTATACTAATGATTTTTTCTACTGTTCCACATAAAATGTTTTCTGGGAATGCAGCCAATTTCAACCCATTAACTTGGCCAGTGAATGCTAGATGCATTGTGTGAAGGCACGATTTGAACAAGGCAGTGCTAATGCAAGATACCACCACTCCATTCTTTACAGTTTTCGACTGACCGGAGGAATAGTTTAAAATTGGCTTGATTGATCTAGGATTATACATCCAACATATGTGGGCTGTTCTGAGGTGCATGGACAAGTCAGGAAAGTGCAGCTGATTGTTTTGGGCAAGCTCATGAGTGAGCTTTAGACCAATGCCACATTCGTGAAACACCTTTAAAATATTGATAACATTACATCCTTGCAATGTTCTGTCATAGAGTATTAAATAGTCATCCAAAAAATGAAAAAACCTTTTTTGGCCTTGCCAAACATAGCAAACCATTTGGAATGTTTCTGTGAATCCTGGCCAAGAAAATATCACTCAGAGCTGAGGCTACTTTCGAGCCAATACCAACTCTAGTATTTTGTACAAACATTGCATCATGCCAACCAATAAACGTAGCTTTAAGATAAAAGGCCAGTAGTTCAAGGAAACTTTCAACAGATGTGCCACATTCATTTATAAACTTGATTTCTTCATTGTCATTGCAGAGGCGCATTTTTTAGATATTGTGCCACACATACGCTTGGATTCCTTCGGCTTGTCTGGCTGTGTCTATGTATATATGCCTTTCCTTTACAGTAAACTGAGTTGCGAGTCAGCACTTCTGTGTATTCTTACCTGTACCTGTGTGTTTTGTGTGCACCGAAGTAAGCATTCATGATGAATTCAAACCAACTCGCCAAACTTTCAGTTGTTTACATAATATGTCTCCACCAATGAAAAATGTCAGTGCATTGATGACCGTGTATGGTTCGCCATAGAAAGGCAAGGCTAGAACATGGTTTCTTTTCCAATGAAATGGCACTTCCATTTTTTTCTAGTAGGTGGCACTCTAACTTTTGCAAGTGGTCCATTAGCACTGACCTATTGGCCAGCTGTTCATGCACTTCTGCAGAGTGTTGCATAAAAAAAAAGGGTCTTAGAGTTGGGTACTTAGAGCTTTGGGTATCCAACTTCCTTGGATTGTGTTGTCATGATGCATGCGTAAAGCACAAGCCATGTTTTTCTTTAGCATTTCAGCCCCTGTTTTTTTAAAGTAATGTGTATACCCAAGCCACATCTAAAGCAGCTTTGATTTGATTTTGATTGGATGGTCATAGCTGTGTTCATTTGTTGCACAAGCACCTACTTCATCAGATAAAGAAACAGTTTGCATAATGTTTAAGATATCTTAAAGGGTTAATAAGAATGGAAAAGTACTTTCTTTTAATATTTCCACCCATGCATGCAGCAGTAATTTCCACATCTTGTGGCAGTGCTGTGAGCAAAATTCTTTTGTGTTTGGATTTACAAAGGACAATTGCCTTGTATTCTATAACTTTCAGGCATGTATGTAAGAACAGAAATACACCCAGTGAACCCAAGGCCTGGGTACCCTATTCTAAAGCTCTCTAATAAGATGGCTGAGTGTTCTGCCAAATAGCACACAAGCTGTGTATGGCTTAGGCTCATTTATGCGCAGGTTCCGCACATAGGTAACATTTCAAAGTGCACTCCAGATTCAAAGTGCAATCCAGATTTAGTAAAAGGTATGCATCATCTAAGGTGTTGCCAAAAAGAAAAAAGAATTTTACTGCAAATAAGGGTGCTCGAATATTTAAAAATTTTGAATATATAATCAAATGGTCTCTTATTCGATGCAGCATTTGAATTGGATAGCGATGATTCATAATCTAGAATATTTTTCAAAAAGTGTACAAATGCAGTGTGACTTTACAGTCTATAGTACACCAAACATTTGTGCTTTCTCCACAGTTCTGTGGATACAGATGGTCTGCTTATTTCGTCCAGATGCTGTATTTGTGCTTTTAACACTCAAACTGGTTGCGGTGATGTGAAAGTCTAGGGTATAAGAAGGGGATGCACAAATTATGCGGAAATTTTGTTAACACATCTGAAATAAAGAGTCAACAGATGTGACATGGACCATGCATCAAAAAGATATTCAAGCATCACACTAAAAATTAAGGTATACATACTTGTTCATTGAACTGAACACTTACTTAGGCTAGCTTGAGTTGGTCACGGTCTATACCTGAAACCAGGTGAGACGTTGCATTTGGAATCTTTGTCATGGGTGCTGTCGGGACCCTTCCAAATTTCTAGAACACAAATGACAGAGTAATGACTTCAACGAGCAGTTAACAGAAATAAAAATAAACTGTTAGCTGTTAAGGTCAGCGTTGTCCTCTCTCTTCCTGGTTTTCATGTTATGTGTTTGTGCCGATATACTTACACAGCTACATTACATTAAACAATTGTGGCACCATTTGCTTGCAGCAAAATTTTTCTTTTTAATGTGTAATATATAGCCTTCATAGCTTACGAGAAAGCATTTGACTCGGTTGATACCTCAGCCGTCATGCGGGCAGTGCGGAATCGTGGTGTAGACGAGCACTATGTAAGACTACTGGAAGACATCTACAGCGACTCCACAGCCACCATAGTCCTCCATAAGAAGAGCAGCAAAGGAAGCGCATAAGACAAGGGGACACAATCTCTCCAATGTCATTTACAGCATGTTTACAAGAAGTATTTAGAACACTGGATTGTGAACAGGTGGGTGTAAGGGTTAATGGGGAATACTTCAGTAACCTCAGATTTGCTGATGACATTGCCTTGTTAAGTAACTCGGGAGATGAATTACAAAGTATGATTACTGACCTAAACAGGCAAAGTAGAACAGTGGGCCTGAAAATTAACATGCAGAAAACTAATGTTCATTAGCCTTGGGCGAGCACAGTGATTGGAGATAGCTGGCGAGGCATTGGAAGTAGTAAGTGAATATGTCTACATAGGCCAGCTAGTGACCCCTGATCCAAATAATGAGGCTGAGGTGATTAGGAGGATTTGAAAGGGGTGGAGTGAATTCGGCAGGCATTGTCAGATAATGAATGGTAGCTTATCATTGTCTCTCTGAAGAGGAAAGGGTATAACAGCTGCATCTTACCGGTACTCATCTATGGGGCAGAAACTTGGAGGCTAACTAAGAGGGTTCGGCCTGAACTGAGGACGACGCAGCGAGCTATGGAACGGAAAATGGTAGGTGTAACCTTAAGGGACAAGAGAGCGGAGTGGGTTAGAGGCATATTAATAGAAATTAAGAAGAAATGGGCATGGACGGGCCATGTAATGCGACAACAAGACAACTGTTGGTCGTTAAGGATAACAGAGTGGATTCCTAGAGAAGGCAAGTGTGGCAGGGGGCGGCAGAAAGTTAGGTGGGCAGATGACATCAGGAAGTTTGCCGGGATAAATTGGGCCTAGTTAGCACAGGACAGAGATAGCTGGAGATCCATGGGAGAGGCCTTTGCCCTGCAGTGGGCGTAGACAGGCTGATGATGATTCTTTGAACAGGTGCTTCGAGCTATGCTGTCATCTCTTTGTTGTCCTTGCTCTTTTTTGAGTAGTGCCCAACTCGTAGTACTATCTCTTTGCAAATACTACACGAAGTTGTGCATGTTTACTGCCACTTATTCATAAGTGCACGGACATCTCGCTCAATGTTAAAGTGAAAATTTTCTTGTGAACCCTTCTGTACTTTCTTGACCAAGCTGCTGGGTGCTGTTGTCTTACCCTAAAGGTCACAAGCAGGACAGCACGTGGACTGGCATATAGCACATAGCCACTTATTAACTGTCTAAAGGTAAGACCACTTCAGGGATGGCTGGCTTACATGTTTATCCAGGGCACCAGCTATAGGAGGTGCCACCGCACATCCCTTTAATTTTTCTTGGTGTTCATATGAAGTTGGAACACAACACTTGACACAGCCTTTGCCTCCGTGCTACATAAGAGAGGGAGAGGGGGCCAGGGGCACCATGGCGGGAGTTTGCCCAGAGCACTTCATGGTGTTAGGCTAGCCCTGTCTGCAGGGGCGCTTTTATATTCTGAAGTACAAGGTGTGTGTGTGCTCACATGTTTCAGGACAGGTTTGCATTGAAGTTTTGGTTAACACGTTTCTGCAGTGTGTGCTAAAAATGTTATCTATTTGTATGTTTGTACACACATTTTGATTGTATTGTAACTGTTGCGAGGTACAATCCTCCTGCTTCAAACTGAAAGAGTTACGCTCTAAAACTTTTAAGTGCAAATCTTAATGATCCCAAAGCTGCTCTGTAGCACTCGGAAGCCACTTGGATCACTGGTTATATGTCGCAAGCATATGATAAGCAGTGGCCATATGGTCATGTTGCCGTGGGACTTCTTGGAGCAGTTTTTCAGAAAAACGCAGTAAGATTGGTTGAAGCCATCCCTGTTCTATCTTCTACATTTGTGTGTGTTGTTTTATTCCTTACTTTGCAGAAGCTCAGGCAATGTCTGAAATGTTGCAATTCGTAGTATCCAATTTTCTCAATTGAGAAAATAAGCGTACATATCTGTTTGGAATCATTAAAATTAAGTAATGTGACATGATTTTCCACCACTCTGGGGGGGGGGGGGGGGGAGTTAGTTTATGGGGTGGTTTGATTGTCAAACTTCAGATCTTCCCATGACGACTGTGATTTGGATTTTTTATATATGCAGGTTTGCAGTGCTGTCTAGTGCTCTTTGCTGCCATGGACTCTTGAGGAGGTGTTCCTTGAACTGCGTAGACATGTATTACCGGCCAGAATTAAAGTGAAATTGCTAGGTTGCACTCGTACTAGTACTGTACAAGTTATCTGCTGTTAATAAAGAGTTGTCGGTGGACGCCTTAAAATAGGTGCGCGGCAAAGAACCTCGTTTCAAGTGCGTATCACTTTATGGTCTCGCCTTGACGACCGTCTCCTTGATTCCGTCATGGGCTCCTACTTCCGGCCGATAGCCGCGACGTGCCAGGGAGGACGCCACAGCCTCGTCGAGCATAGTTACTGTATGTGGCTCCCATGGAGACAGTACAGTAACTCTAGTCGAGCATAAAGCTCGACTAGAGTTACTGTAGTCGAACTCTTTTTTTTTCTCTCTCTCTCTCTTTAAATTTTCCTCATGCCTTTTAAATCTACTTCAATCAAATCGATCATACTATAGCAAAAACGGAAATTCATAGCCCTGTTCCCTGCCCCTTATGGCAGAAAGTCCATATTTTTCCCTACAATTATTTTTGTCCGTTCTCTCTAGTTTTCTGCCACCAGTATTCTAACCGTCTCTTACTTATTTCAATCGCGGCTATGTTCAGCTTACCGTTGTTCGCCCTAAAACCCAAGGCTTCATGTAGGGTGGTGCCCAAACGTACACCTGGGTGGATATTTCCGCATTCAATCAGAATGTGCTCCGTCGTTTCCCCATCTTCCTCACAGCGTGTGCATTTTTCTTCTTTACTGAATTTCGCTTTATAAATACGCGTTCTAAGGCAGCCCGATCTCGCTTCAAACAGTAAAGCGCTTCCTCTTGAATTATCATAAAATGCTATTTCGTTTTTGCCCGCTCGGTAGTTATTCAGAGTCGGTTTTTTTTTTTTTTTCCATCGCTGCCCACCAGTAAATCTTCTCTACAGGCAGAGCACAGCGCCCTCTAAAGGCGGACCTAGAGCAGTCCAAGTCGAAACCGAATCCAATACACATCATCCCCCCCTTAAAGGAGTACTGCTACGAAAATTTTCAGTTGGCGTTTTGTTGCATGAAATGAAAGGCCAAGCCCTCCAGAGCCCAGAAAACGTACTGGTAAGCGTGAAGCGCGCCGTGGAAATTTATTTACAGCATGCCTTTAAAAGCTGGTTTCGGTTCCTACTGTAGCCTGACGTCACGACACAGTATGTGCATAGTAATGAGCTCCTCGTGACGTGCTCCCGCAAAAAATCGTGACGTTTTCGCCCAGTGGTCTCTCACGCGCAGCGCCTGCAGCAAGTGCGGGGTCTACAATGTACAAAATTTTGTATTGGCCTCGAGGATATACCGTGGCGCCATCTGCCGGAACCTCTCCGTGACGTACAAAACGACATCACGTGATATCAGCCGCGCAGCGTACGACGTCTACAATGTCGCAGCTCGTTCAGACACGGGTTTTTCGTGTTGCAGCAGTTGTCTCTGTGTATCTTAGCTGCAAAAGAACCTGTTCTACAGGTCGGCAAAGTATTTTGCGAGCGAACAAGAGGCATCGCCGCATCATCCACGCTTGTCGGAAACGTGTGCCCGCGGTGCTACGCACGACTAAAGTGACGAGTTCGCTCGCGTAATAGCGTTCACTGGGAATACTCGGACATGCTGCGTACAGTTACTTATTGAAGCGCGAATGGGCGCTACATCTCGTGCACTTGCCCGGACGGTTCATGGCGATTTATTTACAGCATTTAGATTCGCGTAGACAGCTGTACGTGGTTCACGGCATACTTTCCCAACCCTTCACCCCATTTTTGGGCGCGTGATTAAAGGGTCCCTGAAACGTTTTTTTGACATTGCGTCACTGATTAGGCAACACAATTGCGAAATCATTCACACCATAAATAAAGCGAAGCACAATGCGCTAAGGCAGCTAAGGACTTATTTCTGTCGCCTTCCTCCTTACCACTGCTGTTCCTCCTCAACTCGATCTGCTGCGGAGTGCGCGCTAGCGACGACAGCGCCTCCCGCGTCAGCCGCTCTGCCGAGCCTCCCGTAGTGACATAGCGCCCGGATATCCTCACTGAGGTCGCCCGCCTCGGCAGTGCTAGCCTCTGTAATAGAGCGCCGGCGACTCGTGTGACGCCGCCAGATGACGCGATGATACCGTTGGCTGAAACGAAGGAGTACGTTGTAGAAGCACGTTGTTCGCAGCTAGGTTTTGAAAATTACGTGCACGTCACTTGGGTCGGGGCCAATCAGCGACCTCTCATTCGATCGCTCGATGACGGGGGCGTTTGAAAACGCTTTTTGGCGAGCCGCTGCGACCTTTTGCGATACGCGTGTTCAAAACCTTATTGTAAATTACACACTTTACGCACAGCGCTAAAATCTGTCCTGTAATGGTCCTAGTGACCCGCTCTACCGGATCACCATGTTTGCACAAAATCGTCAAAACCGTTTCAGGGTCCCTTTAAGCGGGCAATATATGTGAGGTCTTGATATTAGTGAGTTTTAGTATATCGGAAGGCAGCAAACGTAAAGATGTAGCGTTAAGGTTAACGTTACGGTAAAGCTGGGTGCACTTAGCGGCACAAACTAGACTTTTAGTATAGCGGAAGAGAGAGAAACGCTAAAGCTAACGCAAGGCATGTACGGCGACAGCTACACCTTAAAACAATTCTTATTAAATCCCTAAGTGCGCCACAAGATCATTGAGCCATGCAGTATCGTGTAAGTGTGTTGTTGCTGTGTCGGCAGACCCGAAAAACATCGCTTCGTTTCAAAATGCCGCCATCGAGTTTCCTTTCTGACCCGTACTGCCTGTCTTTCGAAGTTGCGATGACATAGGAGCGCTTAATTTATACTTTGGAAATCAGAGAAGCTACGCAGGCAGTCCATGTCGTCGAGGCTATGCCGTATACGCAAAATTTCGCCGACATTTCCGCTTTCAGAAGGCGGATTTTCCACTTGTCATCAGTGCCGCGGAGCTTCTGCAACATTTCTCCAGTGCCCAGAGGGTGCGCATCTGTGCATGTGCCTGCGAAGGCTGGCTTATCCAAGTCGCCTTTGTGACTGAAGGAATACTTCGCCAAACAATACTGTCATTTCAAGCATTATACATACAGTAATGCACCACACTACTCGTCTCGGCTTTATTTAATTGGTTGTAGCTTGAAACAGCCGATGTACAAAAAGAAAAAAAGCCCCGGTGGCAGTGCGCCGCCATCTCGACGAGACTACCTTAAACGTGAGCAAATCGACATGGCCTCCGTGATTCCGGGCGCCGGCACGGGCAGCCTCGAAGGCCGTGAAAGCGAGTGCACTCACATTTTAAGCCTTGTGTGCCGCTTACTGAGAGCGTATCTTGAAAACGGCGACACATTGTCACCAATACATGGCTGGCGAAGCTTAATTAGCCAAATCTAAGGCAAATAAGAACATGAGCGGGTAATGAATGAGCTTAACAATGCAGGCCGATGTCCCGACAGATCTGAAGCGAGTGGTCTCACTTCGACTGACGCCGCCATCTTGCCAGCCGTACGGGTACAGTGGCTAGAAGAGGGAAGTGTGCAGACCGCGCCGCCGGCACTGACGCCACTCCGCGATGCGCGGGAAAGGGAAATCCAGGGGGCGCTGAAACCCGTTTACACGTTCGCTCGGTGCGAAATCGTCTGCTCGCCGCGCAGAAAACACATAGGCCGAGTTTGGTGACGTGCGCTCACACGCCGCACCGTTCGTTCTGTTTCTTTTTTTTTCTGTAACTTGCACATGTATACCGCTTTTCTTTTCTTCCTTTTGTTTTCTTTCTCTGTTTTCTCTTTTTGTGCGGAAACGAGCTTTTGAAGCTTGATCCTCCCTTCCTTTCAATACGAATAAAGACGTTCGTAAACGATTATTTTTTTTGTCGTGAAATTTGTTATTGCGGACTATTTCGGGTGTCGTGCTTCCTTTTACATAACGGCGTTTAATCGCAGGTGTAGCGATATTTGTGACATTTAGCCGAAGTGGTGTAGCGGTGCCGGTATCAATAGTCGCGGCGCATGAGAAGGAACTGCCGAAATATTATGTGGTGAGAACGGTACGTCTGTTTAAATGTTTATCTGCTTGAATTGTTTATTTGGCTACATTCTTCTATGAACGGATAAAAAATATTTTTATTCCGCACCATGACTCACTATATCAACATTATTTTCTGAATACATGCTCGTAGAGCCTTTCATATAATGGGACATATTCAAAAACCCATAGGAGCATTACAACGGGGACAAACAGCACTAGACACATGACGCTGGGGGAACGACAGACAGGATGCCTTAGAAGTATTTCGTGAAGGGACAGTTGGTAAAGCATATTCAAGAAAAGGCGCCTTTCCTTTCAGGGTTCGAAACCCATCTTAAAGCATGCACTTTGGTAATTTTCACCTTGCAGCATGGAGACAGATGCATAGCAGCTTCTTTTTCTTTTTTTCCTGGGACGTTAAGGCTTCCGGTCTGTCTCTGAAGAGCGGCCGATTTTTCAACGTTCTCATTCTTCGTTTCATATGCAAAATTACTTCATCTAACAGCATAACTTAATTCGCCCTCCAAGTGCTGCACACTTTGAGTTTTCAGCTTTTACATTTCCAGAACCATTTGGTTCCTTTTTTTACGTTTTTCATTCCTCTCTGCAACATTTTTTTCACTTCGATCAGAATCATTCGGAGATATTTGCAGGCTAAAATTCCTGTGCATTTCTTGTGGTGAAGGGTTCTAACGAAACACAAACGAAAACTCGATATCCTGTTCCTGAGAATACACGTCCATAATCTTACGAGCCTGGGGAATGAATAGCGAGTTGCGCGTCCAGCCTCGCCAGGCAGTGGGCACAGCCCTTCGCTGTCATTTTTTGGGCACAGTGGGTACAGCCCTTCGTTGTCATTACTATACATGACAGCGAAGCTGTCATGTATAGCAATGGTCAATATGGCGTGACACGAACTTGTTGCTGAAAGGAAAAACGCAATATTGTTCCTGCGCGCGGTCTCTCTGCTCTTTAAAAATTTCGTGCATTGTTGAAATACTTCCTCTCTTTTCGGCACAATGAACAACTACTATAGTTATTAGGAGGAAAAACTGAGATATATGTTTGGTATGCGTCTATGATATGATTTGTGCAGCGCTTACACAAAAAGCAAAAAAAAAGGACGATCAGTTGGGTACAGTGCCTGTATGCCCGACTGTTCCGTCGTTTTTATGCATTATATTTACACTTTTCGGATCTAGATATGAAATAGCAACTCACGGAGCGCTGTTACTGTTCAAGCCATCAACAAATTTGCACAAAAAGAAAGAAAAAAACACAAGGAGCCACGCGCTTTCATGGGGCGGCCTGACGTGGATGGATGGATGGATGGATGCTATGAGCTTCCCCTTTGTAACGGGGCGGTGACATGTGCGCCACCAGGCTCGTAAGAAGATCTAATAACTTTTTTTCTCTCTCTTTAAATTTACTTCAATCAAATCGATCATACCATCGCAAAAACGGAAATTCATAGCCCAGTTCCCTGCCCCTTATGGCAGAAAGTCCATATTTTTCCCTAAAATTATTTTTGTCCGTTCTCTCTAGCTTTCTGCCACCAGTATTCTAACCGTCTCTTACTTATGCGGGAGAGCGCGCCACCTAGCGGATGCATCGCCAAGTGGCGTCAACGCCTCCCATACGCGCCGCTTGGCGGTAATCACACTTCCCTATTCTAGCCACTGTAGTACGGGTCCCTTTGCGAGCGTTAGCGTTGAACGATATCTTCCGAAAATAGCGTAGGCACGTAAGGGTATCGTATACGTTAACGTTCTGCGCATGCGCGGTGTGTTCCACGGTAACGTTAACCTTACGCTAAATCTTTGCGTTTGCTGCTTTCCGATATACTAAAACTACTACTAAAACTCACTAATCTCGCTAGTATCTATAAGGTGCATCATATGTTCATGATGGTCATTAATGGCTTCCGTAAACAAGACACGTTTCCTCTATAGCAGCAAATACACGTCGTAAGTTCGAATGCCTACAATCCGAAAAAGTTCATGCCGTACTCACTGAACATTTTAGCTCCAATGCCGTGCACAAAATTGACTTCGCGGAAGGCTTCCCACGCACTCGAAATGCATGAGGACTTGCCTGCTTCCCCATTCTCAGCTTGTTCAGCAAAGACGCTTCGTCTTGTTGTATATACGCGTGAAAATTACACCTAGCTCGGTCGAATATGTCAAGTGCTGTGCCGAGCAGTTTTCCATGCGCAAAAGCAAGAAGTAACCGGCTTGGTGAAGAAAGCCAGCGCGCGTCGCCGCCGGCGGTTGAGGGGTCACGTGATGTCGTTTACTACCCCTAGCAAAAATTCTAATAGAGATTTGTATTAGTCTAATAGGTTTTTCTATTAGTCTTATTAGTATTGTATTAGTCTTATAGGAATCTTAACTTGTCTTATAGGTGTTTGTATTAGTCTAATACATCGTTCTATTAGCCTTGCTAGTTTATATCAATATGCTCTATAAGACTTTTCGAAATTTGTCTAATGGATCTTTTCCCAAGCAAGGTAGCTAGGGCTTTATATAACCATTAAAACACAAAATTTGCAACTCAATAATCCTTTAAATAGCTTTATTAGTTTGTATTAGTTTACACAGTAAGAAATTTACACCCTTAAGGGTGTAAATGAGGAACCTAGAGATGTATGATTTCTTGGCAATTTGGCAGTGAATATTTGGTGGGTTTAGATTAACAGATATGTGTGATGCACAGCTACCAGTTAACCTATACCTTGATTGGCAGATGTCCTGTGTATCCTTATTTTGTAATTGCGCATAACAGTAATTTCCCCACTGGCACTACATAGCAGGTCAGGACTCTGGAGTATATATACGGGACTGTGTGTACAGATGTGAAATAACACGAACGTTCTCTGTTCTATATATCGGTTTGAAATGGTCGAGTGTGTATTTGCATGTGTGATGTTCCCGCGGTGTCTTGTTAGTGTGTAATGTGTGATCATAAATGCAGTTAAAATCAAATGCTGTGTCACTCACAGTGCAATTGCAAAGCATGTATTCTCCATTTTTGCTCTACACAAAAAGAGTGTCGCCCATGAGCTTATTCCGTGCCCATGGGATAGGTCATTTACACCCTTAAGGGAGTTAAAATTTTATAGTGTGTATTAAGCTTCATGCGTCTAGGTTATTAGAACA
Organism: Hyalomma asiaticum; assembly: GCA_013339685.2. Taxonomy (NCBI): domain Eukaryota; kingdom Metazoa; phylum Arthropoda; class Arachnida; order Ixodida; family Ixodidae; genus Hyalomma; species Hyalomma asiaticum. The sequence goes on along the minus strand of CM023481.1, from coordinate 345,487,947 downwards.
ATCGTATTATATTTTCCTATAAGTCTTGTACAAGCTATTAGTCTAATACTAATAAATTCTATTGGTGACAATAACCTCATAGGCTATTAGTTTCTCTATTAGAATTTTTGCTAGGGACGTCACAACGACAACAGCGCCGGCCTTTCCAGTGGTGGCCCTCGAGGCCATACCCCGGAACGACAGCAAATACTTCGGCACAGTGCAAGATGCAACGTACCGCACGCACGGTGGGTGTCGGCGTGGCTCCGGAAGCCGCGATAAGCTAAGGTGGCCTTTGAGACCTCCGCAGCATTTCAGGGGCAAAATGCCGGCACCATAGCGAGCTTGCCTTTCGATTATACGTGGGCACACACGACGATAGAGGGTAATTCGACTTCACTCGCTCGCTTCACGCGCACTCTCAGCTACGGCGACTGAACGGCGAGAGCAGACGACCGAGAGTGATGCGCGAGCGGCCATTTTGCATGTTTTTGTACCTGACGTCATCACAACTTGCCATACTGCTGCGTGAAGTCACCAGATTTGTACTGTAGCCTGACGTCACATTAGTGTCGATGTCAGTAGGCACGCCATGTGAATATTGACTTTGACGTCAAATTAAAATATGTTATCAGCATTTCCTGAGCTTAATGCTCAGCGCTGTCTATGCATATAGGAGAGTTGTATGGTGGAGTAAACTCAGCTTCGAAAATTGGTGTCAGTACTCCTTTAATTTAAATACATTGATTGGGGACTATCCAACATCATTACACAACCGTCAATGGAAACATCGAGCCACAGAATAAAATCGCATATACAGCAACATAGCACATCAAAGTAGCACAAAGCTAAGGCGGTAGCATACGCGCGACCATTGGAAGCGGACGCTGCCACCGCTGCGATCAAGGGAGCGTTGAGCGTGCTAACAACGGGGGAGGGGTGGAAAGGAGAAGTCACGTTCTCAATTAAAGGGACCGACAACCAATTTTTATGGTACCTGCTTTTATTAGTGCAACTAAAAGCTTGTCCGGTCAGAGTGCCTAATCACTCAATGGTAACACCGAAAACGCCGCGAAACATATAAAATCCGAATTTTTTATCAGCGGCGACTATGGAGTCTTAGCGGCAACACAGTTGCAAACAATGGCATTCGCGATAGCGATTATAAGCTGGCAATGTGGAAAGAAAACCAGTGAAGCCCTAAATAGAAAATCAATGTTGCGTTTATAAAGCCTATATGTCCCTATGACGTGATCTCACTCGCGAATTCGCGCTGTACACTCCGATACCGGCTTCGCAGACACAAGAGAAAAACGGCGCGCACATGCGTCGCAGCCCGACCTCCCACGTTGCGCCGCTCGTCTCGGCAGCGCAGGTTTCTGTACGTGAGCACACAAACATGCTTCTCTGTTTTGTGCCTGGCGGGATGGATGACGAGAATGCGTGTCGCGGTACATCTTCCACCGATGGAGAACACTACTGCGAGAGAGTTCTCGCTTTTGAATTTTTCATCGACAACCTGTCATCGTTTTAGTTTCTTCTGAACTTCCTATTGCCTGAAATAGAGCTCCAGGTTTCTCTCTCTCTCTCTCTTTTTTCCATTGCTGTCTTATGTTTTCTCGACGCCAAGTTCAAATTGCTAGAACTTGTGCATTCACGAAGCGCGCAGTTTCTATACATGCCCGTGATTAGTTACATGGAGCGACCGACTGACACGAATTTTTGACATTCTCGTATTGTTGCTGTAAGTGAAAGCACTGGCTTTGAGAACCCCAAAAAGAGTATCATGGTGCCTCGCAACGCTATGAATATATATTTTAATATGGCTCCCTTAAAAGCCCACTTTCGGTTTAGATTTCGAGGGGGCGGTTCCCTAGTGGCGTGTCAAAAGAGTCGGACGTACGTCTAAGTCGCGTAGGGACAGCAATTCGTGGTAGCGTCGCTGCAACTCTGTAGCCTGTGGTTAGTTACACGTGGGGCACGCAAACAACGACAATTTCACGGTCGTCCAGTGACTCTGACAGCGATTTCAGCGATTTTTGAGAGACTGTGCTCATACATCATCGCAGTGTCCATTGCGCTGGGCTGGCTTGTAGTGCTGTTCGACGAAGACTTTCAAGTATTTTGGCAACTAACTTGATTCATTTAATTTCTAGTCGCAATAGTTTATTGAACGATCGATTACATACAAACAGGTGCGCCCAGCAAGGATCCTCAGCACATCGATTATGTGCCGTCTTTATTTCGGTACAATGAAAAAAAAAAAAAAACTAGTGAGGCTGTACGAAAGGAAGAAAGGTGAGGTCAACTTTATTCATGCGCTTTTCATGTATTCAAAGCAATAAGTGCCTTCTCTGTGCAGTGATACGAGGCACCTATATCTCGAGAAAGAACGGGAGGCAGCAAATAGGGGGAAGCAGCGGACGACAACGCGCGCTCTGTGCGCCGCTATGATATTACGGAGCCTCGGTACGGCCTCTGAAACGAAATATGCTGCCCCGCCACGGTGGTCTAATGGCTATGGTACTCGGCTGCTGATCCGAGGGTCGCGGGATCGGATCCTGGCCGCGGCGGCTGCATTTCGATGGAGGCGAAATGTTGAGACCCGTGTGGTGCGCGATGTCAGTGCACGTTAAAGAACCCCAGGTGGTCGAAATTTTCGGTGCCCTCCACTACGGCGTCTCTCATGATCAGAGCTGGTTTTGGGACGTTAAACCCCACAAAAACAACAACGAATATGCTCAATGTATACACTGCCAAGCATAGTGATAACTGCAATTGCGGAACGTCTAGCACTCGACATCTTTCGCCAAGTGTCATATTGCAACCCCGTGTCAGCGAACGCAAATTACAAAACCGGAAGTGCCACAACCGGAAGTCTTCTTGGGCACACCGTTCTGCGCATTCGCTGTTGGTAATCGAGCCCAGTGCTATATGTCACCTGCCAACTATGGTGTCGTAACCCATTGTGAAGTTTGGCATAATTTTCAGAGGGCCAGATGCAGCATATACAACGTATGTGTTTAAAGGGGTGATCGTAACTTGCGAAATTGCGGACAAGTGGGGCATAAACTAGGTTGTTAATTAGCGCCGTTTCTTTCGCCCATATTACCTTTGTAAAGCGTGCTAGCAACTATTTGTACGGTATAAGCCCTTTATAATTGCTTGTCGCACTCGCAGCCGCCCCTGCGTGCTGATGAGCCGTCGATTTTGCGTTCACAAAAAGCTTTGCGAGTTGAATAGCTTCTTTGCTTGCACTACGAGTCTGCGCTTATGTTTCCTTAAAAAAACCACCGGAAGGCGAACGGGGTTCACAGATGGCACGTGTCAGCAACAGGGCCACCAACTCGCCCCGCTCGTCTCGGCAGCGCAGGTTTCTGTACGTGAGCACACAAACATGCTTCTCTGTTTTGTGCCTGGCGGGATGGATGACGAGAATGCGTGTCGCGGTACATCTTCCACCGATGGAGAACACTACTGCGAGAGAGTTCTCGCTTTTGAATTTTTCATCGACAACCTGTCATCGTTTTAGTTTCTTCTGAACTTCCTATTGCCTGAAATAGAGCTCCAGGTTTCTCTCTCTCTCTCTCTTTTTTCCATTGCTGTCTTATGTTTTCTCGACGCCAAGTTCAAATTGCTAGAACTTGTGCATTCACGAAGCGCGCAGTTTCTATACATGCCCGTGATTAGTTACATGGAGCGACCGACTGACACGAATTTTTGACATTCTCGTATTGTTGCTGTAAGTGAAAGCACTGGCTTTGAGAACCCCAAAAAGAGTATCATGGTGCCTCGCAACGCTATGAATATATTTTAATATGGCTCCCTTAAAAGCCCACTTTCGGTTTAGATTTCGAGGGGGCGGTTCCCTAGTGGCGTGTCAAAAGAGTCGGACGTAGTACGTCTAAGTCGCGTAGGGACAGCAATTCGTGGTAGCGTCGCTGCAACTCTGTAGCCTGTGGTTAGTTACACGTGGGGCACGCAAACAACGACAATTTCACGGTCGTCCAGTGACTCTGACAGCGATTTCAGCGATTTTTGAGAGACTGTGCTCATACATCATCGCAGTGTCCATTGCGCTGGGGCTGGCTTGTAGTGCTGTTCGACGAAGACTTTCAAGTATTTTGGCAACTAACTTGATTCATTCAATTTCTAGTCGCAATAGTTTATTGAACGATCGATTACATACAAACAGGTGCGCCCAGCAAGGATCCTCAGCACATCGATTATGTGCCGTCTTTATTTCGGTACAATGAAAAAAAAAAAAACTAGTGAGGCTGTACGAAAGGGAAGAAAGGTGAGGTCAACTTTATTCATGCGCTTTTCATGTATTCAAAGCAATAAGTGCCTTCTCTGTGCAGTGATACGAGGCACCTATATCTCGAGAAAGAACGGGAGGCAGCAAATAGGGGGAAGCAGCGGACGACAACGCGCGCTCTGTGCGCCACTATGATATTACGGAGCCTCGGTACGGCCTCTGAAACGAAATATGCTGCCCCGCCACGGTGGTCTAATGGCTATGGTACTCGGCTGCTGATCCGAGGGTCGCGGGATCGGATCCTGGCCGCGGCGGCTGCATTTCGATGGAGGCGAAATGTTGAGACCCGTGTGGTGCGCGATGTCAGTGCACGTTAAAGAACCCCAGGTGGTCGAAATTTTCGGTGCCCTCCACTACGGCGTCTCTCATGATCAGAGCTGGTTTTGGGACGTTAAACCCCACAAAAACAAACAACGAAATATGCTCAATGTATACAACTGCCAAGCATAGTGATAACTGCAATTGCTGAACGTCTAGCACTCGACATCTTTCGCCAAGTGTCATATTGCAACCACGTGTCAGCGAACGCAAATTACAAAACCGATTGCCCATTCACGTTGACATTCGCCGATCACATGACCACGTTTCGCGATCAGCGTTGTCGGGATCGCGATCGTTGCAAGAACAAGTCATCCACTTCGGTGGCTGACTTCCAAGGTATTAGAGGCTACATATGTTATGTTGACGAACTTAGCCTAGTTAATCGTAAACGTTCTATGACTACTCGACACGACTCCTTGGAGACATGACATACCCAACACAAAGACACAGTCCGAGAGGGTCACAAAGCATTGACAGCTCACACCTATCTTTGGGAAGTGTCGAGCGATGCTTGGTTTTTCACCAAAGCTGCATCGTGAATCAAACGTCAAGCGCATACGTTAACGGAGAATCGTGACTCCCAACCACGAAACGACGGCGGCATGCGGCGGCGGCGCGAAGCCTCGAGCCGGAAGTTGTAGCAGACTGCGGATTAATCCACGATTCCTTGCGACAACCGAGATTTTGCTATCCACCTATAGCGCTCACACACAGGCGGCAGCGGCTTCGTCGGCGGTGGACAACACTGCAACCAAAATCGGCTGTTCAAATTAGCCCATAACATTCTTCTTTGTAAAAAAAAATAATCGTATATGTAGTAAAACTTGATCTGGCGTCTTCAAAATGATATGGTGTCACGGGAATATATACTACATATCTATTTGTCAAATTTAATACCTATTACGTTTGTTTACGTATTTGCAACTTACATGCGCTTGCTTAGAAAGTACGAAGAAGTCATTGCTTAACTTGCTTTATGGCAAGTATGGTCTACATAGAGCTGTGGCTGTAAAATACTCATTGAATAAAAAACAATCTGAGCGGCCGCCGTGCTGAGCGTTTATTTGACAGTAGTGGGATGAGAGACTGTTCTGCACAAATCTTGACTTGCGGAGGCAAATGTCTGTCCACACACGCCATGATGAACGCGTTCACTGTGCTTGTCTTCGAAATACGAAGCCACAGGTTTAAACAGTCCCATTCGGCTTCCTGCCTCTTAGGCATTGCGTACTGTAGGAGAGAACTATACGAATCGCGGCTTCCGCTAAAGCAGGCAACGTCCATACAACCTCGCGGGCCCGTGTCTTTTACTCCTTTCGAGCTTTCTTCTTCTGACCAGATGACTCAGCCTTGGAGCTTCCTGGCGTGGCGTTCTCTTTAGTTCGTTTAGCGGCCTGCGGCTTGCATTGGCAAGCTTTTGGGCTTCTGAGGTCTCAGCGGACATAGCGGACTTCCAGCTCCGTCCTGCAGTGGCGACCAACTGATCGCCCGTCGACGGCACCTGGGGTCTCTGAACGTGTTGACAAGCTCCGTGGGCGTCAGGAACTTCACCTGACAATGCCCCGTCGAGGATGCCTTGATTACTTGGCCCATCTTAACGAGCATTTAGCTTCTCCTTGTTGAGGAACTCGCTCGGCACGTTGTAGATATCTGAGGTGTCGGACGACACCAGTGGTCACGTTCCCGGGTCCTGCCAGCGTTCGCTCATGCACGTAGCCTTGATGGCAGACCGTTTGATCAGGCGCCGTCGAGCGCTTGAACTGCCGCGACAGCTGCTTCAGCGGTAGCGTACACGGCGTTGAAATGGACCAGCTGATCGCCCTCGACGGCACCTGTTATAATGGCACCCGTGCAGGATCCTGCAACATGTTCCGCTTGAAATACTTAACGAAGCTGAACAGCCTCACACTGCGCGAGTCGTCCACCTCCTCGTAGCCCACCCCCTTATGCTCCGGAATGAGTTCCTGGAGCCTGATCATGTTGAAGGGTCAGTCAGGAGGGAGGAACGGCATGCGCTCGGTACTTGGAACCGGTTGGTACTTCCGGTCGATCTAGATGTCTTGCTGCTGTGGTCAGTGGCTGGCTTCTCGCCTAGGCCATTAATGTCGATGTCGACCGTGATTTGTCACGAATGACCGGCGCAATCTTCCTGCAAGGAGCTGCTGTCGCGTCGCTCGTCGCCATGCTCGTCAGCATGGGCGTGGGTCGACATGCCGGACCAACTTTGCAACGCCGCCCACCTCCTGGGCATCGTAAGTCTAAGCGAGAGCCATCCTTCCCGATAGGTCGTGCAATGCCGTCATCTTTGTCGATGATGTCGTCATCGTTGTCATTTGGAAACTTATATTACAGCGAAAGCTATATATGTCTAAGCGAAGCAAAAATACGTTCGTCTTCTGTGCACAGAAACTTCTTCATTGGCAGCGCCGTCCGGTGACGTCGTTCTCTGCGTCGTACAAGTACGCGCGCCATTGGCTGCGCCGTTAGTGTGGCGTCGCGAAGCATAGCAGAAGCAAGGTAGAGTGGAGCAGTGAAACAAGCGCGTACAGCTGTTGCGGACAGCGACCGCGTTTCCCCGCGCTCGCGCCGAACGCGCCCGTGCGCCGTCGCTAATGTCGTTCATCCCGTCGCAGCCGTGTTGCCGTGCCCGCGCGCAGCACTTTCAACTTACAACTTGAAATGTGTAGGCGACGGATCTTACGAACTCCCCAACAGCAAACAGCTTTCCAAGAACAGCACCGACAGCAGAACCGTGAGAGAATTCGTGTTCGCCGGGTCGATGCTGCAGTACGGGCACAAGAGCAGGCCCGGGTGGCCAAGCGCAAGCAGCAACTATACGTACAGAGGATGTGGCAGTATTCCAAGCCGCGCTAAATCGCGACGCGGAACGCAGGGGCCAATGGCGGGCGGATGCTGCTGACGATGACGCCGAGCTAACTGAGATCGAACGCAAGCGACAACGGCGAGCCGATGGCGTTGCGGGCAGAGCAGCGTCAACGTGGCACTGGCGGGAACGCGTTCGCATGGGCCAACCCCCGCTTTCGACGTGTGTTAAACACAATGAACCACTCATTACACTCTTCCATGACCGTGATCACGCGAGGCACAGTGTGCGGCGTGTGAATAAAGACTGTGGTAAAACCAAGCTAAACGTGCGTGCAGCCTCATTAACAAACACAAACATATGTAACCGATAAGTGAGAAAGGCTTCAATACATCGTCGGGATTAACCCACTGCTGTGCACCGGGGCCGCACGTTTCAGCTTCGTTTGTAAACCGTCTGCACGGAGTGCTTTGGCGGTGTTCTTTCTTCCAAGGTGGTGACTGCGGCAAACATTTTCAGTGTTAAACGAGCTTAGGCAAAATATGCCCACGTATCTGATTTGCCCTTTATACCGATCGGAGTGGTTCAAGCGCATTTCCGCTGCAACTCATTGATTCCACCATATAGAAACGTTTTCAACGAAGCGTCTATAGTAGGCGCAGAGTTCCTGGAAATGTCTTACGGCCTTCTTGTCTTTTGGCTTCGGAAAGTTCTCGACCGCGGTTATCTTTTCTGTATCTGGGCGGACCCCTTCAGCACTAACAATGTGCACAATTAAGGAACCGAAGTTCGCGAAATGCGAAGTGGCATTTTTCTGGCTTGATAGTTAATGCTGCAGCGCGAATGGCGTCCAATAGTGTTCGCAGTCTGCACGTGCTCCTCGAAAGTAGTGGAGAAAACCACCACGTCATCAAGGTAGACGAGGCATGACTGCCATTTCAGTCCGCAGAGGACAGTGTCCATCATCCGCTGAAAGGTAGCGGGCGCAGAGCACAAACCATAAAGGAGTACTGTAAACTCATAAAGACCATCCGGTGTCAAATGCCTTCTTCTCGCGATCCAGTTCGTCTACTTCAATCTGCCAATATCCGCTCTTCAGACCCAGCGATGAAAAGAATTGGGCGTTGCGTAATTTATCCAGGGTGTGGTCGATCCGCGGTAACGGATAGACATCCCGCTTCGTGACTTGGTTCAGTTTTCTATTGGCCGCGAGGCCCACCACTGCTGTGGTCGGCGCTGCGATCGTTTTGACGTCATAGGTAGGATGCCCCTTCCTACCTTGCTCGTTGCGCTGTGTAGCTCCCTTGTAAAACTTGACGTACGGGTCAAATCGCGCATTGAAAATCTTTTGTCGGCTTAATGATCAGCGTGGAACGTTCGCTTCTGGGAATGTCATATTCATTATAGGTATGTAGAGCAGTATTCGACCATCTTTCGCAATGTGGTAGCATAAAAAAAATATTGTGTAAGGCCTAAGATTTCATGACGTACCTGTTTTCATTTGTGATTTTCTGATCCCTACGTGTGAAAAGTTATGTGGTTATATGAAGAACGTAATCTTTTCATATACATTCGCTTTGCAACAAATTAACACGCCGTTCTCATTGTTTATTTAATTCTTTCTCCGCCATTTTTTCCATTAAAACTAAGTAATATTTCTGCCTGTGCCAATCTGGCATGCGCCAATCGGCATGTACAGAACAAGCTCGTGCAAATCCTTGTTCGATGCAGCCTACGCCGCGCTCCTCAAATGCATCAATAGCATTTGGAACGGAGAGACTCCCTTTAGGCTGGAAGTCGGCTCTCGTGAACTTCACCCCGAAGGCCGGCAAACCTATTAATGTGGAGAACCTCCGGCCTGTCTCCCTCACGTCTTGTGTCGGCAAGCTGATGGAGACGATCATGCGCGACAGGCTCTCCGACTTTTTGGAAACGCAACACATTTTCATGGACACCATGTTCGGCTTCCGCCCTCAGAAGTCAGCACAGGATATACTTCTGCAGCTCCACCGTGACGTCTTAGATCCTGTTCACTCTAAAAGCAAAGGGAGTGCTGGGCACTCACTTTGGGGGAGTACTTTCGTGTTCCAAATTTAACTCCTTTTTTCAGAGTAGATCAACCCCATTGCAGGGTACCGGTACTCTCGCCAAGAGAGAGTAGTAGGACGCCTCCGAAGGGGATTCGAAGACTCTTTTGAAGAGAGCTCTACTACCCCACCAAGCGGGGTGCTAGTACTCCCAGAGGGAGTAGCAGAGACCAAAAAAAAAAGAAAAAAAAACAACCAATGCGTTTTTCGACCATGCTACAATTAGCAGGCATTTAATTACATCACACTGAACATAGAACATACAGGCTAACATGACACGAACGCACATACACGCCAATAACACAACCACAGCAAAGCACAAAGCCCACAACACACTCGCGATACACCGTCTTACACTGAAGTCCCGTATGTATAACCCGTATACTTGACCTGCTATGTAGCGCCAGTGGTAAGGTACTGTTCTGCATAATTAAACAAAAAGTATGCACAGAACAGGTGTATATTTAGCGTTGGCTCATAGGTAGCCGCTCGCCACACAGATCTGTTAATCTAAACGCGCGGAACATATACAATGTCTTTTAGATTAACGCATTCCTATAATGAGCTGGCATTCCGTTTTACGGGCAAACGCGAGTTCGCAGTGCTGGTTCGCGATGTAAAATGCACCTGAGGAAGCGAGTACGGACATAATAGTGGCTGAATTTCATCAACGCCAGCGAAGAAAAGCGGCACCCGGGTGCTCCGCTACCACCCGCTTCATTCCGACGGCGTTCCCTTACGAGCCCGTCGAGCGCGTCTGTACGGCGAACAACCGCTGACGATCACAAAATATGCACTCCTCGTTGTTCGTTATTCTGCACACAGATGAAATATAGTCTCTGCCATCAGAAGTGTTTAGGGTATTATGCTGTACTTACCAGACTTGCGAACGGGACGGATCGCAGTCACGGTATTTTCACCGTCGACGCGCTCGTGGCCGTCATACGGCTCGATGCCTAAGTCGTAGCGAAGCCTTTTCCTTTACATGTATGAGTTATATCCAGTGAGTCGTCGGAGGCCAGCCGTCGACGATCACAACAGCTTACTGTGTCGCTGAAAGTGTATTCCTCTTCGTTTCGCACACGTAAGCGAAGAATCCGAGGCGTGTAGGCTGGCGGGTTTCACATAGCACGGGTACGGCCGTTCGATCGGGGAAAAACACAGGAAGGCAGCTCGCTATGACTCCCGTCGGTTGAGGCTCGTAGTCGAGGAAGGCACCGTTCATTAAACGTACACTGCACGCGTTTGTACGCGAAAGCTTGTACGTGGAAGTCGTAGGAAGGTCGCTGCTATAGTTTTATCGAAAAACAGCTTCACAAAGCGGCTGTTGTCTTCTTCAATCGTCCGCTCCCACCCCGCCATGTTTGCGGCTGCGAACGCGAGGATCACGTGGGTGGAGCAGGAGTGAAATTGCATTTTACTCTCTCATGCCGCAAGAGGTATGGACATTTCACTCCATCCGACGTTTTGCTAGAGTAGAACGATGCCCTCAAGAGTAGCTGGGTCGTTTCACTCCTGCGAAACCGGCTACAGTTTTTAGAGTGTTGAATGTCCCCACAATGACAAGGTAGCCCTGGCGTTGGATCTTAAAGGTGCATTCGACAACGTCAAGTACGAAGTAATCTTGGATCACCTCAGCCACGCCAACTGCGGTCACAAAACATTTAATTACATACGACAATTTCTTACAGACCGCCAAGCCTACATGCGCATACAAGATGTGGAGCACGGGCCGTACACCATCGGCTCGAGGGGAACGCCTCAAGGCGCGGTCCTGTCTCCCCTCTTTAATTTGGCCATGCGTTACCTACCTCCGAATTGGCTTCTCTGCCCAGGATACATCACGCTCTTTACGCGAGTGATATCACAATCTGGGCCACACAAGGTAACCTAGGCCACATGGAGTCCTGCCTGCAAGCAGCGGCGACAGTAGTCGACGACTACGCAGCGTACTGCGGACTCCAGTGCGCCCCTGCCAAATCCGAGTTCGTGCACGTACGTCCCTCCCCTCGGGACACAACTCAGCTACGCATCGGTCTCCTCTCGGGACCGATCCGGGAGGCCGAGATTCGCGTCCTTGGCCTCTTCATACACCACCAACGTAGGGCCGACACTACCATAGCCAGACTTCCTTCGTATGGTGGGAGAACAGGCGGGCCGTATGGTCCGCCGGGTCTCCAATAAGCGGGGCGGATTGCGAAGCAGGGACGCATCGCGGCTAGCCCATCCTTTTGTAACGAGTAGAACCCTCTACTCTACCCCCTCCTTGCATCTGCGCAAATACGATGAGGACCAACTGGAGGTCACCCACCGGAAAGTCATCAAGCGTGCTCTCGACCTGCCGATCTCCACATCCAACCAGAAACTGCTGGCCATGGGCGTGGTGAATACATTCCGGGAGCTTCGAGAAGCCCACCTAGTGAACCAATACACGCGTCTTGCACAGACCCAGTCCGGTCGCCGCCTCTTGGACAGACTACACATCAAACACGACTACCATATTGAGGAAAGGGTGAGAGTACCAGAACCTTGGAGACGCGCGCTCCGGGTCCGGCCCCTTCCCCGCAACGTGACCACATAAGACCACAGTGGTCGCCGTCAGGCGCGCGCGGAAGCGTGGCAGCCACACTTTGGTCACCAACAACACGTGTGTTACGTGAACGCTGCCGGTCCACACCATGGGGGGTGGTATACAGCTGCAGTCGTACACAACACAAACTCAGTTAACGGGCTCACTTTCAAAGCCTACAGCCCAACACACGCGGAGGAGACTGCCATCGCTTTGGCTCTCACTCATCTCAAATCAAAACACATAATCACCGATTCGCGAGGGGCTTGTTGGAACTATGAGCTGGGGTGGGCTCCTCCGCTTGCTCAGGGCATACTGCAATATAGATCCCGGCACGTAGATCCAACCCCACGTAACCTGATTTGGGCCCCCGGTCACCAAGCACTCCAGGGAAACGAACAGGCCGATCAGGCTGCCCGCGCACTGTCTCCCCGGGCTACCTCCCTGTTCTTGGGAGCCTACTCCTAATTAGACAATCTGGCCCTTTCATTCAAAGGCATCACTGATTACTACAAGGAGGAAGGAGCACCGGCGCTATCCGCTCCCGTGTAAAGGACTGGATCGCACTGACGAGCGCTTCCTTATTAAAATTCTCACCAATACTGTACTGTGCCCGGCGGTGCTTAAGCATTTCAACCCATCTTTTGATGGCGCGTACCAGTTTTGTGGGGAGGTGGCTGACACCTTCCACATTGTCTGGACGTGCCACTCAAACCCATCTCTTCCCCCCAACCCCAACCTAAAGAGAGAGAACTGGGAGGCGGCCCTGCTCGGCTGTCAAGAACTCGGGGACCAAAACGCCCTGGTTCAACGGACGCGGGCGGCGTTGCTTGCCAATGGGGCCCCGGAATAGGGGCTCCACCTAGTACTGTGAAGGGAGAGGCCAATAGGGCCTTAACCGAAGAACCTCTCTGCAACCATTTTATGGTTAATAAATATTTGAACCACCACTACCATCACCACCACCACCGTCGAATTGGATGGGGGATCCGCACCTGGAAGTAGACTTTCGGGAAGAAACATTGTTAGCTTGTACATACCTTAACCTTTTGTCGTCTTTGTCAACCCCCACCGTATCTAATGGACTCAAGGGTTCCCTTTGAAAGGTTTAGGCTTGTAGGCTGGAGGGTATTGAACTTGTATATCAGATACGATTCCCTGTATTTTCTGTCGCTCGGCGAGCGGAAGCTTGCCTGCAGTATGTAGACTAATATTTTTTTGTAGAATCATACAGGCCATAATTTTGACGAACTCAAACTCTACATACTTCAGGCAAACTTCCACTCGCCGAGGGACAGAAAATACAGGGAATCGTACGTACCTCATATACAAGTTCAATAACCTCCAGCCTACAGGCATAAACTTTTCAAAGGGAACCCTTGCGTCCATTAAATATGATGGGGGGTTAAAAAAAGACAACAAAAGCTTAAGGTATGTACAAGCTAACAATGTTTCTTTCCGAAAGTCTACTTCCAGGTGCGGATCCCCCATCCAGTTCGACGAGAACAACGGCGTTAAACAGTAGTCATATTTTTAGCAACAAGCTTTCGGTAAAATGCACTGCAGGTGCGGTGCAGGTGGTGAGGGGTTGGAGAGGGGACACATACGAAGGGCGCAATGCCTGCACTTAGCGTATGTGTTTCTTTCTTCACCCTGCTTTCTAGGACCGTACACACAATTTCTAAGATATGTACCATGAGCGGATTCTTTGGAAGCTTTAGTTTTTGCCATGTATGTCTATTAGTCAGGCTAACACCTGTCACCAAACTTTCCCTACACCCTAGCCCCCAACCCCCCTCTTTTTTTGTTTGTTGTTCGCACGTGCCGCTGTTCTCCTTCTGTGGACGGGGGCGTACGCGCAAGGGCGTACATAAACGAACGCTGGAGAAGGCAGTCGCTGTCCTGACGAAGACAAGTCTACTTGTCGAAACGTTGGCTCGTGCGACATTCTCTGTTCTAAACCTTTTTTAGCGATCTGTTCATCGATTCAAGCCTCCATCTTCCGCTGAGCTTCTCTTGCTGTCTCAAGTTCCTTAGTTGTTATTTGAGTGAAGTGTCGTCTATCTTCTACTCTTTGTGCTATCCTATCGCTATAAATTAAACTTAGTTGTTTTGTTTTTCCAAACACGACTCCGATCCGTTCACTGTCTCTGCTTGCGTACGGAACGACCGAGAACTGCTGTCATTAGAGAGTTTTAGTTTGTCGTTTTTACGCTCCGCTCAGCAGCTAAGCGGAGCGGGGACGCGAGTGCGCATGCGTCCTCCGCTTAGCCGTAAGGGCCTATTCTCGGTCAGCCCGCACGCCGCTCCGCACGCGAGCGGAGAGCGTGCGGAAGGGTGAAAACGGCTGTTAAACGGATCGAATCGCGAAATATTGCACTTAGTGGGTCTTGCGTGACCCCACCGACTTCAATAATTCGCCATTCGATCCGTTTAACAGCCGTTTTCACCCTTCCGCACGCTCTCCGCACGCGAGCGGAGCGGTGTGCGGGCTGACCGAGAATAGGCCCTAAGCGGGTTACCGGAGCGGGGAATACGGTCCGCTTACGAGCAGCCTAAGCGAAGAGCCGTGCGTTGCTACCGTTTTCGCTAGCGGAAGGGGGACGAACCGCGCGCCCTCTCTCGTGCGTACAGCGACTTCGCTCATTTCAAGATGGCTGCCTCCGGCGACGGCATGCCTTCGGTACAGTGTACTACTATAGTGCCTAGAATTCTAGGCACTATAGTACTACACTGTACCTTCGGCGAGCGCTGCGGCTTCGCTGTCGCCTGCTCAGCGCAAGCCGCGAAAACGTTTCCGAATTGACGAAGATTTTGCCTCTTGAAGTCGCATGTGCGGTCCCCTTCGGCAATCCTGCCGCATGGGAGGATGTGCTGCGAAATGTCGCGCAAGTAAACAAAACAGAAGGAATATTTACAATGGATCTAGAAAGCAACCTTAATTGCTGGCTTTCGAGTGGCTGTTATCAAGTCAGCGCTTGCTTCTCTGTAGAAAAAATAGACCGGCAACGCATTAAAAGCGCACTTCTAAATACGTCATGAACCAATAAATTTATACGTTTTTATTTTGCTTTGTAAATGTGACTGAATGTTTTTTTCGTTTCGTTTAACGACGCTGAACATAACCAGAGGGCGTTGCAATGGTAAAAAGCCCGCTCCGCTGCCGACAACGCATAACTAAAACGAGAAAATCATCCGCCGCTCCGCTGCGGCTTAGCGACCCGACTCGGAGCGGAGCGGACCGTAGAAACGTCAAACTAAATCCCCCGACTTCGCGCCGGTAACGCTTGAAATGACGGCCCGGTAACACACACACACACACACACACACACACACACACACACACACACACACACACACACACACACACACACACACACACACACACACAAATTCCGCTGCCATTGATTAATTCTACAGCTACCAAATAACTTCATAAGTTGTTTAGTGTGACCATTGTTGACGACGTGTTGGGAGAGACAGAGCAAGCAAAATAACTATAAAATGAGAGTACTAGTGCTGATTTCGGCCAGTCCCCTTTCATTGTTGATGTTAGACACATGCGGCCAACAAATATATTTATTATGGAAGTCCATCACAGGTTCCTTGTATAACTGATGTGAAAGGGTCTTAGAAAGACAGCTGAGCTGTTGGTAAGGGCTGACAATGAAACAACACGGGCACCGAGGAAGTAAACGCAAACGGCGACTATCAACTAAGGGGCGCACTGTGGTGAAAGAAGACAGAACGCTGCGCATATAAGTGTCACGCCTGTCTTATTCTGCACAGCTTCTCTTGTCATCCACTTCCACGGAGTAATGACGCGTGAATTTTTCTTTTATGTTCGATTAGGTAACACGGCTGCCCGAACTGTAGGCGTTCAGAATGAACCTCGTCACCACAGGTATTTATTTATTTATTTATTTATTTATTTATTTATTTATTTATTTATTTATTAAAGGTACTTTCAGGACCCGAAGGCAATACAGAAAGGAGTGGTGAAAAATAATAAGTGCAGTTAAGAGGGGGAAACAAAAAGAAAGAAAATTACAGGGCGTCTTGTACAGCGAGCTTGAAATCTTGAAGGTTCGTTATACACGCGATGGAGGCGGGAAGGTGGTTCCAGGCGGCGCTTGTTCTTGGTACAAATGAGTCGTTGGACAATCTGCTGCGACAGGATGGTAGGCCTACCTTAAACGATGATCAATCCTTGGTGATATGAAATGAGGCGGATGAAACAGGGCGTCCTTCAAAGAGCTGTTATAATGGTAGATTTTATGAAAAAGATTGAGGCGAGACAATTTGCGGCGCAATGAAAGATCAGGCAAGTTCAGGGTGCTCTTCATGGATGTGACACTGGAATGACGTGAATAATTCGATAAGATGAAACGTGCTGCGCGATTCTGAATGGCTTCGAGAGTTTGAATGAGAATGGCATGAGTTGGGTCCCATATGGCGCATGCGTACTCTAATTTTGATCTGACCAATGTTTTGTACAGTGTTAACTTGAGTGACGATGGAGCAGAAGAAAAGTTTCGACGCAGATAACCAAGCATGCGGTTAGCGTTTTTAATCACATAATCTACATGCTCATTCCATGAAAGATTAGAAGATATGTGAACACCAAGGTATTTATAATTGTCAAAAGATGGTAATGGAATGTTATTGAGGGAATAAGTACACGGACAGAGGATGGTAGTGTGACGTGAAACTCGCATGCTCTTGCATTTAGCTATATTGGGTGTCGTGAACCATGCCTTACACCATGTGAATGGTGTAAGGCAACAGCTCCTGAGGGCTGTTGGTTGGTTCTGGATGTACAGTAAGTAAGTCACTCAATCAATAAATCAATTATGCTGAGTGATTGTGTATGGCATAAAGTGAGGCGGCGCAGTGGGGACAGGCATAGCGCTCAGTTCGCTGAAAGGTCTTGCAGGCAGGCCAACAAAGAAAGATGTTCCTGAGCAGGATGTGAGGGAGAAGCTCTTTCACGCAGAATCCATGCGCGAGATAAGGCACTTTGGCGCGGCAGCCTACGGTTAATCCTTCTCGGATGATGCATGCCATGTCTGGCTGTTCACGGCGTTTGAAGAGCACGAGCTCGGCATTCTCGACAGCGAGGCGTTCCACACGAAGCACTGCTAAATTAGCGAGCTCAACCGACGGGCCGCAGTTGAGTGGCCCCTTCTTCTGAAGGGCTCCGATAAAGAAGTGGGGAGGGGTGCATCCATATATCTTGCCATGGGGCCGCCGTCATTTTCTATTAGTGGCTCGCCTAGGATGACCACACTTGGCTATTTTTTTTTCTTTCTCATTGGGCTCAATTAACGCAAGAAGAGAAGGTTTTCGGTATGCCCATAAAAACGCCCTCGAGAAAGCTGTCCGCCATCGAGCTACGCATTTCTAGGATGGCGATATCTATTTTTTTCCACCGCACTCTATCCTGGATATAAAAATGTAGGACGCTTCATTTTCAGAGGCACCTACGATAAGGGACAAAAAAAAAAAGGATAAAAAACACCCCTCTCCCCAGTCAGCCACTGAATAGAGAGTCTAACGGACGTCACTCACGACTATGTTCTTTAGTAGCTGCGATTTTTTTTAATCAATAGCTTGAAGAGACGGCCTTGACTAAAGAAACAGTGCTTCGTATATTAACTGAGCACCTTTTGAAGAAAGTGCTGAGGTCGAGCTACGGGCTCACACCATTGCAAACGTCACCGAAGAAATGTCACCAAATTGGACGCTTAGCTCTTACATGGCGTGACACATGGCTGTCCTTGGCATGCCAGCACAGTATTCATCATTACCCACAGCATCGCAAGAAGCCATAAACGCTGTTGACGCATAACGTTGATTGACGCGGTGTCGCCTGCTTGAAACTATCGTTAAACTGTAGCCTTGAATTCAAAATTATGTCCATTATTGATGATAATGCACATTATTATTCAGTGATAGCTATTCCATCCAAGTTTCTAGTTTACTTCTATTTGCTTATTCCATAACGTTGCTACAGCTGCCCCGATTCGCAGCTTCTGTGGTTGTCTGTGATAATATCGTATATAATCCAAACTAGAATAGAAGCTCAGGAGAAGATGGAGGCTTGAATCTATGAACAGATAGCTAAAGACGATGTAGAACAGGGAATGTCGCTGGAGCCAGCTTTTCGACAAGTGGACTTGTCTTCGTCAGGACGGCAACACCGTCCTGAAGAAGACAAGTCCACTTGTCGAAACGTTGGCTCCAGCGACATTCCCTGTTCTACATCGTCTTTAGCTATCTGTTCATCAATATCGCATATAGGAAGTCAGGAGGCGTTTTCCTGACGCATTTTGCATTCTGGTTCTTTTGTTTATTTTACAGGGCAATGCACACTTCTCTGCCGCGGACTGAAAAGTGCAAGTACGGTAAAGCTGACAATGTTTGGTTGAGCGTTGTAACGCGGAAGCGTTTCTTGGCTAAGTTGGCGATAGCGCGCGCCCAGCTGCCGTCCGCAAAAAGCGCCTGCAAAAGACATGCCTGGAAAGCACCTGACCTCTCCCACCAGAAGTGACGCCGGCGCCAACACTCCGCGGCAGAAACGTTTTCGCGTTCTCATCTCGTAAGGATATGCTTAGGAATTGCCGAACTTTTTAAAGTTATGTCTCAGGCGTTTGTTTTAATATTTGAATATTTATTTATTTTCATGGAGTCACGTTGATGCTGTTGCAACACAGTATTACTATAACATGTTAGTTGATTTTGCTTAGTTCCATGTGTTAAGAAATTGTGTTACGCTGTATTATTCATAGTTCTGTCCTCCCTATGAAATGCCTTCGGGCCTTTAGGGTACTTGAATAAATAAATAAGATGAACGCTTTTTTTTTTACTTCGTTATCATGCACACATGCGTGCATGAAAATGGAGTAAAAAAAAAGCATTCATGGGTCTTCTGGAGGAAACTTGCCACCATATCCTTTAGTCGATTACATAGCAGAATTAAATGTTATTAACCTAGACGTTGTCCATTGCCTACTACGCAAACTTTTCCGCAGGCCCACACAATATTTCAAACACTTTCCTTAAGAAATGTGCTGACTGGGTAAGCCGACATTTGCACGAAATATACATTAGCTCAATATCTACCCGCACAATAACTTATGATTGGCACACGGCTAAGATGATGCCAGTACATATAATTACGGCTCCAAAACAGAAGCTAGTAATAACCGCGTGGTCTCATTAACAAGCACGTGCTGCAAGATATTTGAACAGATATCTTTAAAGACATTACGGAACATCTTGAAACCAGCAACTTACTCTATTCTAGGCAACATGGCTTTAGATCTGGCTTGTCAAGTCACACCCCTAGCCGAGATAACCAACGACATTGAATGCGTGCGTGCTCAACACAATAGGACAAATAGACACTGTTTTTCTAGATTTTGCAAAAGCGTTTGATGTCGTCCCCCACCGTTTTCTTATTACACAAATGCAAGCGATTGGTGTTGAACATCCTACTTGCAGAACCTTAAACATTTTGTTTGAGTGACCAACAGTATCTCGAGAAAATATCCTGCCAGGTGTACCTCAAGGAACCGTATTAGCGCCAATTTTACTCTTTATCTATATTACTAAGACTCTCCTTTCAGCATCGACTCATCTGTTCAAACAAAGCTTTGCGCAAATGAATGCATCGTGTACGCAACGGTAAGTTAAACCAAGAGTTAACCATAATCACTCCTTACAAAATATCGAGGCATGCTGCTGCTGTCACTGGGGTACGACACTAAACTCAAGGAACACCATAGCTGTAATTTTTGCATATAAGAAGAAAAGCCTCAACTTTTTTTACACACTAGGTAACTTGAAAATTACAAAAAAAAAAACACAACATGAGACGTAAAGTAGTTGGGAGTTACATTAACTTCCAGGCTTAGTTGGGAACCGTATATAGGGGTACATTTATTAGAAAGCGTGAGGGAAGCTGTCTTTTCTCAAGAGAAAACTATACGTAAAGCTCCACCTGAGGTAAAGTTAGCCGCCTATGATTAGACCAGCACGAGAATATGCCGACATCATTTGGAGTTCACACCGAAAATTTCTTAGTGACAAAACTGAGTGAGTGCAAAATCTAGCAGTTCGATTTGTGTTTTCAGGTTATTCCAGGTGTGCCAGTGTTACCGTTCTGCGTAAAAGAGCCGAACTTCACTGCCTTGATCAACGCAGAATGTTTCAAAACATAAAATTTTGTATGTTTTATATTATTATAAAATATCGAGAACAGAGCATCTTCTTGAACTCTTCAGGCACTCCTCAAGAACTAGTCACAACAAAACAATACGGCTCCGTAAAAGTCAACAACATTCACAATCATCTACAGCATACTGGATCCTAATCAAATTTATTGATTTCTTCTAAGTGCTTAGTACGTGAACAAATTATCAATAATACAAGGCAGTGAATAAGTCTACACAATTTATTATAAACTGTTGTGATTTTCTTCCACTTCTTATTGGGTTTGTGTGCTTTCGCATGTGAGCTGAACATTATCTGTTGTTTAGCATTTATTGTTTTCTTTGGAGAGTGTTCGTTCATTTCTTTATGCGACTCCGTTGTAACTGTACTGCATACCTGCATACCGCTCCTGCTTGGTCCGAGAAGGTGTGTTGTATATTGAAGTAAACGTCGATAATTCTGCGCACTCCCAGGTAAGGCGATGGATGCTCAAATGAATATACAGGAAAGAAAGGCACCTTGCTTTCACGTTCCCACGTGGAGGCACGCGCACCCCATCAAAGTAAAATGAGCTCTGGTACCTTATTACTGCCCCTCGTAAACAACCCTTTATCATAGATCATGATACCGAAGGTGGCCCGAATTTAGAACAGCTCTGTGCAGCTCGGGTATTTTGCTTACCAGGTGCCGGGACTGGCTCAACGCATTTGGCGATGCAGGCTGTTTGGATTTCTCATTCACCACTAAAACGAAAGAACGGTACGCGCGAAAAAAAAGAAAGGTAGATTACGGACTGTTTGAGCCTACAAAATTTATTGGAACCACGTCAATAAGAATGTCTGTAGGCGGGCGGACATTATTCGCCGAGCGAAACTGACACCTAATAGCAAGTTAAACTGTAATAGTATTTTCGCATGCTTATATGCATGAAGAAAGTTGTGATTATAGAAGGGGCCTTTGAATAGTTATGTTCGACAGTCCAGTACGAATATTGGACAGGAAAATGACTCACGAGTCTGAGCCTTCTTTCAAGACGTGCGTACAAAAGCAAATGGCTGAGGGGAAGGAAGAAAATCCGCTTGATCGCGGCTTGACGGTGCTTCCTTCTCCCACATCTCAGCTGTACGCACGTTACAGAAACTGCGGATACTAATGATATTACATGAAAAATTAAAAAAAAAAAGGAACAGAGAATAACACGTCGTATACCGCCCCGCCACGGTGGTCTAGTGGCTATGGTACTCGGCTGCTGATCCGAGGGTCGCGGGATCGAATCCCGGCCGCGGCGGCTGCATTTCGATGGAGGCGAAATGTTGAGGCCCGTGTGCTGTGCGATGTCAGTGCACGTTAAAGGACGTTAAACCCCACATAACATAACGTCGTATACCATAAAATTAGCATTGAACAAGTACAATAGAATTGCCGGATACATTCAACAGAATACTTGAAACAAAAAGGTTGCGCGAAGAAACACATTCACAAGAGAGGGTACAAGGACAAGCGCTTGTCCTTGTACCCTCTCTCGCTTGTCCTTGTACCCTCCCTTGTGTATGTCTTTCTTCGCGCAACTTTTTTGTTTCAAATATGCCGTACACACTAGGCCAAGAACGTGTTGTACTACATTCAACAGAAGTTGCTCACTAAAGAAAATTTAAAAAATAAAAAATACAAGAAAAGAAAAAGAAGAAGAAGAGAAGAGAAAAAGATAACAGTTTCGTCAGAATGGCGAAGCAATGAATGCGATAGCAATGCGTATATGAATTAAGAATTGTAATTGTAGTGAACGTGGGCTTATTAACTAAGAAAGCAGGGGCGTAAAGTAGCATATGACGGTCGGGCGGCAGAGGCAAAGGCCCAGCAGATATACGAGCAAGGTCGTTTTGATGTCGTCTAGCACGTGCTTCATACCGCGCGACCGCGCTAAGCGGCGTGCATTTCACACCAACGAGAAACTATGTCCGTAATCGGAAAATGTATGTGCGTGTATAGCGTAAGTGCTTGTTGGTATCGTATAATTTTTTTTTTTGTATTTTCAGTGTGAAGGAGCATCTTTTACGAAAAAAAGCGTGGTTGATCCCTTTGTCATATGAATCGACATAAGAGGAAAGTGCAATTAAGCTCTCTTCGCGAAGTTGTGGAATACATAAGTGGCAATCGGGTTAATCGAGGGGCGGGAGGTGGTGGGTACTCTGGACGATTGAACGCGTTGCATGTAGGCGTCAGCGGCACCTCGACACTGCAGGCGCAGGTATCATCGACAGTTGCATACAGGCGAAAGTTCTAGAACAACTCGCATCTCACCGGATACACCACGCTGAACGCGCCAGGGACCTGTGCAAGCCTGCCATAAACCCGGAGCGTGCGCAAACGGTGAAACTTTGCGAGCGAAACCTTGCAGCGAATTGTTTTGTGAAAACAGTCCGCTGCAACGAAAGGCGCATCATTCGTTTGCCGACGGCCACCTTTGCGTTCCTGGAGCAGTGCGCGCCGCAACACAACTGGCTACTACACAAGAGAAAAGCGGCCGTGGTTACATTCCTCCAGCAACGCGCCGGTAGTGCGCCGAAACCCCGAAACCGCCGCTGCGACAGAAGCGCTTAGAATATACCGAAGCGGCTGCAGTGACCGCCGGCGCGCTTGGGTAGTCGACAAGCTACTGCTTTGCTCCATCATTTATATATGGCGGTACCACCGCTGCGAACCAAGGAGGGAATGAAAGGCGCGCGATGTTAACTGAAGAATAATTTTGCTTTCTAAACAATCTTACTTTAACCGGACATCAGTTCGATGGAAATTGTAAAGCGTTGTAGTGAAGATATAAGGTACGCCTGTTCCTGATGTCGCCGATGTGTCGGTGGTGTGGTCGATAGTGCTTCCGGCTCCTTTCGTCGCATCCCGGGTGGTTGTGGGTTCGAATCATAGTGCCTGGTACCTTTCATAGTCAAATGTGCTGTTAATTTCTTCAGACATCCACTTCCGTGCCGGAAGTACGTACGTCAGCGATTTCTTGGTGGACCCCGGCATAAAACACTTTCGTGTTCAAATTCTTTCATCGATTTCTCCCGCTCGTATCTTTTCCGCACGTGTGACAAAAACCCGTAAACCAGAAGTGCACTTGCACATGCACCTTATGAAAAACATTAATTTAGCGCCGCAACTGGCAGCTCTGCGGATGTGCAGCGAGCATGAAAGAGAACGCATGGGCGGGCAAATTATGCGCTGAAGTGCTGACACAACAGAGGGCCCGTGTCCTCGACATTACCAAAAACACAAGTTTTGGTTGAAGGTGCTCACCGTGCAACGTCAAATTGTACTTACGCGGTATTATTTGAGGTATCTGCCGATTACGACTTATGCTGGTGGTTGGTTCCAATCAAGATAGTATAAGACCAATGAGTGACTCTCACGACGGCTCCGCACTGGCTGATAACTGCCCAGTAGGGAGTTTCTGCCTGAATTTTTAAAGGAGATTCAGGCACAGCCGCAATGTGTTGGCTTCTCCTGGTCAAAGTTGTCCGCAAAGTACCCCGCATCGACGTAGCAACAACCGTAGCAGTGGTACGTATAGTGTAAGGGTTCTGATAGTGGCACTATTTTTACAGTAAGGGGAAACGGTTGAAGGGCTTAGTGGTCTCTGTGCTGCTTCTGTTACGGATGAACCGCCGGCGCATTCCAGGCTAGCCTCAGCATGACTCGCAGCAGCCAACAGCGTATCGGGTCGTTGTGTGCCGCAGGGCTCCAACAGGGATCGGCAAACATCAGCGACTCGGCTGCGGTCGGGTTTCTCGTCGCCGCGCCAATGCACACGCAGCACCGCCGGGCGCTGTCCAATACTGCACGGCGGTGGGCAGGAAAAAGCAAACATGGATGCAGAGCTGGTTCCAATCACTTCGGGGCTGCGCACGGATTCAAACGCTGCGTCCCTAGCCTGCGGTGTGGCGATGTGTTTGGTGCGCCGTGTTTGTCACTTTTCTTCTGTTCTTCGTCATCTTGGATGCCGGGTGCACGCGCCGCCGACTGTTGAAGAGCGTCGCTGTCGAGAGTCAAGTGAAAGCTCGTTTGGTGTTCTGATGCGGCGATGTTGTCAGGGTGCATCTCACTCTTCTCAATAATTCAAAGCGTTGGCCTGACCGGCTTAATTTTATTCATTCGTTTTGTGTTGTAAGCTCGAATGAAGCGGTGCTGCAGACGTCGTTCTTTTTTTGCGAGACAATTCATGAAATAAAGCTCTCGATTCTCTTCAGTTCACACAGGCTTTTTACATCTTAGGTGCAACAAGTGTGTGGCCATCCAAAGCCCTTACTTGCTGTCATCTGAAGTGCTAATTCAGAAAAGAAAGCACCCAACAGAGCGCGAGCGCGTAATGCAGGATGTAATTTTCGCAGTGTTTGTTAGTGCAGTATTGTTTCATAGATGAGACACCAATTTGTAATCGCTTATACATTTGCTTATATTGTTGCTTAAACTGAAAGTTTTATATCATTTGACTTAGGAAAGAAAAATTATGTAGCTCAGATGCGTATAGAACAGGTTTATTTAGAAGGACGCACACAACAAGTTCGAGGCCTTAGGCCAAAACGATGAAGATTTAAAGAAATAAACAAAACCATAACGAAAACAATCCTTGAGACAGCGATACAAGTCGGTCGTAAAGCAACAAGGCAAGTAACAAGTAAGTTCTCCCAATCTACCAAAGACTTAATAAAAAAAAAACGCCAACAAATGAAAGTAACTTCGTCAGGAGATAAAATATAATTCGCAGAACTATCCAGAACTATCAAAACTGATCAGTAAAGTCAGGCAAAGAGGTCTAAGAAACTTTAACATGAGAGAAATAGAGAAAGCAGTTGAGAAAGCCGAGAGCATTAAATCGGTCCAATAGAAACTGCACTTAAGACAAAACAAAATACATGCGCTAAATGATAAACAAGGTAACGTTATCAACAATTTCAACGAAATAGTAAAGGTAGCAGAAGATTTCTACTCTAAACTGTACAGCCCTCAGACTGACCATACAACCTTAACAGAGATAGAATCAGCGGAGGGCACTAAAATTCCATGTATAACCACTGACGAAGTAAAAATAAAAGGCAGATCCCACGTGCAGTGGGAATCAACGAAGCACGCATCAGAAAATAGATCTGCATTGTTGCTGGCTATGCCGATTTTGGTACATATGAAGCAAATGAAACGGCCGCAAAAGCACCAAGACTGTGGCACTTAAATCATGCCGCTCATGACATGCATGCCATGATTTTTGTGTTATGACGTGTCATTTATGTTCGTCATGCAGTCATGTTGTCCCATACGAACTTTAGCATACATCCCATTAACGAAAAAGCCAGGAGAGCACCAAACCATGGCACGTAAACCATGCCGCTCGTGACATACATGTCATGATTTTTATGTTATGACCTGTCATTTGTGTTTGTCATGTAGTCATATTGTGGCGTACCAATTTTAGTATACATCCCATTAACGAAACGGCAGGAGAGTACCAGGACCGTGGCATTAAATCATGCCGCTCATGACATGCATGTCATTATTTTCATGTTATGACCTGTCATTTGTGTTCGCCATGCAATCATGTTGTGGCATACCAATTTTCCTATACATCCCATTCACAAGACGGCCAGGAGAGCTCAAAGTCGTAGGCGGCTAGATAGATAGATAGATAGATAGATAGATAGATAGATAGATAGATAGATAGATAGATAGATAGATAGATAGATAGATAGATAGATAGATAGATAGATAGATAGATAGATATGCTCAAGCTCGCCGAACTTCGCTAAGAAATGCTTCGCATTTAAAAGCTGTCAAAGGGATGTCCCGCGGTAAATCAGCAGCTGGAGACGGCACAACAGCCGACTTGATCAAACATGGAGGAGACATTATGCTCGAAAAACTTGCATCGCTCTTCACGAAGTGTATCAAGACATCTAGTGCACCGCGCAGTTGGAAAAATGCTAATATAATCCTAATCCACAAGAAAGGTGACATAAAGGAGCAAAGAATTGCAGACCAGTTAGTCTACTCCCAGTAATATACAAGCTATTTACAAAAGTAATCTCTGCTAGGATAAGAGAAACACTCGACTTTACTAACCAACCAAGAGAACAAGCTGATTTTAGGAAAGGCTACTCAACAGTGGACCACAGCCATGCTATCAACCTAGTATTTGAGAAATATGCTAAGTATAACAAACCTCCTTATATGGCGTTTGTAGACTACGAGAAAGCATTTGACTCAATAGAAATACAAGCCGTTCTAGAAGCTTTACGTCGACAAGGGGTACCTGACGTATACGTGCAAACCATAAACAACATATACTGTGGGCGTTTATTAAGCACGTCTTCATCTGTATTTTACCATCATCATCATGCGTTTTGCATATCTTCTTTATCGCTGGTGTGTGATCATCATCATCAGGTTTGTGCCCATCGGGTTGGCATCATCGGGTGACCTGCCGAGCTACTGAGGAGATTAAACGTCGTCCAAACCGAGGCCTCATAATACACAGATTGCACAGCCACACTACTCCTACATGAGAGAAGCAGAGAAATCCCTATCGGGAGAGGTGTCAGACAAGGAGGTACGATCTCCCCGATGCTACCCGCCGCATGTTTAGAGGCAGCGTTTAAACGTCTAGACTGGGAAGAAAAGGGAATTCGAATACACGGAGAATATCTCAGCAATTTAAGATTTGCAGACAACATTGTGCTCTTTAGAAATGATGGAGACGAACTACAAAACATGATTGATGACCTAAATCGGGAAAGTATTAAAATTTGACTAAAAATGAATAGGAAAAGGCGAAAGCTATGCTCAATAGTCTAGCTATTGTTCACATTGCGCATGACGCTCATACGGGACATTTATTTTTATCACTCAAAGTTATTCCCATTTTTAAGCTGTATGATTTCAATGTCTCCGTGAAGTACGTGACTAGCGTAAGACGAAATGAAACAAAGTTTCTAAATCTTTGCAAGCTAAAGAAACCTGGTGAAGTACAGTACGATATCCGAAATCGCGAAACTTGGTCGGTCCCTTTTCGCGGACTCAGCAAGGACGTAGTAGATTAGAATGTAAAATGCCAACGCTATATACTGAATAATTTTTCAAAAAAGAATATAGATATATGCACACTTATCGGGCAGAAACTGCAAGAACTATATTGTAATTGTGAAGGAACATGTACGTATACTTCCAATGGTTGCCCTGTGCATAGGATTTTGTTGTAATTTCAGTGTAACTATGAAAAGTGCCTTGTGATTTAAGTGTACCGGTGATTTTATTTCTTTGCAGTTGCATGTTCTTATGTTTTCTTGGTATGTGTTTACTTTTTATACCTTGTTTATCATGGAGTGTTATTCGACGCATGCTAAATTTGCCTTTTTGATGGGAATGACTAATGTGCGTTGTTATGAATCAACATTTCCCATATTCCTGTACATTTATGACAAAATGCAGGAGGTAAATTCTCTGCTGTTACAATCAATGTCAGATGTCATATGTAGCTTGCTTGTAATTTTCGCTGCCAGATGTAATCAGGGCCGGAGCCCTTGTCAAACTGCTGGAAAGCAGCTTTTTGCCGCAGTCCTGGCATTTAGTTTCTTTGTAAGAATTGAAATGCGAAATAAACTGTCTGAAGTCTGAAGTCTGAAAGTGTTCGTTTGCAGGCGTCTTAACAAAGCGCTTTCTTCTCTTAACAGTTTTGGGTGAGGTGGAGCATAGCTGCCGGAGATGTCGCGGTATCACCAGGCCCGGGAAGGCTCTACGTTTCAGCGATCGCCGCAGATGGCGTAAAAATCAACCGCGGCGCGTTCCATCGAGTTGCGCGCAAAGTGGAGCTACTGACTCCTCTTTTAGCGGTCGGATACTTTAGTTTGCATTTTCTCTGCTAGGGGCGCTCAACGTGAGCAAAAAATTGATATAAAAACGTATTGAAAGTATTTGACAAGCTTGGTTACAGTGTCATTTTTCATAAAGTAAGTAAAGATGTGTTTTTCTTGGACTTCATGCATAACGTACATGCTTGAGTCTAAGTTTTGAGATTACACTGACGTGCGATGAGCAGCAGCCCATTGGTATCGATTGAGTTTCGGCCGCTTGTTTGATTCAAATTGTACCGCGGTCATTTCCTTCGACCACGCACGTTCGCTTTACGTTGTTTAGATAGCCGCTGCCACACAGCGAACCGTGTCTAACAACGGTGAATTTTACCAGCTGCGACAGTTCACTGGCATAACGGTTGCATAGCTTTCGCGTGAAAAATTGATTGCCAGAACTGAGCACAGTGCCGGAAGACAACCTAGGAAAACGGATTGATCTTGCACCATGTGGCCATAAGCACCGGTGAGTAAAAATGCGCTGCTGTGCATCTTCAACACTGATTATTGTTAAACCTGCGTCACACGCGCACATTTGATCACCATCAGGGCGGATTTCGATTACGCTCGATGGTGCTCAGCTGCGGCTATATGGTTATTCTTGAGCGTGATCAGGCCCGATAGGAATCGTGTGATGATCGCGATCTGGAAGCCATATCACGATTTGGCTAATGTCAGCGCCAAACTCGATCCAGATCAGTCCTGGTCTCGATCAAAAGTGCCCGTGTTGCAAAACGGCTAAAGAACACATTTCATGAAGTGTTATTATTTGTGCAGCTAATCAGAAGCACGGCTTCTGCGTACCAATGATGGTGTATAAGAATGTTTATTTAAATATCTCACAAATGTATAAATATCTTTACCGTGAAACATCTGTCACGGACCGCTGCATAAGCTTTGCCTCCCTCTGTCAAGTGAGTTATAGCAGGAAATGCACATAAATCCATGGTATGTTAGAGGCAAATGTGCATAAGAGTATGGAGAAGGAATTCTATATTTCAATATACAAAATAGGTTCATAAGCGTTAATAGTGCATGTTTATGCAGTGGGACAATGTAATTGCTTACTAAAGAAACAAATGTCCCTTGAGTGAGGCTTGGCTAAGCGCATCACTGAAATAGATGCTCAAATAAATCTTAATGCATGCTATTCATGTTTGCAGCATTGTTGCATGCATTGTTAGACATAAATTACAAAGTTATCCATGCTTCTACCATGGTAACAGTGGCTCTTTCTTTTTTTGTTTATCAACCACAGCCTTCAAGAAACTGGGCATATCTACACACACTTAGCTGCTGTAATCTCTGAACCTACCTCAAGTCAGCAGAGATTGTGTTGCCAATGGAAGTAACCTCAGGGACCGAAAAACCTCACACGGTATGTTTGTGGACATCTAATTTATGGTTATGCTTCGCTTATTTATTAGACCGAGATTTGGCTCACCATTTCTTTTTTATGGCTTCCTGATGACCTCGTTTATTTTTTCTATTCAGGACAATGGACAACAAAAGGATTGTTAGTTTTCAAGCCGCCCTTACCAAGGCGCGAGAAGCTCAAAAGTCGCCATAGCGAAGAGAGGTTTTCCTGAACTCCATCCGTCACCAAAAACAGTTTACAAGCTCAACATGTGAAAGGAATGGGAACTGTACACCAAAATGCAGCAGTAGTATGTGGTATGTTAAACCAGTGCAAAACTGGCGGCACAAGTGATTTTTGATGCAAGAAGTAACCAGCGCAAGGGAAATGTGCCGGCTTAGGATTCCTTGGATAGTGACTGTCGCATGGTATCCTTCTGTAAGTGTGCGTCCACATTTGTATAGAGGATTGCATATAACATGGTGCAAAACAAGCCAGCAGTAGCGTGTCTGAGCGCAGCATTTCTTCATTGCACTGAGTGTAGATTGTTGTAAATGTGAACATTATTTGCACAGCAATGCCAAGGAATGATACCGTAAAGCATAATGCTGTCTTCTCGTGAGCTACATTGCGAAAGTTTTTGAAAGTGAAAAATGTGTACAGGCACTTGACCCTTTGTTAAAAGACATGCTATGTAGTGGTCACCTGGAGAATAACAGCCATGACTCTACTCCCAAGTACAGTTTGATTATTAGGGCAGAAGGAAAGCTGCACATAAAATTTTAGGTAGTATTTTGTTATACAGGCTGTGTAATTTGTCATGCATTTACAAAGGTCATTCCTAGTTGCAGTGAATGAATTCTTCTGGTCTGTTCAAGGGCTTATGTTAGGAGAGACATTCCATCCACAAAGCACTGTTGCATGTGTGCAAGCAACTTGTTTTTTGTGTAAGGTTCAGTCACAGGAATACGGCAAATAATAAAATCAGGTCCAGACAAGTGACCTAAAGTACGACATCAAGTTTTAAAAAGTAAGTTTATACAGTACACAGAAGAGGTAACTCAGATCTCGTTAGAGCTGTTTGGCTAGTATTTGCTTGTATTTTATATTTGAAAGTGAAAGTGTACCGAGTGCTATTTCTTTGAACTACTATGCAGCTCAAAAAGGCCCGTTTTGAGCAGAGATTTCCCTATAGACCCCCTAGAGAAGGTGTTCACACCTCGTCTTTCTAACCAAATCCCCTTAATTTCTAAATGTTTGTAACAAGTTCAAAATCTGGTGCTCCACACCTCCCACTGATGTCTAGACCCAACTCCTAATTTCAGTTCCTGGGGAAACCTCTGGTTTTGTGTGACACCCATGCTAAGAGTGAGGCACAGCTAAAGGGTAGTGAAGAATAAAACTGTAAATCTAGCAGCCACTCTGACGATTATGCACTCACAGAACCAGGAAAGATTGACTCATTTGCTTATCAGTTGATCAGCAATGGACAGGCAAGGATATAGCTTGATCTTTGGAAACTGTCTTCTGTAACGGCCTTGAGAAATATGTGTGCCAGTTGAAATGTTTGCTTCGGACTGAGGCTTTCGTTGCTAGCCAACT
Source organism: Hyalomma asiaticum (assembly GCA_013339685.2). Classification (NCBI taxonomy): domain Eukaryota; kingdom Metazoa; phylum Arthropoda; class Arachnida; order Ixodida; family Ixodidae; genus Hyalomma; species Hyalomma asiaticum. The sequence continues at coordinate 345,456,781 of CM023481.1, read as the reverse complement.
GTCACTTGATTGAAGTGTTTATACCACAGCAAACCCTTCACCTCTTTCGAATACATAAACCAAATTAATCTTTCAACGGGATAACGTAAAGTAAATTTTGCTTTACAAGTGCTATATAATATACTTGTTGAGAAGCACTGGAAGATGAGCTAGTTAGTAGCAGTTTGGTTGTAACAAAACAGTTCAGACAGGGACGCAGGAGAAGGGAAACTGAACGCAATATCAAGATCACAGAGTACGTACACAAAAATAGTGGTTTATTATCACTTTTTAAATTTTTTTTTTCAAAGCCATGTGCCCCTCGCCAAGTGTTGTCAAAATAGTGTATCAGGATAATCTGCTGACACTACACCTTTGGCGAAATTTTGATGCTGCCTGTTTAATAACGCCAAAGTCGATAAACACAGACGTGTAGAGTGAGACGGGCGACAGCGTGCACAAATACAGTATGTATACAGTGCTATGCGACTGAAACGTGATACTCGAATCGCGCGATGGCCGGCGCATTCCGTGCTATTGGAGCGCGTTTGATAATGACATAGGAACCGAAGTGAATCACAATGCTTCAGAAAGCCTACTGTTTTCATTGAGTACACGAACGAATCAGCTCGATGGCCTCAGAGCAAAGCGACGACGCAGAAAGCATCGTCAGCCGCGCGCTTCGAGTACTGCGTTTCAAGGGCAGCCCAGCGTAAACATGGTCGTCTGAAACATCGCTCTGCTTACGAACAGAATGAGATAAATTTCAGCTTGTAATTTTATTAAACAGACGGCTATTTATGTTGCCTGTACGTTAAAATCTGGAACCGACAGCATTGCTTGCTTATATGTATGCTGCATCCATCACGATTGCCAATAAAGGACGTAAGCTTACTTGCTTGGTGCGTTTATTGCCAGTTGAGGCCTCTAGGTCACCTGGCGACATAGCAGAAATATTTGTACTCGTATTAGAGTGCTGTACCCGAGGATAACGCCTCGAGACAGCAGTAACCGCACGCCTAGGACCAGCGAGCGAGCAGCGCGACCAGCCGCACGCAGCAGCAACGCAACCGCCATATTGTATTACGCGGTGATGATGATAGCTTGCGCAGCGCCATCTCTCGGTCGTATACTTTAGTTCAGACGCCACCGCTACCCTTATTTTCGTTGCACTGTCAAAGGTACAGTTTCCCTTCTCTACGTTGGTCATAGTATAGGTGTTCTGTGGTATCACGTTGTGGTTCACGGACGCCGGCGTACGCGTATCGGCGCGTGCGCCGATACGCGTACGCGCTGATCACACTCACGCCGTTCACACTCACGCCCCGAGACGTCGCGTCCCCTCTTCCGCGACCGACGCTTTTGACGAACAGTTGCTTGCAAACGCGTACCATGTCATCATCATCATCAGCCTGTTTAGGTCCACTGCAGGACGAAGGCCTCTCCCAACGATTTCCAATCCACCCTATCCTGAGCGAGTTGGTTCCACTTTATGCCTGCAAACTTTTTAATTTCATCGCTCCATCTAATCTTTTGCCCGCCTCTGTTACGTTTTCCCTCTCTTGGTATCCATTCCGTTGCTCTTACTGTCCATCTGTTATCTTTCCTCCTCATGACATGTCCTGCCCAGGTCCACTTCTTTCTTTTAATTGATATAATAATATCGGCTATTCCTGTCTGTTCTCTGATCCATTCCGCTCGTTTTTTATCTCTTAGCGTTACCCCCAACATTTTTCTTTCCATTGCACGTTGCGTGCTCCTTAGTTTTATCTCTAGTTTTTTCGTTATCCTCCACGTTTCTGCGCCGTACGTTAGTACTGGGAGAATGCAGTGATTGAATACTTTTCGTTTTAGTGAGAGCGGTAAGTTTCCAGTCATGATTGCGTACCATGTGGCTAGGCCTAAACAATCATACGAGGGCTATCACGGCCTCCACCCCTGCGACACGGCAGTTTGGAGTTTTTCACCATGTGACGTGGTACGTAGTTTTTGATCACGTGGCTTTAAACTCTAGACTGGGGTTTTTTTATCACGTGACACAAAACCCCCTAGGTAGTAAAATAGGGAAATAACGTCCTTTTACTACCTTTCTAACAGGTGGTAGTAAAACTATGTCATATGCTCATTTTACCTCAACAAGACGTAGTAATTTTGAAAACAAGGGAGTTTTTAAGGCGCATGAGCCGCAAAAACCCAAATATCGGGCAACTTTTGCTTACAGTGTAGTTTCATGCGAATTCATGGTCGCACTCAGGCATTGAACTCATCACCACTACCTAGAGCCATTGCACATTGGAACGGTCTTCCTGATCACATTGTATCCATTGCCCCGCCACGGTGGTCTACTGGCTATGGTACTCGGCTACTGATCCGAGGGTCGCGGGATCGAATCCCGGCCGCGGCGGCTGCATTTCGATGGAGGCGAAATGTTGAGGCCCGTGTGCTGTGCGATGTCAGTGCACGTTAAAGAACCTCAGGTGGTCAAAATTTCCGGAGCCCTCCACTACGGCGTCTCTCATAATCAGAGCTGGTTTTGGGACGTTAAACCCCACATAACAACAACACATTGTATCCATTGCTAAGCGTGAAACATTCCGTGATAACCTAATTTCGTTGCGCTTTATCATTGTATAACGTTCTACTGCTTGTAATATTTTTCTTGTTTCTTTCTTTTCTATTTTCCCCTTTATTTATTGTTTCTTTAATTTTCAATGGGCCTGTAAGGAATTTTGAATAATAATAATATTAATAACAGGTTTTTCTTTCAAGAGCAAACAAGCACATCAAGCGAAGCAAGTATTCAAGCAAGCGATAAGGAACTTGCCAGTTATATTGCATGGTGGTCGCGTGTCGAAACCTGCGGCAAAGGTGCGCGGTTCGGGTTCGTGCGTGTCCATTAGCGGCCCTATGCCCGTACCGACCTCCTGGGTATAGTATAGTATTTATGTTCTTGCAGGCAGCGTAGAGATCTTATTTTGGCAAAGCAATACAGTCTTGCGTGAATAAAATGCAAACTCTGCGCGCCGCTGCGCGAAACACGCAGAACCAGCGGCTCCTCCCGCGTGCGCTTGGATGGATGGATGCTATGAGCGTCCCCTTTGTAACGGGGCGGTGACATGTGTGCCACCAGGCTCGTAAGAAGATTTAGGAACTTTTCTTTTTTTTTCCCTCTCTCCTTAAATTTTCCTCATGCCTTTTAAATCTACTTCAATCAAATCGATCATACTATAGCAAAAACGGAAATTCATAGCACAGTTCCCTGCCCCTTATGGCAGAAAGTCCATTAATTATTTTTGTCCGTTCTCTCTAGTTTTCTGCCACCAGTATTCTAACCGTCTCTTACTTATTTCAATCGCGGCTATGTTCAGCTTCCCGTTGTTCGCCCTAAAACTTGTCCCGTAGCAGTGGCGCCGCTGCGGCAGCGCGGAGAACTAGGCTTGTCAGACCGGTTTCGGGCGACGTCGCAGGCCGCACCACGTGCGTTTTTATCCAGCGGCCGTGGTCCGATGTTCAACCGTGGCCTCGGCAGTCGGCGACGTCAGCTGCCGATCGTGGAGGCCATGGTTCGACGTTTAGGCAGGGTTCATTTGGCTCAGCTGTGATCTAATAACGTTGGCTGTGGCAGCGTGATGTGTGGTTTAATTTTGCTGGAAACTCTGTCTTCTCAAACATGTGCCAAAGAAAAAAAAAAAGGAAGTGACACTCGAAGCAAAATGATTAAATGGTCGTGGTCAGCCGTAAAGCCTGGTAGCGCGCTTGCTTGGCACCTCGAAAGCCCGTGTTTGATACCACCCGAAAGCTTGGCTGGTAATTGCATGTGTGTCTGTGTACTTGTTATGTTTACGCTTCTTTCGCAACCTGCAATAAACGGCGTTCTTTTCTTGTCTTAAGAGCGCAGCTTCTTGAGCCGCCCGTCGTGCGTCAACTGCGAACACAGAAATGTGGGCCGATCCTAGAGGCAGTAAACCGGGATGAGGTGCCGAAAATTTGAGGTGCCGCTCAAAGTTGCGGGTTCGGTACTCGCAGTCACAGCGTTTCATATGTCTATTTACCGCCATCCCGGCGTTTCGTATGTCTATTTTAGTTGGTCATTGGCTGACGTGTAGGTTCTATAAAATTCAAACACCTGTGGCGCACACGCGTATACTGAAGGCCGAGCACGACTGGTATGAGCCACAAGTGATTGCAGTGCCGTTAATCATGACGTAGATTACGAGTATATCATTTTAGTAATGTAAAGATCAGTGATTTGTGTTCGGCATACATATGTATCCTACCATGCAAATATTCAGGTATATCAGGTGAACGAGACGGCCGGGAGCGCACCGAGACGTAGGCGGATAGATAGATAGATAGATAGATAGATAGATAGATAGATAGATAGATAGATAGATAGATAGATAGATAGATAGATAGATACGGTCAGAGTGACGCAATTTCGCAAAAAGATAAGATGCTTCGCATTTTAAAGTGGTGCAGATTCCTCTGGGAAGCCAGAAAGGTACTGAGTCTGTATCTGATCAATTGCGTTTCTCTTCTTGGTGCTCGTTTGACATTGCCGATTTGGAACATTTTTGTGGGAAGCCAAAAAGGTACTAAGACTGAGTCTGTATCTGATCAATTATTTGTCGCTTCTTGGTGCTATTTTGACATAACCCATTTGGACATTTTCTTTTACCACTTTCGTACCGGTAAGTCGAGGAAGGCTAAGCAGCGAACTCCAATGAATATAAAAAAAAAACAGAACGAAAACGGCAAGAAGTTCGAAAGTAGAACGAGTGGTAAGCATACGCCACATCGAAAACTCACAGCGACCCCAACAGTCGTGAAGACAATATGCCCAGCAGAAAACAGGCTATAGAATTGATTTTGTGGGGTTTAACGTCCCAAAACCAGCTCTGATTATGAGAGACGCCGTAGTGGCGGTCTCCGGAAATTTCGACCACCTGGGGTTCTTCAACGTGCACTGACATCGCACAGCACACGGGCCTCAGCATTTCGCCTTTATCGAAATGCGGCTGCCGCGGCGGGAATTCGATCCCGCGACTTTCGGAGAAGCAGCTGAGTGCCATCACCACTAGACCACCAGGCGGTGCAGGTTGTAGAAAAAATATGAGACGAGAAGTGCGCCTCCGCAGCTACTTACCTAGAAAACACACCACACACCACACACACACAGCACACACACACACACACACACACACACACACACACACACACACACACACACACACACACACACACACACACACACACACACACACACACACACACACACAACACACACACACACACACACACACACACACACATTCGCGCAGTCTTTATGACCATGTCCTTGGCATTATAGCAAAATGGAGGAGGAGGAGGAGGAGGAGGAGGAGGAGGAGGAGGGAAGACAGGGAGGTTAGCCAGTGCTGAGACCGGCTGGCTACCCTGTGCAGGGGAAGAGGGGTGAAGGGAATGAAAGATAGCAGAAAGGAGACACGACAAGAAAAAAGAAAAGGATAGAGAAAAAAAACACGCACGGAAAAAAAAAAGAAACGCGACACTGCAAAATGGGATCTCCATGAAGGCTGTGCACAAGAAAAAACATTTAATCGCAAACATTTCTTCGGCGCATAATGTTTTGGTAGTAAAAGTAAGTAAAGGAACGTTTTACTACCATGAAGGCCATAGAAATTTCGTCGCCCCATGTGAAACGGCGATGGAGCGTCAGGTGTTTGCCATGAAGGGAGAAAGCTCCCGATGCGTGTTTAGACCATAGAAAGAGAGTAGACGGAAAACGAGGGGGAATATACGAATTTTGTCTTGGTAGCTTCGTCTGTCGTTGTGTAATTTTCTAACTAGATGCAAAGAACTAGCAAAGTGACCGTGAATTGTTCGTACTTTGTCACGTGTATACGGCGTCTTTGAGCTCACCATTATTTTTTTCTTTAGCGAGCGCTACTTTCTGTACGTTAATGCTACGTGCCCTCTTCCTCCGTTCCATCTTGCTTCCTGAGAGTATCTCCGGAGAAGCACAAAATAGAAACACCGGGCGATCCCCTTCATTGGTCCCATAAGTGGCCCGGAGAGTGCCTTTCTGGCTCCTTCCTTGCGCAGACAGAGGCCGAAGTCCCTCTAGCCGCTCTCCTCCCTACGCAGTGCCCATTAGCTGACGCCGTCGGATTTGCGATGCCCGCCGCAGGAATTTGTGGGGGAGTTTCCATTTTCTGTTGGGCACCCGCGCGATGGAGGTGCAGGCTATACGGGACGGCGAGAAGGGGCTCAGTGTAGGAGGTGGCAAAGGCCACTCGAGCTGCATCTATTACCGTCAGGCCCCATTTCTGGAGAGCCTTGCTTTTACGACGCCAGTTGCGAGCGAGACATCGTTAATTGGCCCTCGGGCCTCGTGCAGGGCAGGTGTGTTTTGTTTCTTACTCTTTATCTTTCATATGCTTCGCTCACAATTCTAAGAGCTCAGCAACGGTCTATAAGCGGATTATGACATTTCATGGTAGCTGTCTTACTGGGAAAACATCGCCGAATTTAAATTAGGAGCGTACAATTAAATCGGGAATGATATATTTCGGTGGCGCAGTATAGACCGTGGCGGTGATTCGCTCTCATGGCATGTTAACGCGCAGCACACGTATATGTGATAGGGCCTAGCCACGTTTCATACGGATGGATTAGACATCGATCCAGGTTTGCAACATAAGTGAAAGCAGCAGCAGCAAACACAAGGAAATATGTCCGGGCTTATGTTGGGCGCCGAAACACGGCTGAGCGAAGGTACATGCGTCGTTAAAATGTTTTAGTACTGCACTGGGCTACCTATAGAAGGATGAGGGCACGGTCAAGGCATGTGGAATTCTCTATGAAAGTCATATGAAAGCAATAGCACGTATAAAACTTTAAATGCTGATCTAAGCCTAGAACAGGCTCCCAGGGCTCTTTCTTCTCAGTAGTGCTTGTTGCTGTGAGTTCATGCTGTCTTGCACTACATATGGGAAATTAACAACCAGAAAACTTGCAGGTGGCACTAATCCCTGACTCACGTGTCCGTTATAGTGGCACTCGCGCTTCGGTAGTGTTGTGAACTTTGTGTGACTCTATGAACACTAGACTAGCTGCGCGTGATTTCTTTCTTTCTTTCTTTCTTACGTGGGGTTCTTGTCCGCATATGCAAAGCGGGTGTGAACCACACGTGATTTTACTTTTGATAGATTTATTTTCATTACATGTACTGACGGTTAGATGCCTGACGGTTAAAAGCGCGGAATGCAAAGAAAGAACGCGCTCTCGCCCGCAACCGCCACTGCCACGCTTGACCCACACTTGCGCCCAGCTACATGGCATTGATTGTGCGAAAGGCCAATGTGCGATAATGTGGAAAAAGGTATAGCTCGAACTGACTGATTTCTGGGTTTTTACGTTTCCACCATAACATTATTAAATAATTCTGACCGTGGTGATTCACTCTATTGATTAGTTCATTATTATCTATATTTGTATACTATGTGCTTCTGTTTGATCACTGTAAAGCTGCCCAGTGTATGAGGTGGCCAGGTTTCCCTCAAGCTGCCCAATGCATGTTATTTTGCCTCGTCATCCTCGCGACATTGTTGCAAATAACCTGAATTCAAGTTCAATTCAAAACCACGATATGGTTATGAGAGACGCCGTAGTGGAGGGCTCCGGAAATTTCGACCACCTGGGATTCTTTAACGTGCACTGACATCGCCCAGCACGCGGGCCTCAACATTTCGCCCCCATCGAAATGCAGCCGCCAGTCGCGGCGGCTGGCATTCGATCCTGGGGCTTTCGGATCAGCAGTCGAATATAGACCACTGCGGTGGGACGTTTAGATCGGAATTGCAGGTTAGATCGCCGGAGCCGCGGAGAAACCGCTTGATATCTTGCCGCTTGACTCCCACGTCACCCCGCTTGGCATCCTGGTCTTCACTACTTTGCCCCTGACGTCACGATTAACGATACAAGAACAGCCCAGCTGTTCCGACGGTTTTCACGGCGTACAGCTGGCTTAAATTATTCTCTGTCTGTCTAGCCTCCTATCTCTAAAAAAACATAGTGGTACTAACCCTTAGGTAGTCAGTTCTTGTCACAATAATCACTGGTAGTAACCGTGTGTAGTGATTACCAAAGTAGTTACTTTACTATGATGGCTTTCACTAGGAGGGTGCGAATATTCGAAATTACGAATAATTTTAGAATAGGGTTTCCTATTCGATGCGATTCGCACTGAAGTTTTACTATTCGAAGTTGGTTAATTACAGGAATAAAGTATGCTATGTCTTGTGACAAGTGGCCCATTCCCGCATGTAGTACGCTTCGCCGCATAGTAACCGTGTGTAGCGGTGAAGCTAACGTTTAGTGTATGTGGGAAAGCTAACACTTGTGTACTGCAGTGAAGTTAGCTCAAGTTTGGGTTGCACGGTTCTCTGTTGGACTGTTCTTCAGGACTTCGGAATGACAATGTAGGAGTACACTAGCCATGCAATAAATTTTTTGCCCATGTTTAGCAGCACATTTCTCCATAATTTGGCATGGTATTATTAAAAAATATGCAAAAATTATTTGAAAAATATTCGATTCGACTCACACTTCGACATAAATATTCGAATTCGCTTCGCACTCAAAATTTTGCTATTCGCACAGCTCTAGCTTTTACCATTTACAGATACTATCTACCTGGAAGAGTAGTAACACAAAGTAACTCCGCTGCCATGAATACCTTAGTTTACACCAATTCGGTTTATGTGTGCCGTTTGCGTGGCGGTATCTAGTTGATTGTTTTACTCGCAACGTGCAATGGCAAGAAAAATGTTGGGGGTAACGCTAAGAGATAAAAAACGAGCGGAATGGATCAGAGAACAGACAGGAATAGCCGATATTATTATATCAATTAAAAGAAAGAAGTGGACCTGGGCAGGACATGTCATGAGGAGGAAGATAACAGATGGACAGTAAGAGCAACGGAATGGATACCAAGAGAGGGAAAACGTAACAGAGGCAGGCAAAAGGTTGGATGGAGCGATGAAATTAAAAAGTTTGCAGGCATAAAGTGGAACCAACTCGCTCAGGATAGGGTGGATTGGAAATCGTTGGGAGAGGCCTTCGTCCTGCAGTGGACCTAAACAGGCTGATGATGATGATGATGATGATGATGATGATGATGATGATGAAGATGGAGTATTGAAGTTAAACGGTATGGCATTGTCCTGTTACGCTAATTACGCTATACTAGGACGATTATTTGTTACACTAATTATTAACTGCTAATCTTTTGCCCTTGTCTCTGCACAACACAATGACAGGTTCAGGGGACAGTGTCTTGGCAACAGAGGGAGCGCACAGAACAGACGCCTGACATATTCCCGCTTGATTCCTCAGGTTTCTCAAGAAAGCAAATCATCACAGAAGAAAGACAAGCGCTACGTGACCACAACGCAAGTGGGTGTAGCCACACCGTTTGGTCATCAGCTGTTCCTGCTGGATCTTGCTGGATCACGTGGGCCTTGTCATCATCGCCGAGCCTGGGATAAAAGACGGCTGGCATCGAAAGCACACTCCCTTGGGAACAGAGGCAGCGCACAGAACAGACGTCTGACATTTTCCTGCTTGATTTCTCAGGTTGGAGACTTTACCTTACTGTGAAACTAAGTTCCTTTTTTCAATTGTTTGCTATAGCCTTTGTTGCCGAACAACTGTCACTTTTACTCTTTTAAAATTTTTATGAGACCTTGACTAACTTTGGCTATGTCAACTGAAGTGTCTAACTTGGCGCGTGTGCTGCGCAAGGAAATAAGGGAGCTCAAACGTAGTCTTGAGTTCATGAATAAGCAATATGAAACACTGAATCAGGACTGCGCTGACGTAAAAACAAAGAACAAAGCACCGCAACAGATGCTTACGGAAGAAGTTGAAACCCTGAAGAAGCAGTTGCAAGAAGCATCTCTTAAAGTCACTTCTCATGACAAGTATTCTAGAAACAGAAACATCGAAATCGAGGGAATTCCTCATGAGAAAACTGAAAAGCTAGTTGATGTGCTGGGGAAGGTTGGCGATGCACTCGGGGAACCGATTAAGGAGCAAGTCATTGAGGTTTGCCATCGCGTCGCCTCACTAAAAGCCGCCACGGAGCAGAGCATTGTGGTTGTTTTCAACCACCGTGCAAAGCGCGAACAGGTGCTTGAAAAGGCACGCAAGGCGAGAATAAATTCCAGTGATTCGGGCTTTGACAAGCACTACGCCATGTTTCTTAATGAGCATATCAGTCCGCAGCTAAAGAAACTTCTTGGCTTAGCCATCCCGGCGGAGGCGGCTGCATTTCGATGGAGGCGAAATGTTGAGGCCCGTATGCTGTGCGATGTCAGTGCACGTTAAAGAACCCCAGGTGGTCGAAATTTCCGGAGACCTCCACTACGGCGTGTCTCATAATCAGAACTGGTTTTGGGACGTAAAACCCCACAAAACAACCCTGAAGAACAAAAGGTATGATTTCTTATTTTTAAGTATGTTGTAATGATATGTTGCATGTATCTATTAGTTGGTCTCTGATCGATGTATGGTGTACAAAATTCAAACGCTTATGGAGCATATACTAGCTTACATATGGGCCGAGCACTGCAGGTATATGAGCCACACGTGATTATAGTGTCGTTAATCGTGACGTAAGTACATGACAAGCACATCATGTTAGTCAAGTGAAGAAGATCAGTCATTCGTTCATAACCCTATCAGCTCAATCTTGGTCTATTCTAGCTGAAGGAGACGACCAGGAGATCACTAAGACGTCTGGATAGATAGATACGGTCAAAGTCCTCTTATGGCGACCGTCTTCTTACAGCGGTTGCCATAAGAAGACATAAAAAGACGGTCCCCGTGAAACAAAAGAAAACAAGTACGCGTGTCAATATTAAGGGGCCTTCGTGACATATACTATCGTAGTCAAGAGTTCGACGGAATACCGTCTGGTCAGGTAAAGGCATTGTTAGAGGTAAAGGTCACTGACCAGTGTCAAAAATATAAAATGACGTTTCGGGGTCCGTACGGATCCCTTGTTCACAATGGAATGACAGGTTCAGGGGACAGTGTCTTGGCAACAGAGGGAGCGCACAGAACAGACGCCTGACATATTCCCGCTTGATTCCTCAGGTTTCTCAAGAAAGCAAATCATCACAGAAGAAAGACAAGCGCTACGTGACCACAACGCAAGTGGGTGTAGCCACACCGTTTGGTCATCAGCTGTTCCTGCTGGATCTTGCTGGATCACGGGGCCTGTCGGTTCATCGCCGAGCCTGGGATAAAAGCGGCTGGCATCGAAAGCACACTCCCTTGGCACAGAGGCAGCGCACGGAACAGACGTCTGACATTTCCTGCTTGATTTCTCAGGCTGGAGACTTTACCTAATGTGAAACTAAGTTCCTTTTTGCAATTGTTTGCTATAGCCTTTGTTGCCGAACAACTGTCACTTTTACTCTTTTAAAATTTTTTATGAGACCTTGACTAACTTTGGCTATGTCAACTGAAGTGTCAAACTTGGCGCGTGTGCTGCGCAAGGAAATAAGGGAGCTCAAAAGTAGTCTTGAGTTCATGAATAAGCAATACGAAACACTGAATCAGGACTGCGCTGACGTAAAAACAAAGAACGTAGCTTTGAAAGCATCGCAACAGATGCTTACGGAAGAAGTCGAAACACTGAAGAAGCAGTTGCAAGAAACATCTCTTAAAGTCACTTCTCATGACAAGTATTCTAGAAACAGAAACATCGAAATCGAGGGAATTCCTCATGAGAAAGCTGAAAAGCTAGTTGATGTGCTGGGGAAGGTTGGCGATGCACTCGGGGAACCGATTAAGGAGAAAGTCATTGAGGTTTGCCATCGCGTCGCCTCACTAAAAGCCGCCACGGAGCAGAGCATTGTGGTTGTTTTCAACCACCGTGCAAAGCGCGAACAGGTGCTTGAAAAGGCGCGCAAGGCGAGAATAAATCCCAGTGATTCGGGCTTTGACAAGCGCTACGCCATGTTTCTTAATGAGCATCTCAGTCCGCAGCTAAAGAAACTTCTTGGCTTAGCCATCCCGGCGGAGGCGCCTGCATTTCGATGGAGGCGAAATGTTGAGGCCCGTGTGCTGTGCGGTCAGTGCACGTTAAAGAACCCCAGGTGGTCAAAATTTCCGGAGCCCTCCACTACGGCGTCTCTCATAATCAGAACTGGTTTTGGGACGTAAAACCCCACAAAACAACCTTGAAGAACAAAAGGTATGATTTCTTATTCTTAAGTATGTTGTAATGACATGTTGCATGTATCTATTAGTTGGTCTCTGATCGATGTATGGTGTACAAAAGTCAAACACTTATGGCGCATATACTAGCTTACATATGGGCCGAGCACTGCAGGTATATGAGCCACACGTTATTATAGTGTCGTTAATCGTGACGTAAGTACATGACAAGCACATCATGTTAGTCAAGTGAAGATCAATCATACGTTCATAACCCTATCAGCTCAATCTTGGTCTATTCCAGCTGAACGAGACGACCAGGAGATCACTAAGACGTCTCGATAGATAGATACGGTCAAAGTCCTCTTATGGCGACCGTCTTCTTATAGCGGTTGCCATCAGAAGACATAAAAAGACGGTCCCCGTGAAAGAAAAGAAAACAAGTACGCGTGTCAATATTAAGGGGCCTTCGCGACATATACTATGTAACACCAACTTAAGGCTATTTATGGTCTTACTTTGTGGTATAGCACGCGTTGTACCGGAGAGAAGTCATGAATTTAAACATGTAATAAGTTTTCTGGGCGCACATTCTTGTATACATGTGTGAAGGAACGGAGCACAAAACTTGTTTCAACAAAATTAAGAAAATTGCGTTCTTTTGTAGATTTTGCATAAGACTGCTACAGCTACAAAACAATACACGGCCAGCAGAGATAGCAGCGTCCACTAACCCATCACGTACGCAAGTAGTAACGTTTACTAAAGCTAACACGCTGGGCAGTGATGACAACTTTTATTACCTCTCATACGTTTGTACAGCAGTAAATATTAGCGAAATGTTGCGAGTTTACATGCAGTTAGTGACTGCTGCAGTTTCTACCCGTTTTACTGCCTTTATAAGGAGTGCTCTGCTGTAGTAGTACTGGACCTATATTTTTAATTGTAACAATGCGCGAAGTAGCTCAGCAATAAGTTGTATTAGGTGAAGTGGGTATATAACAGGTTTGCACTGCGCAACATATAAAAAAAAGGAACTACTGGAAAAGATTTATTATGTTACTGGCGCGTCACACTTTCTCTGAAGCGGTTCTTCGAAGGAAAAAGAGCGTCTGACGTGTCGCCAATACAAGATTCCCCGAATTTTCTGATATCGAATGCCTCCACATATTGTCGCGCATCCACTTACTTTTACCAAGAAAGCTTATGCTATCCAGCCGTCGCTCGTACTCGTGTGCATGGCAGTGCGCTGTTAATTATGTGCCTTTAAAAAGAGATCATGTTCCCGTGTACGCATCGTCCGATCTGGTCGGCACAGATCTTGTCACAACGTAGCGAAATTAATTGCACCACGCCTTTAACATTATCCTGAATGCCTGACATGCTTATCGTAGCAACTGTGCTCCTTGCAACATATCAGACAGTATATCTGTTAGACGAGCTTGCGAGGCTCAGAGATTGCCGGAGGGTACCCCTTGTCTGTCTGCCACCTTTTCCAGGTTTCGGAATACACTGTACGTATACGGTACAACCTCCGTCCTCGAGGTTTTCTGCGCTAGCTCTGCCCCCTTTTCTAACTTCTCTCTCTTGATATTTTAAAGGAGCGACTAGGCAAGAGATGTTACGAGGGAGCGAGGGAACCCGGCCGGAAACAGGTGATTGAAGCGGGCGGGGTCATCGAGGCTAGTTCCTGTACTTATTGTAGCTTCACTGGCAGCGGTAATCACAACGTCACCTGTACTGCGGTACCCCACCTGATCTTGCCTTACACCGACTGGCAAACGAAGTTTATTCAAGGAAGTAGCACACTTAGGAACGAAAAAAAAATAATAGAAAGAAATTGTCAACAAAAATACACGTGTACGAATCAAGTGGCACATTTCACACGTAAAAATTACCGATTGAAAGATGTAGTGTTAAAGAAAAAAGCCTAGTCATATGGCCAACATTCTTCCTTCTTGGGCGAGTCACGTTAAGTACTATATAAACACAAACTACAATTGATGCGAAAATAGACGTATGGCATATGGGTACACGCAGTTAGCTTTAAATTTTAAATCGTCGCCATGTCACAAGCATGAGCATGGAGGGATTTTAGCTGGGCGCCACGAGGTCGATTTTTCATCGATATTTGTGACTAGATCATACGTCATTGTGTGCAGAAGTCAAGATTTGAATAATGTTCTGCTTCCGCAGCAACAGCAAGCGACGCATTGTGTCGCAGAGATGCTCGCGGGTACATAATAGGCGAATGTCGTTCACGTCAGTAAATTCGCTCAGCTTTCAACCCAGGTCCGGTTTCTTCGGTGGAAGTGCGGGACAAGAGAAACGAGACAGAGGCGCGCCGGTGGTGCGCGCGCACGCATTCATTCACGCACACGAGTCTTGCAGTTTGGTGTCGCAGAATTCGCGTTTTCCCGCGCTCCTTCCGAACGGGATTAGGCGCCTGCGTCTCGTTGATTTGTCCGCAACGCTCCTCCACCGACGGGGACAACCGGCGCTCTAGATTGGCGGCCGCTGTCCCAGGCTCCGGTTAAGCTGCTATTTGCCTGCGGCTAATGAGATGAGGGCCTGTGCTAACGGTGATTTTCTGGCCGTGACGGCCTCATTTGGACAAGCGCGGTCGATGGCCGTCACAGAGAGCTCCCTCCTGCTTGATTGGCGGCGCGGACGCCCTCTGGCTGGCCTTGTGCTAGCCGTACTGCTCGAAGCCCACTCACGTCCTGTTGTGTTGTTATTAGACACGGTTGTGAGCGCCGAAGAAGACGACGCAGAGACAGCGTTTAAGAGCAACAAAAACGTGAAAAATCTTTCACAAGGAGCACGTAGGCAAAGACGATATACACACAGGAGTCTTCCCATTCCGCTGCCTGTCGTGCCTTGGTAAGTATAATATATATATATATATATATATATATATATATATATATATATATATATATATATATATATATATATATATATATATATATATATATATATATATATATATATATATATATATATATATATATATAATGTCTACAAAGTTTCCGTTCTTTCTGAAATGCGCAAAATATTCTCTGACTTGAAGGCATTGCATGGTGCGTTTCATTTACTGAGTGACGCCCCTTGCTGTTCCTGCCACATGATTGCTGGGTGAACGGCGCCCGGCCACCGACAGCACACAAATTTCTCAAGGATGTTTTTCTTTCTTTTTAAAATTATTCTGTGTGCTTCCTCGACGAGCGAGAACACCGCACGTGGAAAAATATGCTATACCTTTTTTACTGAATATTGTAGGGGTTAGGTTGACAAGCTCTCACTCGGTGAGGAACTGCAGCTGTAGTGCGCACAATAAGTGTAATAAAATCCGCGTTCCCTCTGGGTAGTGTCCAGGCTTTTCGACGTTACAGGATAAAAGTTATCCATTTCGCTTCGAGTAACTTCTTTAAACGATGATTGATACCAGTTAATGCTTCAAGTAAGTCAGCGATTACGCCTGCGTTGGTGTCGTCCCAGCTGTTAACATCGTACAACTAGAGCAAATAAAACTGAGCATGGCCTTGGAGTAGGTTAGTTGGCAATTCATGATCAGAGTGTTTTTGCGCAAACAAAACACACAGAACAGGGTAACACACACACTATGCTAACTTCCAACGTTTATTCCATGAAATGTCAGGCACACGCAGACTGAGCAAAAAGAAAGAACGAAAGAAAATATAGGCGTTCTAAACTATCACTTCTGGGACGTTATATCGCTAGCCGTATATTCGCATTTAATAATAATTGATGATGTTTCACGTGCCAGACTCATAATATGATTGAGGTACGCCACGTTCATTCATGCATGGCATCACTCAATCAGCAATGGTGCTCATTACATGCAGCCAAGAATGGTGATTAATCGTATAGCACCCACACCGAGACTTTGTTTACCGAGGATTCATGCGCAGTTGCAGTTTTTTTTTTTTTTTTTGCTTCACGAATTTTTTTTATGCGCTGATAGGATTTCAAAACAACTCTGCGCCATGAAACTGAGGATTGCAGCCGCATTCGTGACAATGCATAGCCGACTGACCAACTGCCGCTCAACGTTACCTGCATGCTCATGCGACGCACGCTCAGGTAGCAACCGGTCTAAGTGTCGTTTGCCACAAGAAAAAAGGAATTTAGTATACAAAACCAGTTTCATATGCTACATACAGACCAAAGCGATTGTTTGTGCATTAGCGCCTATCCTTTTTAGCTGGACTTATTTAAGGCGCAGATCTGTGACACTTTCTTCACGTGGCTGAGAAAACAAAATTCTTGCTCATTTAATAAAGGAGGAAGCGTTATGTGTCTCACGGAAGGGTAACCTCGAAATAGTTCACAATGACCTTGTCAAAAACCTGGTGTCGCCGTACATTGTACAGGGAATATGACGTGCGCAGACAAAGCTAGTGAGTTCGCCGTAGCATGGCTAGACCTCCCATGGTGTAAAGCAGGACAAAATGTTGGACTAGTTAGTCTTGCAACGCGAAAAGCTTAACTTACCGCAAATGTAACACACACACACACACACACACACACACACACACACACACACACACACACACACACACACACACACACACACACACACACACACACACACACACACACACACATATATATTCATCATCGATGTACACCGACGTGTTGCTGCGCATGGTTTAAAACTATAAATTGTAAACAGTTCTTATGAAAGGGAAGAAAAACCCCACTGAACTCATTTGCCATAAAGGATAGGCGCTCCTAAGAGCTTCGTAGCGCCTGTCCTTGTCGGTTTCGTCTACTTTTGTGTGTGCTTCATTCGCGCTAAGTTCGACTAGGCTTATACAAGATACAATTAATCGTTCACTGAGTGATTATGACATCATTCGCTAATTGCTTTCCTATCAATTAATCAGTGATGCATGTTGCATAACAAGTGTGAGCCTGATGTGACACATGTGCTGCATCTAGCAGTGACCTTGAATATCATGTATGGCGCAAACCCGCATACCCAATCTCGGGATATGTAGGTAAGTTCGACAAGTGATTTTACAGGGTGTGACTATTGAAACGGCGCAGAGGCAGATAAAACGAACTCCAAGCAAGGCGCTTGCCCGTGAAGCCGAACCACCAGGCCAGCGTGTTCGAACTTGCCCGTCGCACGTGGCGATTGTGCGTGTGTACTGTGCATGTGCGGTAGACGTAAGCCCTTCTCTCATCCTTCAGAAGCTTGCCCTCACCTCGCTGCCGCCCACCCACAGGGCACCGGCGCGTCTGCTGAACCGACGACAGGTCCCAACCACTGATCTCCACTAGGGGTTTCCCAACCTAGTGGAGATCAGTGGTCCCAGCAAGCGAGCATCGTAACGAACACTGGGGACGTTTCACGAAAGGGTATAAAAGGGGAGTGAGAACACTCCGCCGAAGCAGTCGCTCTCGGCAACCCCTTCGCTCCAGTACGTTGCTGTGCGCACGTTTGTAATGCTCTTCTGAGCGCCTCGCTCACCCGTGGCGATATATTAAACGTTTCTTGTTTGTTCGCTACGTCATCTCGTCTTCCCTGCTGGGCCTCCCCTATGGTCAACCTGGTTCGAGCTCCATGCAAGCGTTGCTAAAGGTTCGCCACGCCACGCTATCGTAACAAGGGAGAGAACGCCTTCTGCAAATTTGGTAACACATTAAAGAATTCCAGTTGATCCCACACGCTGTGGGAATCGATGTCATGCAAAGCAGTCATCGAGGAACTGCTAATGCTTCACTGTTTGGCATTGAGCCTATGGCGGTCGCCAACGCCGGGTCCTTTTCTCCAAGAAGTAGGAAGGCACAGCGCTTTATTGCCCTCCACACACGTGTTGCTTTGCACTTTGTTTACCGGCGGCAACACTCGGCGCACTCTGGCGAGAAGAGAGGTACTTCACGCACTCCACGGATTTCTCGTCCACGCGCCGCGGCCGCGTCCCTCCACCGGCAGGCAGCGCCTGTGCAATAAAGTCAGTCTCGTTCCAGATCTCAAGGAAACAGTCGTTTTTATTTCCGCTCCCTCTGGGGCGAAACTCAACAAGTGGTAACCTGTACGATACAACTGAAGCAGCAGTCATGTCCAACACTGAAGAAGCTCAACGCTCAACCGCAATCAACGCCTCAGAGGTGAAGCTCCCTAACTTCTGGGCATCCCAAAATGCAGACCGGATGAGTCGCTTGGAGCTAGGGCTTAGTCGATAGACTCGCTGCAGCTACGGAACTGCTTCCCCGGCATAAGAACTACAGCAACCACTGCTCAGCGCCACATCGTTCATTCCTGGGGTCGCCACACGCACTCTGCAGTACATCACGCGAGGCAGGTCGGCGAGCCCGCAGGTACCACCACCGTTTCCGGGAGCAAGCAGCCCGCTGCACCGAAACATGCCCATGACCGGGAAACGCACCGGCCGGTAAATAACAATAGCGTGTGACAGCGGGCATCGCTCAAGCCGCCTCTTCTCCGTTGTCGCCCGCGTCACCCGCAGGCGCCTCCTCGTCGACATCGCAGCCGAACTGTCCATCTGGCCGATCTGCGACTGCCGAACATCGCCGACGCGGCTAGTCTATTTCTAGCTTCACTGCCGTAAGTAACACTGCTATTGCGTCATATAGTGTGCAGTCACTGACGATAGACATCGGACTTCGGCGCACGTTCAGATGGCTTTTCGTTGTGGCCGACGACAGTTTTGATGTCCTCGGAGGGCACTTTCTGAGCCACTTCAATCTTGACGTCGGCGTAATAGTCACTTCGCTCGCCGTTCTCACATTGAAGACTGACCTCTTTCCCTCCGGCATGTGCACTTTCCACCCCGAGCCAACGTTTCAGAAGATTCTGGTGGAATTTCCTGCGATCACCAAACCTCGGAACGTCGAACTGCCAATCAAGTACAAGGTGACGCATCACGTCGTCACCACCGCCCCATCTGTCTGTGGACAAAGGCACGACGTCGCGCGCCGTGAGTTCGAACACATGTTACAGTTCGGCATTATTCGGCCTTCCTACGACAATTGGTGTTCGCCGCTGCACATTGCGCCAAAACAACAACCTGGCGAATGTGTGGTGATTACCGTGCTTTGAACGCTGCGGCGACGGCGGATCAATATCGCCTTCCTCACATCCATGTTTTCAGTGCTCAGCTCTTGGGAACGACCATCTTCTCCTATAGCTAGATCTGATGGCCGAGCGACATACCATTGTCGTCCATAACAACACCTTTCAGTCTGTTTTAATTTGTCCGTATGCCGTACGGTCTGAAGAACGCAGCACAAATGTTCTAGCGCTTCATGTTCTTGTTCTTGTTCACCTGACAATATATGGCTCAGAATAAATATAAGGCTTCATGAATAAAGTGACCCGCGGACTACCCTTCGTCTTCGTCTACTTTTGACTTCTCAAAATGAGATAGAAATTTCTTTTCACCTTGCCTATAGTGCCGAAAGAACGTTCGAGAAACGCATTTATACTCAATACGTAAAAACGCGATCACAGGACTAAACACGCACGCTTACCTAGCTTTCCGGTAAATTATGCAAACCGTGATGTTCTGGATGGCAGTCAACTAAAAACATTACTCGCAGCTACTCAAAGCAGTTTTGCGCTTTTTGAAGGTGGCTGGTTTGCACGAACGCCTTTGACTGATGGAGCCGTCCTCGTCTTTTTCATTATTCCCTTTTTTTCTCTCTCTCTCTCCCATCTTTCTCTTCCTCCCTTCCCATTGCCCCAGTGTAGGGTAGCCAACCGGACGCCTTTCCGGTTAACCTCCCTGCCTTTCTGTTTTTACCCTTCCTTCCTTCCTCGCAACTACCAGTACCTAACACCTAGCCGGCAAAACTAGTACCCGCCATGAATGCTTACTTCAGTGCACACAAAAAACACTGACATTATATATATATATATATATAAACGAAAGGGGGTCAAGGGGCTCGCTTTATTTGTTAGAAACAAGTTAATGAAACAACAAACATTGAAGCCTAGGAAAGCATAGGGAAATTACAATATCATAATTACGAATTATATATATATATATATATATATATATATATATATATATATATATATATATATATATATATATATATATATATATATATATATATATGCCCAGACTAGCCGAACAACGCATGTGTATGTACGGTAGAAATATACAAACAATATCTAAAAATGCATAGACAAGACACAACAAAAATATCAATAAAGAAAAAAAGAAAGATCAGTTGGCATTAAAAAAAACAAATTCACTGTCAGTCAATAGAATTGCGGTTTCACTAACACAGTCATCTGCTCGTCTTCTTATATGAAAAGCATCGGTTATCTCGCGTGTTAGTTGATTTTTATAATTAAACAAAATCTCGGTGCTAGTCCAGAGAAGCTCGCGTTCGCAGTTCTTACAGTGATATGACAAGCGTGAGGAACTATTTTTACCAATGATTGCTTGTGGTCTTTTAAGCGTCAGTCTGATCTATGTAAACATGCCCGCAGGTTAAAGGAAGCATATAAACTACTCATTTCCTGCACTTAACCTTATCTTCATTTTTTGAGGAGCTGGTACATTTTGCCTTATTTCTTCTGTCCAATTTTTGTCTACAGCATGCAGATTCTTTGCAGCTTGTTAGGAGCGCTAAATACAACAGACGTACATTTCTAGCATTTCTGCTAGCTATCTCACATCTTTTCACCTAAAGAGTTATTTTTATGCTAATCCGTTATGCCTTAAATACGACATAAGAAATTATAGGATCGTTATTCATTGCGCCTCACAGAACCGCGATTTCCTAAATCCAGTACTAATGTCTGCCTCCCCAACCCCGAGCTTTTTCTTTTTTTCTCTCTCCTTTTTTTTCCTACACCCGGATGTGGGACGAACACTGAAACGAGGAATACTTGTAAAAAGGAGACAGATTTTCTTTTTTTTCATCCTACCTCTAATGCCGAAAGAACGTTCAAGAAACGCATTTCACTCAGTACGTAAAAACACGCGATCACAGGACCAATCATGCACGCGAACTTAGCTTTCCGCTAAATTACGGAAACCGTAACGTCCTGGATGTCACAGTCAGCAAAAATGAATCACCCCGGACATTTTATGACCAAAACTGTACAAAATACTAAAGCCGAGAGAAATTAGCGGGCCCAAAATGCTTTAAACGACTGTACGTTTAGCGGCTGGGGCTAAGCTGTGGCCTAGAGAACTAAAAATCACATCCCCCTCCCCCCCCCCCTTTCTCTTTTTTTATTTAACTAGCTCTTCCTCTAACCTTTATTTACTGTTCGAGAGTTCAATCAATCAAGCAATCAATCAATCAAGTCTTTATTTCAGTTTGTACATACAAACTAGAGATGGCGAGAAAAAAAGCAGCGAATTCTACGCCGCTTGACGAGCCTGGCCATCCTTACATGTCAGCAGTAGGCACAAGCAGAAACAACGACTGCACAGAGAGTTCGTGCAAGTATCCGTGAATAAAAAAATAAGATTGACAACAATAAATTTGACAAATAAAATTGACAAAAGGCCTATGTATCATAATTTGGAACAGTACTGCGAGTGTAAAACAATAACACAGATTGATACAGTATATGAAGACATGAAAACACTTGGTATTACGGTAGCACAGATTGCCGAATAATGCTCTTACGAATGGCAGAAAGAGACATGGTGTTTAGGCAGTCATAAAATGAGGTATTGAAGAACTTTGGCGCAATATAACTCAACATAGAAAAACCGTAGTTTGTTCTACACTTTGGTAATACATAACTACTTTGTACTCTGGTGTCATATGATGAGTGGCGAAGCGTAAGTGGAATAATTTTAGATAAAAAGGAATCATTTTTTCTTGTTGTTGTTTTATAAAAACACGCGAATCTGTAGTCGAATAGTTTATTTACGGGTACAATATTATATTGTAGGAAGTGGGCGAATCATAGGACCCATTTACAATTGCGCGGAGCATTTTCTTTTGCAGGGTTTGTAGTTTTAGTATGTTTGACAACGTTGTATTGCCCCAGCCTAGCAGGCAATAGCTGATGTGGGAATAAAAAAAATGCATAGTACAAAGTAAGCTTAGTTTTGGTCGGAAAAATATATCTGTTACGCGAAGTGATTCCTATGATTCCAGAGAGTGTTGAAGAAAGATTATTAACATGTGCATCCCATGACATTGTACTGCTGAACGTCGTTCTGTTCACGACGACCCACCCAGTCTCCCGCGTTTCACTTTCTGCGCCGCTTGAATCCGTGAATGAAATGAACTAGGAAAGCGCGTTAGAGAGGATATTCGAGTGACTCATTTCTAGGAATACGTGATTAGACGAGGCCTTGACTTGACCAAACGCAAGCGCCATAAGCTGACTGCAAACGATACTATCCGCCGTGAGTCACCTTTGACTCGTCGCGAACAAGGGGCCCACTGTTTTCGTAACACGGCTCGGGCAGCGGCGTGTTGCAAACCGGCTAACCCTGAACTTGATCGGCGCATTGCAATAACGTCTGCGTGGGCGAGAAGCGGCGGGAATGCTTCGAGGCACCCGTGCATCGAGTATAGACATCCATCGTTGCGTTTGCTCTGTCATACGCACCGCACACGCTGTGTCAGTTCTGTCTTCTTTTTTCTCCTACTCTGAGATCGCTGACGTACTGTTCAACAGTTCAGTAGGACGTTTCTGCACTATAAAGGATGCTGATCCGAAGGTTGCGGGACCGAATCCCGGCCGCCGCGGCTGCTTCATTTCGATGGAGACGAAATGTCGAGGCCCGCGTATACTGCGCGATGTCGGTGCACCCTGAAAAGCTCCAGGTGTTCGAAATTTCCGGAGCCCTCCACTACGGCGTCTCTTATCATCATGTCGTGGTTTTGCGACGTAAAACCCCAGGAATCAGTCAGTATAGGACGCTCCTGTAAACCGCGCCAAACAGATTTAACGCTGCCGTCGAACTTGTTTTCCGTTGATTTCTAGCATCTTGCTGAAGTTTTGCCGAATTCAGTCTGCCCATCCCTTTATGCAGATGATATTTGCCTTTAGACTGCTGCTGTTACTCGTCCTCAGGTGCTCGCGCGACTACAACGGGCAGTGACCCAGACTACCTTCGAAGACAAGGTTTGATGCTATCAACCGGAAAATGCGCGTTGATCGCATTCACACGTAAAGCAATGACATCCTATCCTGTCCACGTAGATGGGCACATTGTCACGTATACACGGACTCATCGTTTCTTGGGCATCATAATCGACAGAGGCCTGTCGTGGAGCTCCCATTGCGCTTATTTGAAGAAGAGGCTGGTGTGTATTGCACATGTTATAAAATTGAAGTGCGAAAACTCATGGCGCTCCTCTGTACGATCGATGCTGCAACTGTACAGGACCTTACTTCTGGGACTACTGCGCCACAGTCTGCCAGTGCTATCCAATGCTGACAAGAAAGCTTGCAAGGCCAGGCACTGCGCACCTGCCTAGGTCTGCACCGATGCCCCTCCACTTATGCAACAAGTGTACTTGCCAGAGAGCATCCAGCAACAACGTACGTCACTGATGATTGCCTCAGAGCGCACGTCCGGCAGATCTCCCGCATCCCAGATCACCATTTGGCCCTCTGCCTTCACAAAGACGTCGGGCTACGTTTTCAGGCGTGATCTCCAAGCACCACAATACTCCTTCAGCGTATACGCCTGCGACGATACCTTCAATCAATCAATCAATCAATCAATCAATCAATCAATCAATCAATCAATCAATCAATCAATCAATCAATCAATCAATCAATCAATCAAGACTTTATTTCAGTTTGTACATACAAACTAGGGATGGCGAGAAAAAAGCAGCGAATTCTACGCCGCTTGACGAGCCTGGCCATCCTTACATGTCAGCAGTAGGCACAAAAGCAGAAACAACCTCTGTACAGAGAGTTCGTGCAAGTATCCGCGAATTAAAAAATAAAATTGACAACAATAAATTTGACAAATAAAATTGACAAAAGGACCTATGTTTCATAATTGGCAACAGTACTGCGAGCGTAAAACAATAACACAGATTGATACAGTATATGAAGACATGAAAACACTCGGTATTACGGTTGCACAGATTGCCGAATAATGCTCTTACGAATGGCAGAAAGAGACATGGTATTTAGGCAGTCATAAAATGAGGTATTCAAGAATTTTAGCGCAATATAACTCAACATAGAAAAACCGAAGTTTGTTCTACACTTTGGTAATACATAACTACTTTGTACTCTGGTGTCACATGATGAGTGGCGAAGCGTAAGTGGAGCTCTTACGAATGGCAGAAAGAGACATGGTATTTAGGCAGTCATAAAATGAGGTATTCAAGAATTTTAGCGCAATATAACTCAACATAGAAAAACCGAAGTTTGTTCTACACTTTGGTAATACATAACTACTTTGTACTCTGGTGTCACATGATGAGTGGCGAAGCGTAAGTGGAATAATTTTAGATAAAAAGGAATAATTTTTTCTTGTTATTGTTTTATAAAAAACATGTGAATCCGTAGTCAAATGGTTTATTTATGGGTACAATATTATATTGTAGAAAGACATGCTTAGTGGGCGAATCATAGGACCCATTTACAATTGCGCGGAACATTTTCTTTTGCAGGGTTTGTAGTTTTAGTATGTTTGACAACGTTGTATTGCCCCAGACTAGCAGGCAATAGCTGATGTGGGAATAAAAGAAGGCATAGTACAAAGTAAGCTTAGTTTTGGTTGGAAAAATATATCTGTTACGCGAAGTGATTCCTATGATTCTAGAGAGTGTTGAAGAAAAATTATTAACATGTGAATCCCATGACATTGTACTGCTGAACGTTATTCCTAATGATTTAAAAGTGTCCACGTACTCAATCACAGTACCGCCTAGGTATAAGGAGGGCCGTAGAAATACTTGCTTATTTTCAAGGAGTTAACTGATGACCACATGGCAAGTGATGAGAGCGCGTCGTCTGCATATATAATGTATTTCGCATGAGTGCTGATGTTAGGAACACCATTTATATATACATTGAATAGCAGTGGCCCCAAAATGCTACCCTGAGGGACGCCATTCCAAATACTTAGACGTAGGCGTAATGGTTAATGACTACGTATTGTGACCGTGAGCCCAGGTATGACTTTATTAGGTTAAGGGCGTGTCCACGTACACCACTAGTGTTCTAATTTCGCAAAAAGAATGTCGTGATTTAAGCAGTCGAAGGCTTTGCTGAAATCAATAAAAATACCAAGAGTTAAAAGCTGTGTCTCAAAATTTTTCAATATGTGTTCTTTTTGAACAAGTAGCGCATGCTCCGTAGATCTGTTTTGTGTAAAGCCATATTGACAATCAGTTATTACAGAATGTTTAAGAAAAAAGCCATTGAGACGAACGCGGATTAGTTGTTCTAACCCCTTAGAAAAATACGGAAGAATAGACACTGGCCTGTAGTTTCCCAAAATGTTCGTGTCTCCTTTTTTATAAATCACGGTCATCCTGGCTAGTTGCATGTCAGCAGGGAATTGAGCTGTTGTAAGTGCGGTGTTGTATATGTATGTTAGACATGGTGTAATTATGTCCAGAACATACTTCACTGGCTGACTTTGAATATTGTGCGCATCAAGACTACAGGTATCTTTTAACTTTCTGCATATCGAAAAAACTTCCGTTTCATCCGTTGGTGCAAAAATAGGGATGGTATTAGTTTGTCCCCTAGAAAACTAGAGGTACCAGCATTGAAATCACTGTGACCTACCTCAGAGAAAAATTTATTAAATGTGTTAGCGAGATGCGAACCGGATGTTTCATTTCCTTCAATTACTAAACTTGTTATATTCCTGCCATGCGTGTTTCTATTTAAAAGCATATTTAGGCATCTCCATTTTTCTTTTGGGCTTTTAGAAAGATTTTTATCAAATAAATTGTTGTAATAAGCAGTTCTAGCTACTCTAATTTCTCTATTCAAGCGGTTACGCAGTGATTTGTACTCTGCTAGTACATATGCGTCTCTTGTTTTGATGAACATCGCAAACATCTTGTGTTTCTTTTTCACTTGTCGTGTAAGCTGACTGGTCATCCAGGGTTTACGAGCATTCTTAGGTGTTTTTACGGCAACAATGGGGAAGCACTCGTTGTATAATAAAAGAAAAAATTTCTAGGAATTTGCGTTAGGCACCCTCAGCTGTGTTTTCTCTGTATACTGGAACCCAGTCCAGAAAAGCAATGCGGTTTGTGAATTGCTCGAGCCTCTCTAGAGACATAAGTTGCCGCTGAGCCTTTGCATTTGCTTTTGAACATGTTTGCTTTTCCAGAAACAAGAAAACAGGCATGTGGTCACTTATATCGGCTGCTATGCGTCCCGAAAAGAGCGCACTATCGCTATTAGGAATTATAAGGTCTAACACCGAAGAGCAAGTAGCAGTGATTCGTGTAGGACTATAATTACATTGTGAAAACCAGTAGCCTGGATGAGCAATGAAAGCTGTTGCTGTGCTGGGATGGAAGTGCTTATATCAATGTTGAAGTCTCCAGCTATACAAGAAGAAAATTTTTCTGAGTTGAAAAAGAATATCTCGCGCTCAAAGTAATCGAAAAATGTGGATAAGTTGCCCTGAGGGGGGCGATAAAGGACAGAAAATTTTTGACAGGCCGACTTCGCAGTTAGCATTTCAATATCAGCGTTGCAAACGCAGTGTTCAGATAACAGTTCACAGACATACTTGTTTTTCACCAGTAGGGCAACACCTCCCCCACGTTTCGCTGTACGGTTAACATAAAAAGAATTATAACCGGGCATGCGCAGAACATCAGTATCACGTCGATACCACGTTTCGGTTGAACAGATGACGTCAAACGAGTTTGTTAAGCCTGCCAAAAAATGGGTCAATTGGTCAGCTTTGTTCACAGCAGATTGCATGTTGAGATGTATTATTTTCAACTTATTTTTCTCTGTGCCAGCGTGTGTATTAAGCTGTGAGGACGTGAAAAGAGGTGTGGTACCCGGGCAATTTTCCAGAGGCGAGAAAAGAACAAACAAGTTATGCATGAGTAGTTATGACGTCGGACTACGTCATTCTCAACAAATCAGCTTGACAGTTGTTCCGAATGACATCGAAAGTCTCAGTTTTGCGTGCTAGTATGGTGCCATTCTTTGTCCACACGTATTTCCAAGACGTTTCCCTTTTCCTTCCAAGTGGCTGCGCCAAGAAGGCGTTTGTTGTGTGGCGTCAATTGCTCATTGACGTAGATCCGCTGTTTGGGCCCCGTGAAGCCAATATCAGCAGTTGACAGGTTTGCTTTCTTTGCTGCCTCAAGAAAAAGGTTTCGTTTCGTTCGGGTCGTGAATCTGATAAGTAGATTAGCATCATTACTGTTTTTGGTCTTGACGCTATGGGCGATGTCAATGTCTGCTAGGTCGAGAGGAACCTTGACAGTCTGCGCAATTTTCAAGGCCATCTCAGCGGCTCTGTCCTTAACGGTGAGTGGCAAGCCCTTTATTTCTACATTGTTGAGCCTGCTGTATTGTTCTAGTTCTAGGAGTTTGCTTTCAGCTTTAGTCAGCCTTTCCGCTAGGTCCTTATTTTCTTGCCTCAAAGCAGCACAGTCCTCTCTTGTACTCTTGACCTCAGCAGTCAAAATGTGTAGTTCTGCTAGAGCGCTCTTGAGATCATCGGCTGTGTTAGAACAAAATGCTATGCTCTGATTCATCGTCCGGAGTTCGGCGCGCATTTCGCGCTTGAAGTCATCAATAGCCTTCATAACATCGGTCGTGGGAGGCATGGTGAGATATATTGCAATACAAGCACTCAGTCGGCAGTGGCAAAGGCCAAATAAAAAAAAAGAAGACTTCAAAAGCAGTGAACCCCTATGTACTGGTGCACTCACCTATGCTGCACAAATCAATAGCACGGGAACAGTTAGTCGCTTGCTCAACGTGCCACCGCCGACTCGACGGCAGATCCGATGAAGGCTGGGGCTAAGTTACGTCGGTAGATATATAGGCCCGTGACGGTCTGACACCTGAAAGCCTCCCTGTCCTGCTGCTGTCTACGACTCACTCCTAAACCAGAACAGGAGTTGGCCTTCCTGGTGCTGTACTTGGACACCACGTCCCACAGGATGTCTACAATGGAACCCCTCGCCCTCAATGTCCAGCGGCTGCACAACATCTGATCTCGGCGGCAGTCAGCCCCGTGAAACAGCGGAGGGTGCTAATAATCACTGGATCCGGGCAGGCCGCCACTGGAAACTAGATCTTGGAACGTTCAACACAAGATCCCCCCTCGAGCGAAGCTAGGCTACACTCTTAGCACGGTAACCTTTAGGTTATTTTATAGGTACGCAAAAATGTGAAAATATGCTCCTTTACAAAGGTAAAAGTCCTTTAACCTTTATAAAGTCCTTTAGCCTTCCAGCTACTCAAGGTTCTAGAAGGCGTTAGTTGGGACATCATTGGCCTTAGCGAAGTTAGGAGAGCAGGTGAAGCTTACACAATTTTGTACAACGGACATGTCCTCTGCTATAGAGGGTTATCTTAAAAGAGAGAATATGACGTTGGATTCCTAATTCGCAAACATATAGCGGGCAACGTGGATGAATTCTACAGCATTAATGAAAGGCCGCTAGTGGCGCTGTAGTGTAGTGGAGACCGCTAGTGGCGCTGTAGTTCAAGAAATAATAAAGAAATGCCCTTGCTCTCCCCCGGCGCGCTCTCTTCTATACAGCAGCTGCATGGAGTGCGCTTCGACGAACGAAGAGAGAGAGAGAGAGAAAACATTTATTTGAATGAAAAGAGGGATCTTCCTCGTAGGGTGGAGCGCTTAGTTCAGGGCCCCATTGGCTCGCGCCACTCCACGTGCTCGCTGGATCAGCCGACGCTGCTCCCGCGGCGCTGAGCTGGTCAGCGCAGTCTCCCAGGAGGAATGTGATGGTGATGGGATAGGGGAACAGCCCGGTGGACATGGGCATTCCCACGTGCAGTAATATACTGTGGGCTGCGCTCCACAGTAGGGACAGTATGAGGGATATTGTGTGGGATGAAAGAGGTGTAGGGTGAAGAGACATGGGAAGGAATTAGTCTGTAGTTGCCGCCACGCGACAGCTTCCTCCCGGGTGAGGGAATGGTGTGGTGGGGGGAAATAACGTCGGCTTTGTCTGTAATGTTCTAGAGTGTCAGCGTAGTTCAATGGTTCTGTTGGTGCGTCGTCTGGATTGGACAGCTCTTCCGATGGCGCCCGGTTTGTAAGCTCTCGGGCTACCGCATTAGCGCGTTCATTGCCATGGAGAGAGGCGTGTCCAGGTGTCCAAACGATACGCACCCTGTGTAGTAATGAGGGGTGTAAAGATGTCAGAATGCGGTGTGTGTACGGTGTCACCATTCCTTGTGCTATGTTCCTGCAGGCAGTTTGCGAGTCAGTGACCACTGTCGTAGGTTCGTCCCGTGCTGGTAGGAGAGAAGCATGTACAATAGCCAAGGCGACAGCCGCCTCTTCCGCCATGGCACTGTCCTTAGTGTTAAGCGTGGCCGAAACGCTTAGAGCGTCGGTGTTGTCTACTACGACAAGACACATCGCATCGCGGAGGCTCGTGCTGCGGCCGCTTAGCGAGCCCGCGCTGCTACCGGTTTGACACTGCGGCCGGTTCCGGCGCTTGGTAGCCAAGCGGCTGCCGAGTGCCGGAAGCGGTCGCTCCCTGGGGTTGGTGGCGCCGAAGCGCCCTTTAAGCTTGACTTTCTCAACCACACTTTCGGACACAGCTGTAAGGTATGCGACCGCTTGTGGTTCGATAACAATATGACCAAGTTCTCGACCATCAAGAACGAGCAGTCCCGTGCCATCGCCGTTCTGCTGCGGGAGTTTGCCGCCGCCGACGATCGCAGTGAGTGCGCCGTTTGCTCTACGTGCAAAGATTCGTTTGTGGCAGGCGAACTCCCCACGATGAGCGTGACGTACGGCTACCGCTACCCGCCGAAACCCGAGCACCTGCCCGAGCTCAACCCGATGGAGGAACATCAGGGGAACCTCGAATGGAGGGACCGTGAACAGTGATGAATAAAATAAAAGATTTACAAAACTTTAAGTCGACTCATGGCTGCTTCGCATACTACTCATGGCTCTCTTTATGGGGAGATGGGGAGATTTTTTTTTCGACTAAACATGCCATAAAGAGACGAATGACGTCTAACATCACGTCTAAATTCCAACATCTGTCTTAGTTCCTCACAATAACTAAGATAGTTAGTCTTCTTTTGGTGCTTTACGAAGATGAACTTACAGCCCCTTTTCCAAAAATTGCGAGTGGCCCGCTGTTTGTTTGTGATCTGGCAATGTCTGTGGTTTGTTCTTTTTGTTTTCCCCTGTGTCTTCGTGATGCCGTGGCGTAGTTCGCTCATTTTATTGTTTACGTGCGGCGATTTAGCTTTTTATGCACTTTTTGGTAGTAGACATGGTTAACCTAGCGCATGTTTATTTACTTATTTATTTGCTTTGTTAATTAGTAGCAGTATTTTCATTAGACGGTGTAACAACCGGGGCAAGGCTGTCACACTGCTTCTGGTGCAGCGCTCAGGGGAAGTGGAGGGAGGACGAGTACCAGTTGAAATGTTAAAGAACTGAAAAACGTCGCGACAAGGCTCCGGGCCTTTCACTGATGGAACGACGCTTCCATTGTAGAAAAAAGAAGATATCGAGAAGTGTTCGTTTAAAAGGAAGTTCACATAAAGGCATAAACGTGCGCTGTATTGATACGCTTAATGCAGTTGTGTCGTGCGTGTTTTTATTACCTTGCACATTGAAAACAATAAAATTTATTACTTGTTAGATACAGAACGAATTTCACGCTGAAGAAAGTCATGCATTTAAAATCCTGTTTTGATGGAATGACTTCTGGCTTTTACGTCTCAAAACCACGATATGATTGTGAGAGACGCCGTAGTGAAGGGCTCCGGAAGTTTCGACCACCTGGGCTTCTTTAACGTGTAGTAACGTCGCACAGTACACGGGAATCAACATTTCGCGTTCATCGAAATGCAGCCGCCGCGGCCGGGATTCAATCCCTCTACCTTCAGATTGGCAGCCGAGTACCATAGCCACTAGACCACCGGGGCGGGGCAGTTAAGATTGTGCTTCGGTGTTTGGAACAGCTATTGGAGACGTTGCGGTGACTAACCATCCCTACTGGTGGACTAATACACTTCCGACATTGTTAAGTGAATTTGCTGAAATGTACGGGCTTAATTGTTAGTATAGTACAGCGCAGGATTAACGCAGCACATGACGAAGCACAGAACGTATACTTTACGCAAATAGTGCGTGTGATGTTTCGTGAACGCCTAGGCCACTTGTTAGAATGACTGACAGCTCTTTCTTTTTTCATTGTCTTATGCTATATTTGTGACAGGAAGAGATGAAAGGCGTTGTATTAAATTATCTTCTATCAAGTTTGCGATGTCAAACATAGAGATGTCTACGTCTGTTGGCCTTTCTGTCAACTTTAATTTACGATATTTTACGTCAAAGAAAAGAACGAGAAAATGCGCCGATTTTAGGATTCGTAAACCGTTGCTTTAGAGGATGATGCCCTTGTAGGCTTCGCCGAGTGACGAGATACAAGAGTGGCAGGAACTGAGTCTAATAGAGGTTCATGTTGTTCACAAAAACGTAAAAAAAATATTCATTGCATTTTAAGGCTGTCGCAGATAACCGAATGCCTCTTAAAGCTACATAAACAACATATAAGAGCAGAAGCGCAGGCGAGGATGGCAGTAATAAATTAGCGTTGTGGTGAAAATAGTTGGTGGACCTTGCCGGCTGGTGCAAGAGAGAGGAAAGTGGAGCTCGCTGGCGGAGGTCTAAGTCCTGCAGTAACTTCGGCGCGCAACCTAAGTGATGGATATGGGTCACGAACGTTTTATTCTCGCATTCGCACCAATTCGTCGTACTTCGGCAGAGATGCTTTTGCAGCTTGCAGCGCCACTATAATACCACGAGCTACTGCGCGCAGTTCACTATAAAAAGGCCTCGATTTTAATTTGCGGATATAAATATCTAGGCACTTTGATGCGCTCACAAAGTTATACAGACGGGCATTTTACATCGTGCCTCAATACCGGCACTGATACCTGTGAACTTATACCCGGCAGAAGATGCGGCAATTGAAATGCTAATACGAAGCGTTTTTTGAGAAACACGGGTGCTTGATGTAACATGATTAATGACAGGCAATTGATTCTTCATGCGCCCTCGCTGCCTCCTGTCATTAGTGGGCCACTATATGAAGAAAGACGATAATCCTGGTTGTGCTCACCAGCCTCCCTCCATTGTTGCCTGCACCAGTAAGCTTCAAATAAATTGCGGATGTAGTATTAGTAGCGGACGAGGAAACAAAATTATAGGCAGTGGAGCTACCGCCTTAACAAGCTTTTTATTCTTATATTTTCGTAGTGGCGAGCACTCATAATTCAAAGGGTGGAATCGCTCCGACGAAGAAGCGCTTTGGGCGCTGAGAGCTGTGGGCGCGATCACCGAAAAAAAAAATACAATTATAGAGGCGCCTTTGATCGCAGCCGACGGCACGAATTAATCGAGACGGTAAGCAAACGAGCACTCCTCTGAGCCATCATGCACGCGCCCTCGATGAAGAAGGGTAAACGCGCGGCAAATGCATGACCGTAAAGGAGAACCTGTAAGTGGTCTCTCTCGGGAACACTTTGCTTTGAAAGTGTAAGTAATGCGTAAAATTATTGAGCAGTGGTGCAGAAGAGGAAGCGAAGGCTAGGCGCAATGTCTATTGCGCTGTTCCGCTAAACATGGATTCAATTTCCAGCTCAACGCAAGTGGGGTGTGTTGAGGACTTCCAGGACTTCCAAAGACTGGGCGGAACGTTCAAGCTTAGTATGCCTACCGCAGTGCATCACGACTAATTCTTGACTGCTCTAATAGTAATCGCTTATAAAGGAAAGTAACAGGAAAGCGCAGGAGATATTACACCGCTAGAGGCGTATACATAAACAAGCAGCACTAACATTTTGACGCTGGCGGTATACAACAACAACACAACAACGCTTGTGTTTGTATGTGTATATAGCTAGTGTTTTGAATTGGTTATGTCTTATTCCGTTGTCATTTCAGCAACGCATTCATGATTTTAGGATGGTCGGCTCTGACCGCCGTAGCCTTGTGGTAGCGGGCTTGCTTTGTACATCGGGAGCCCGGATTCCATTCCCCCCCCCTCACCTACCGCTGGTAAGTTGCCTTGGGAGACTACAGCGCGTTCATTCGTGTAAGTGAGCTTGTTATGCCTCCGTCTGAATCGTACGCGGCGAGGAGCAGTATGCCTTTTCTTCTCTTTAAGTGTGCTTTTATGGAATGGCAAATGTCTATTTTATTTGGGCCTTGTTTGAGATGTATAACATTCATACACCTGTCTCACTTAGGCTTGTTCCACGGCCGAATACAAAGGGTATGCGCCACACGTGATTCCAGTAACTGTCTAATCGTGACTTACAGGACAAGTATACCATGTTAGTGATGTAAGGACCATGCAATCATTCATGTTTTTCAAACATTTATACCCTACCGTCCAAATTTTGGTGTTTACCAGGTGAACGAGACGATGAGTGGAGCCCCGAACACATACGCGGCTAGATGATAGATAGATAGATAGATAGATAGATAGATAGATAGATAGATAGATAGATAGATAGATAGATAGATAGATAGATAGATAGATAGATAGATACGGTCAAAGCGACTTAAGTTTGTCAAGAAATTCTTCGCATTAAAGAAACAACAATGAAGCAACCCCAACAGCACGCAAAGTACAAGCGCTTTTGACACGGTCGTTTAGCTGTTATCAATGTATTGCAACTGAGAGTAGAAAGCTCAACATGCTCATGCAAGAAGCAAAACTGCGGTCTCAGCGAACACCTTATTCGAAATTTGCAACTCAAATTGGGGCTTGTAAACTAGGGCGGCTCTTGGCTTCTGCCGCATGGAGTGATCGCCATTCTTGCAGGGACAAAGCGAGGTCAGAAAATACGGGGCCACCACTGTGTTGTCTGCTCTGAAACACCTTGACTATATTTGGAGCCCCGCCAAGGTGACCTAGTGGCTATGGCACTCGGCTGCTGATACGAGGGTTGCGGGATCGAATCCCGGCCGCGGCGCCTACATATCGATGGAGGCAAAATGTCGAGGCCCGTGTGCTGTGCGATGTCAGTGCACGTTAAAGAACCCCAGGTGGTCGGAGCCCTCCACTACGGCGTCTGTCATAATCAAATCTTGGTAGTGGGACGTAAAACACGAGAAGTCAATAAGTGATTATGTCGGGCGTTCCGCTCGGCAATTCTTTAGCCCGCATGATGGAGAGATGCCAGCGGACCGCCTGGATGCACATGCGAGAATGAAATGATCAGCATTGACTATGCTGTGCTTGTATACTATGCAGAAGTACGACCTACGCCATGGGTGTCCCTTACTCCGAGGGAGTTGCTTATACGGCCGTCCGACTGCTGATACGAAGGACACGGGTTCGAACCCTGCCGCGGCAGTCGCATTTTGGATGGAAGCGAAAGCGCTACAAGTTCGTGTGCGTTTTCAGTGCACGCGGTCCCCGTATGGTCGAAATTTCCGGAGTCTTCCACCACGGCGTGCCTTGTAATCATGTCGTGTTTTCAGACGTTAAACCCCTGCAATTATTATTATCGTTTACGGCAGTCCAGAAAAACCAACTTCCCAATTATGTTTCCCAACGACAAAATATACAGTTCTGCACCATATTGTTATATACAACTTAACCACAGTGCTAATTCAGATAGCAAATAACAATCCTGCCCCAGTAAACACATCATCTGGTGCTTCTGTCGTTAATTTGATTCACAGAAGATTCGCTGCCGAAAAGTATGTTGTTGTTTTGTGGGGTTTTACGTCCCAAAACCAGCTTCTGATTATGAGAGACGCCGTAGTGGAGGTCTCCGGAATTTCGACCACCTGGGGTTCTTTAACGTGCACTGACATCGCACAGCACATGGGCCTCAACATTTCGCCTCCATCGAAATGCAGCCGCTGCGGCCGGGATTGCCGAAAAGCATCGGTTATTGACACTAGTGTACGTGCTGTTTACTGTAAACAAGCTGGATATTCACGCCATTATCTACTTAGAGCAGATTCTCTGCAGACCTCGAGGCCTTGGTTTTAATGATCTTTCCAGGAAGCAATGTTCATTTTTATACTTGATAACCATTATATTACCATACATCAAATCTCTTCACATCTGATGCACATTCTCTTCTTGGCTGTTTTTTTTTATTTTGTGCTTTCGCTTTAAGTGTGCCTGGTCGAATCTTTTACCCGAGGATTCCTCGCCTTATGAACCATTTTGGTCGTATGTATGTATGTATGTATGTATGTATGTATGTATGTATGTATGTATGTATGTATGTATGTATGTATGTATGTATGTATGTATGTATGTATGTATGTATGTATGTATGTATGTATGTGAAAGCAAAAAATAAATTTTATCTGAAGAATGAATCATGCAGCTGCTGTAAGATATTAAATTATACATTAAGAACAGACACCGACGCCACCCTGAGTGAGGACGCCAGGCTCCTATGCATACGCGGAAAGCCCTTTGGAGCATCTTGAGTCGATGGGAAGGACAAAATGAGATGCTTTAGAAACATATACCAGAGCTCATTTACCATGCAGCTACAAAACATACCAACAAACTGTGTCGGAAGCAATGGTTGTCACTTTGCAATGGGTTGAGTGGTAGGTTCAGCACTCCAAAGATGTGAAAACTGCTGCAATGCCCCAGAAATCCGCAGCACAGTGGTACGGCCCATTGCTCGTGCCATTTACACATATTAAGGGTATCCCAAGCAGAGTCTGCAACATCGCACATTGTACAAGTAGCATATTAGATCAGAATACGAATATTCACGAGGCCGGCAATCCACACCCTGAGACACCACAGTGCCCCTAGCATGGACTAAGTTGCCAACAATGTGCTCTTACACCTCGATGACGCCTCAACAAATTAAGTAATAGAGGATGTTCAAAATGTAGGGCACCATTTATCGACTAGCTCGCAAGTGTCACCCGCCATGTTCTTCAGGGCGCCGGAAACCGAAACTAGTGGTATCTCAGCCTGTATCGGCTGCTACCTGCTGTTTTTCCGCCGTCGCTCTGCGATGTTTTCCCTCTGCTACCTGCCGCTGTGCATGCAGCGTGTACCTGCAGCACGCCGGGCAACAACGTAACACTGGTCTTAACCAAAGTCTTATTTGAACAGCGAAAACGATCACCGCCGCCCAGGTGTTCCCATAAAGGATATTAGCACTGCGTCTGTTCGAAACTGTGCTCGACGCACGCAAACCCGCCGTTTAGCCTCGTTTCTATCTTTCCCGTGAATATGAGTTGCTTTCCCAGCTACGACAGCACCGACAGACTTAAGACATGTACATTTTAGCCTGATCTTTAACGGACTGGTACATCACGCAAGCACGATAGAGAGATCATGATGGTACGTTTTTTGTTGTCGAATTGCTTTTCAAGTAGGAAAGCGAATGTTCGCGGGAATAAATATGCATAAGGAGACGGCGGGGTTTGAGCGTACACATTAACTGTTTCAAACCAGTGTGCGTATACTGTGCGTCTCCGGAAATTTGTGCGACATGCACTTCTAAGAATATCACGTTATTAGCACTATCACCATTCGACGCAAGTCGTAAGTTCCCTGACTCTGCACTATGAATCGACGTTCATGAAAAGTAGGTTTCATTCTGTATATGTCATCAAAAAAAAAAAAAAAGGCAGAACCCACGTGCAGTGGGAATCAAGGAAATGCGAAGCACGCATCAGGAATGTAGTGCATCTGCATTGTTGTCTCGCTATGCCGATTTTGGTACATACGAAGTTAGCGAAACGGCCGCAAGAGCATCAAGACTGTGGCATGTAAACCATGCCGCTCATGACACACATGCCATGATTGTAATGTTATGACCTGTCATTTACGTTCGTCATGCAGTCGTGTTGTGCCATAGCAATTTTGGTAGACATCCCATTAACAGAACGCGTGGCATGTAAATCATGCCGCTCATGACATGCCTGTCATGATTTTCAAGTTATGGTCTGTCATTTATGTTAGCCATGCAGTCAAGTTGTGGCATACCAATTTTTGTATACATCCCATTAATGAAACGCGTGGCATGTAAATCATGCCGCTCATGACATTCATGTCATGATTTTCATGTTATGGCCGGTCATTTATGTTCGTCATGCAGTCATGTTGTGCCATACCAATTTTCGTATACATACCGTTAACGAAACGGCCAGGAGAGCATCACGACCGTGGCATGTAAATCATGCCGCTCATGACAACCATGTCGTGATTTTCATGTTATGACCTGTCATTTATGTTCGTCATGTAGTCGTGTTGCGGCATACCAATTTTCGTATACATCCCATTAACGAAACGGCCAGGAGAGCGCAAAGTCGTAGGCGGCTAGATAGATAGGTAGATATAGATACGCTCAAAGTCGCCGAAGTTCGCCAAGAAATGCTTCGCATTTAAAACTTCACGTCCAGCCTTCAGCACGGTTAACTTGAACGCTCTGCAGCATGACCTGGACCACTCGGAGTGAGACTATAGCGCCTGCGTCCTAGAGGGCGCTGCTGACGAAAGAATATTTACTTGATTATTAGTTTATTTATTAAGTAAATAAATATTATTTCGGCAGCAGTGTACACCATAACGAGGCGCTGGCTTCAGTCCAAGTGGTCCTAGGTCCTACTTCAGAGTGGTCGAGTTAACCGTGCTGACGGCTGTACATATATGCACGCTTCAGTGGTGCGCAATAATGAAATAACTTAAAACATTGTGTTCTCGGTTTCTCGCCACTGTGCTTTTATTGGTCGTCTTTTATGCGAATGTATATGATCGGTAGCTCTAAATATTGGTGGCCAAGGCTTGCAGCTGTAGCAGACCGTCAGTGCCATTTCGCAGCTTCATCGTATTACAACCGTCGCCTTGATCCTCCGTGTCCTCTTCCCAACTGCCCCCCTGGTGGCCATAAGATTAAACCAAAGAAATTTCAAAGCGCTTGGATACAGCGCACATGCTAGTAAGGCGACGCGGACGATCGTGCTGTTCCTCCCAAGTCCCGTATTTTTCTCTCTATACTGCCCTTCTTTGCAAAATAAAGCTGAGGAGAAAGATATAGGGGTGGAGGCGGCCTTGTCAAGCGTCAGTTTTCTTATTTTCCCACGAACGAACTGAGCACCTTCAATGCTAAGCGCCCCTCCACTCTTGACTAAGGAAAATACGACGGGGACCTGGCGGCGCTGGAAACAAGTTTTCGTTAGGGTGCCTCGATGTCTTCCACTGCAGCCGCTCCGTGCAGGGTGGCGACATTCATTCTTCACCAAATGCCACCGGTTTCGAGGGCATCCGCCATCTTAATGCCCGCGCCTTCACTCGCGCGCGTGCCAAAGCAAGATCCATCGGCGGTTTCGTGACTGCGCTGCTCCGCAAATTACGCCTGGATGTTGCATGCCCTTGCTCACGAATCACTCCTGCAGTGGTTAGAGAATGTTTCCATTTCGGAAAGAGCCAGAACGATTACTCTTAGAGAACTAAAAAAAAAAAGGGGGGGGGGGGGTCTGGCAACTCCGGAATTAAAAGCATTGAATGCGACATACTTTCACAAGCACGTGCGAAGTTTTCCCGAAAACTCAAGTGCACTCTTTTTTGGTTTTGGTTGCTGCATTTGCTTGAAATAATTCTTTGAGAAAAAAAAATGGAGCTCGCGCACAAATGAGGGCTTCTTAGCCGAGCTTTCTTTCTTCTTTTTGCCTATCCCGCTTGGGCTTGTGCAGGCCCTGCAAAATGTAAGTGAAAAACACAGAGAGGCTTTAATGGAAATAAGAGCCCGGCTAGGCTTGAATGAATTAGTTTTAACAGGGAAAGTGTTAAGTGTTTCCTTGCGAAACCCGCAGAAAACCATCCTAGGCTATGTATGCTATTGTAACCATGCCAAGCTTGTAAAGCCAATTTGACGTTACTAAGACTAGTTAAGTAAAGCCTAATTAAGCTATGTCAGTAAGTCGAGCCATACTAATTGTAATTAGGTCAATTCTCATTAGGTCGGACATAATTCAGCTAAAATATTGAATTAGGCAATCCGAATTAAGCTAATGCTAATTGCGTCAACGTTAATAAAGCTAAGACAAATTAGGAGATACCTAATTAGGGCAATAAAAGTTACACCAAGTATAAGCTAGAAACAATTAAACGAAGCCTAACTAGGCTAAGGCTACGCTCACAATTTCATTAGTGTAAGGCTAATTAAGCTCGTGGTAATTAACGTACGCTTAATACAGTCAAGCGTAGATAAGGTGAGACCAACTAAGTGAGTCAAGTGTAATTAGGGAGCACTAATATGGTCCAGTATAATTAACGCACTATTAAGTCAAGCCCAAATAAGCTAAGACTTAGTCAGCAGAGCTTAAACTAATACTAATTAAGCTAGACTAAAAGCTAGACTGACTAAGCCGAGCCTATTTAAGCTATGATTAATGAACTCAAGCCTATATAATCATAGACTAATTAAGCTAGGTCTAACTAAGCAATGTAAAATTAAGCTAATCCCAAGTCAGTGTGAATAAGTGGACCTAATTATGCCTATTTTAATTAAGGTAGGCGTAATTAGACTAGCTGATGGAAGCCCGTTCGAGCTGCGACTAAGTGAGACATAACAAAACTATGGAAACTTCAAATCGACCATCTCTGCTTGTTAAGCCATGCACGACTTAGCGCAAGCTTCGCCAAATCGTCCGGGGTTCAAAAAAGAGAAGATGAGCCTCAAATTTACCTGGAATTTAAGTTCACACCGACAGCTGCCACGGCAACAAATTTTGCAGCGAACCAAGACTGCGATCATGGTCAAGCGCTACGCTAACATTCGTGATCCCACTGAAAAAGCCTGCTAAAACGGAAGCTTGGGAGAGTTGGTTCATATCTTAAAGAATAAACAGTGCTATAAAGACAATGAAGAGAGTCGTTGAGTCAACTATAAAATAGACGAATAGTCAGGACCTAGCTGCAAAATGACGCCGTTAAACAAGCCGCAAACTCACCACAAGTTTGCTCAGTACGCGCAGTAGCTATTGGGTTCTCTATGTCCAGTAGCTGCGAGCATTCGGCCGTTTATAAGCTAGTTTTGAGGTATTAGGCCAATTCCCTAGGACGATCGGTGATTCCTCCACGTTGCCTTCTGCTCAGGGTGTCATCCGACAAGTCAAGAAAGATTGATAAAACAAGCTACGCGCAATGCGCCAGCTGCGATCCTGGCATAAGCCTCAAATGCGCGTTTAAAAATGTGAGACACTCAAACACTTTACGAAACCTCCACGAGCTTCATTGAGGTGAGTGAACGTACAAATGTGTGAAGAAGTTCCTGCCCGGCAAAAAGCATTATCGGATAGGGCTGTAACGCAACGAGAGCGTTCCTCGTGGGAGGCCGAGGTACACCACAGGGAACAGTAATCAGGCGTTGCCTATGGAGTCTTGTCACTTATTTGTCCCTGACACTATCCAGAGGATCAAGTGCGATCTGTATGAAGGTGGCATTACAGCCTCCGTAAGCGTTCTCTGGACCTAATGGAGCAACGGAAGGCCGCTTGCAAGAAGCAGCAGAATTCCGTGCGGTCCAATATGCGAAATAGTGCGGCCGCGATGCGCTCCACAGAAATCCTGGGGTCCTGCTGGCCGCGCCACGCAAGAGACACGACTGGGGTGCACCCACGAGCAGCCTTCATTCAGAGGGTCAGACCATCGCTCTTGACCAGGGCGTTAAGTTTCTCGTTATGACCTTTCAAGCTGACAAGCGCAGTGTACACACACACACACACACACACACACACACACACACACACACACACACACACACACACACACACACACACACACACACACACACACACACACACACACACACACGCACACGCACACACACACACAAACGCACGCGAGAGAGAGAGAGAGAGAGCCGTTTCAGGGCCCCTCAGTGCCTTTTGACGCTATGATAGGTACTTGTAAAGTGTATCTCTGTGCCTTACAGATCGTTCGGTGAAACTGCGAAAAATGGGCAGTCTTCCAGGCAACTGGTAGCGCTGGCGACACACTGGGGAAGACTGGACATCCTGTGTGGACGCTTGAGCACTGCGACCGAACTAGAAGCTGTGCGCACTGGAATTCGCTCTCATAGGCTGGGATAGGCGCTGTTTGAACTTGGAGGGCGATTGATGGCTCAGGGACACTGGGTGGCAACAGTAGTAGGAACGCTTGAAGTTAGCTTCACATCTTGCATCCTGCTGGTATGTTTCGTTTAATAGTCACTTTGTAATGAAACAAAAGTGTAGCGAATTTGCACCAGCCCATGGTATCAAAAATAAAGAAAACACTGGTCAGATTTGACAACAGTTAAAACGTAGGGATGATAACAGTTACAGAAATTTGACATTCGATCGCTGGATGTCGAGCGTGTTACTTATCGCGTAGTTTCAAAATATAATTGTATTCTATGTCGAATGTAGACTATAATTAGGAGGGAGACGTGTAACTAACAGTGCACTCTTGGGAGCGAGCATTTACTCTAAAATGCGTCAATGCCGTAAATATTTCTTCTGATAAGTGTGCTGAGAGCCAAATTATCCTCCACTGACAAGATAATTATATTAGTCTGCATGAGAGTAACATCAGTCTACTTCAGCAGCTAGTAGTTCACCATTTGCGTGTACCGCTGAAAGCCGAGTGTTATCAGCGGCATTTACCCGCCTCGAAGCAAGGTTTGTTGACATCGCCTAGTCTTGGCGGTTCCACTTTCCGATGTGGGCAGATAAATAATTCAATAGGACCTCATTCGAATCTGTCACGATCTCCACCGCATTCGGACTGTTATTAAGTGCTTCATAATTTATTATTCACGTTCCCTATATACAGTTGGCGCCGCGCACAAAGTACCATACCAAGTGGGACGGCCGGTGCGGCTGCAGTACGCGGTACATGAAAAGGACTGGCAAACTTCGGTCGCTGATGAGAACTAGAA
Organism: Hyalomma asiaticum; assembly: GCA_013339685.2. Taxonomy (NCBI): domain Eukaryota; kingdom Metazoa; phylum Arthropoda; class Arachnida; order Ixodida; family Ixodidae; genus Hyalomma; species Hyalomma asiaticum. The sequence continues at coordinate 345,414,465 of CM023481.1, read as the reverse complement.
TGTTTGCTGCACAGTTTATAATTATGATTTTTTTCACCATATAAACACATAACCCTATTAGCAAGTCAGTGCGAATGCATATAAGCATCTTCTGTCACGCTATATATATATATATATATATATATATATATATATATATATATATATATATATATATATATATATATATATATATATATATGCTGCTAAACATGCTAGATGGACATTCTAATCCTTGATAGCGTTTTGACATCGACCTATACGTGTCAGCAGCGTCGCCCTGTTAGTTTAGATACGTCGACCGCGCGTTGTGCGGATGTGTAAGGGGCGGCCTCATCCTTTCCGTGAATCTGTGCTTCGTACATGCAAAAACGCTTCATTTTCGATGTTATGCTGTGGTTTGACCCCACTAATTCCCCACATATTGCAGAAAGGTAGGGATACGCTTTCGTTCTGCATTCAGGTGACACAGAACATCGCCGAGAGCGGGTCGTCAAGCTTCCTGGCTGCAAGGCGTCTTCCAAGTGCGTGACGGTATACAGCAAGCGGTTGATACATTCCACAGTCTTTATAGCTATGTGCAATGGACCTGCAACGGAGAAATCGCAGCGCCGTGCCTTTCCCTAGCGGGTCGGCGCTAGGCACTATACGGGAAAGCGGCGCCGTTGAGCCACCTTCATCGCGCACGCGATGGTATGCAGTGTAAGCGACTGTGAGAAAACAGCTTCTTATCAGCGCCCGTACTTTCGTGCATTCGTCCTGCATTGCTAAACGTATTTATTGGAGTGCGTATTTTGTTCCCGAATGTCGGAATTCTCGGCGAACACGCCAAAGAACATGCCGAATAGAGGTGCGGGCAAACTTGCGGTGTTCGTGGCTGCGATATGACTCGGAATACACCAAGGGTTTCCTTTCATTGTTTCCCGAAGGACAACATTCTCAGAATATACTGAATTATAAGAATCAATCGTCAGGGTAGTGCAGGATGGCTGTCTCTGCGGCAGCTGTCTAAACGCCACAAAATAAGCGGGGCCCATTTCAGTATCAATTTAATTTCGAGCTCATTTCAATTTGTGTGCTTAGTAGCCTCATGTGAATGCTCATGCTGCAGAATTTTTTCTTCTGAGTAAGCCTGCGGTGGGTGCTTCAGCTGCTTTTGCGACGGACGTTTTGGCAGACGTGACAGGGGCAGCTGTATATATATATATATATATATATATATATATATATATATATATATATATATATATATATATATATATATATATATATATATATATATATATGTGTGTGTAAAGCAGACATGACTTCGCAGTTATCGTTTATGGCCAGGAGTTTCTACCGTGGGTCCGGTCATTTTCAAGGCATAGAGAGAAGTGAAGTGATAGCTGAGAAACTGATCGGAAGAAGAAAAGGGAGAGAGTGGTACTAGAGGTACACAATTCATTCTGCAGGTGAGCGTTATGGATGCTTGAGAGAAGGCTGTGCGGGAGGGAGAACAAGGTGGGCAGCTAGCAACAACCGAGTGGAGGCCAGCAGTGCACAGTGCAATTGCTGAGATATTCTCCGTCTATTCGAATTCCCTTTTCTTGCCAGTCTAGACGTTTAAAGACTTGCTGTAAACATGCAGTGAATAGCATCGGGGGGACCGTATCTCCTTGTGTGACACCTCTCCCGATCAGGATTTTTCGGCTTCTCTCATGTAGGTGTAGTGTGGCTGTGCAATCTTTGTATATGTTGTTTATGGTTTTCACGTATACGTCAGGTGCCCCTTGTCGACGTAGAGCTTCTAGAGCGGCTTGTATTTCTATGGAGTCAAATGCTTTCTCGTAGTCGATAAACGCCATATAAAGAGGTTTGTTATATTCCGCGTACTTCTCACTTACTAGGTTTATAGCGTGGCTGTGGCCCATTGTCGAGTAACCTTTCCTAAAACCAGCTTGTTACTCTTGGTTGGTTGAAGTCGAGCGTTTCTCTTATCCTCGTAGAAATTACTTTTGTAAATAGCTTGTACATTACTGGCAGTAGGCTAATTGCTCTGTAATTCTTTAACTCCTGCATGTCACCTTTCTTGTGGATTAAGGATTATATTAGCATTTTTCCAACTGCGCGGTAGGCTACATGTTTCGATACATTTCGTGAAGAGCGATGCAAGTTTTTCAAGTATAATATCTCCTCCGTCTTTGATCAAGTTGGCTGTTATACCATCTTCACCAGCTGGTTTGCCGCGGGACATGCTTTTGACAGCCTTTTTGACTTCGTCAGCGGTTATACATGGAATTTCGGTGTCCTCCTCTGGTGCTCTTTCTATTAAGGTTGCATGGTCTGTCTGGGAGCTGTACAGTTCAGAGTAGAAATCTTCTGCTACATTTACTATTTCGTTGAAATTGTTGATAACGTTACCTTGTTTATGTTTTAGCACATGCATTTTATTTTGCCCGAAGTGCAGTTTCTTTTTGACCGATTTAATGCTGGTGCCTTTCTCTACACGGCTTTCTCTATTTCTCTCATGTTAAAGTTTCTTACATCTGTTTGCTTGGCTTTACTGATCAATTTTGATAGTTCTGCGAATTCTATATTGTGTTTTGACGAAGTTACTTTCATTCGTTAGCATTTTTTTATAATATATATATATATATATATATATATATATATATATATACTAGTAGGAGAAATAACCCCCCACCCCCCTTTTTTTTTATTTCCAGCTGCTTCAAGTGACCGCTGCCAAAGTTGCTGGCTGTCATCCACTTTTTATTCGTTTGGACGGTGACACCGTCCGCCTATAGTCGTAAAAGTGTGCGTGCGTATGTCTTGTTCGACATAATAATATGCCGTTTAGTGTTGACGCCTCATCTTGACGCCGCGAATTTTGCTGATTTTACGACGTTGCGCGTAGCAGGCTATTGCGATGGGTTGCGCGGACCAAAAAGATTTCAGACCCATAACAAACTAATGATGACGGGCAATGTGCAGCATCAGAATATCTTGTTCTCTTGTGTTCTACTTATTCGGGCATAAAAATATCATTACGCGACGCGGCGTTCCCGTGATATTTGGTGCATCGAATGACACACAAAAGTTCTGCCAATTGTGGAAAGCTAGCAAGGAAGAATGTGTATAGAATAGCTCTACAGTGTTCTGCCATAATTGTGTTCATGCCATCCTAAGCTCCTGCGAACATTACTTTAAAGAGGACCATGGACTGTAGTTACATACTTATCGTCTCGCGTCGAATATATGGGGACCAGCTGGAGGACCAAATGAATGCACACTATTGCCACATGACGAACGACCACGCGCTCGAGAAAGTCAGGGACCCAATAAGTGCGTGGGACACAAATTGAATTGCCTGTCATGCTCAGCACGAGAAAGAGAGACAGCCTCTGTGCAAGGGTAAACAAAATAAACAGGATGCGATAGAAAGAAGGTAAAGTGCCGGTAGCTGGAGACCGGTTGACGACGAGAGGTAAGCACCAGTGAACTAGCGCAGGCTCAAACGGTCGGAAGCAGTTGCTGCAGCCGTCGTGGAAAGAGCGAAAACATTATACTACTTTTTTCGCATAGATGACGTCTCGGGCTCTAGGAAGGCTGCGCGGTGACCATTGATCAGCTGCACAGCAACCTTGAGTTTCATTTTTGCACATTGCTCCACAGCGGTGGCTGAATGTTTTCTGGCATGGAGGACGGCTGTACCTTTCGTATCCCCGATCCCTGCGTCTCGGTATGCTACTAGCGTGCAATCTCTGGCGTCGAGCAACGTGCGTATACCGTGTTTGCGCGTTTCCCTTCAGTGCGGTATATGTCCGGCGGCTCCCTGACCCCCACGCAGAAGCAAACGCGTGTGACGTCTGATCGGCGTTTTCTCTCTGCCCGGAAAAAAAAGGAAAGAGCTGCGTCAATACTAACGCCCTCGGGCATGCAATTATTCCAGCTCTTCTCCGGCTCGTTCTTTATGTGTCAGTAGGATATATCGACCGCGGCTGCGGTGCTTGTTTGGCTCGGGAGGCGGCAGAAAGTGGAGGCCAAAAAGAGAATGCCACGCATTTTCCGAACTGCTCTTGCTGGCGTCAGCCGGAATACATGCATCCGTTGAACAGGCCACGCTCATTCGCTGGCATAGAGCTCGTGCTAGATTTCGCGAAAGTAAACACCGACTCGGTATCTTCCAATACACGACCTACATGCTTCGTTGGAGCTGGCTTCAGCTACTGGCTCAGCGAACTTGAACTCTTTTTGTTAATATCGACTCAAATAGTTGCATTTAATGCTCGCTTCCTGCTTTGCAATGTACCCACCGTCCGTATGTTCTTACATTTTAAGAAATGCTTCCGTGAATACTAATTTACAGAGACACGTGAATGTCACAGCATGTGCGAAAGCATATTTGTTTGTTACTCGTGCGACTGATTTTAGTGAGAAACTTAAAAAAAAAATATCTCGGCCTGTCTCCGGTATATAGTAGTGCTTCATGGACGAACCGGATATATGAGCGTTACATGCTCTTTTCACTCAAAAAATCGATCCTGTACGTCTACGGCAGTGTGTCGACGTCACGTTATGGCGTACCCAGAAGCGTAATATTGAGAAGCCAATAACGTTTGATCAGATGAATAACAATTGTAAAATGGTTTAGTGTGCCACAGATCGGCTGCCTAATTCCCAAACAGCCCAGTATCACGTCTGTGTCTTACGTGTCTTCTTCGGTCCTGTCTAACCATTTGCGCCATGACTTCAAGTTCAGCTATCACGATCACCTGAAGCTTTCTATCACGAACAAATTTATCGTAAGAGATCTTCACGAATACAGGTTATGTCGCCCTTTTACTCGTGTGTGCTTGTCTTCCCTTTCCTGCTCTCCTGCTCCTGGGGCTTTCCTGTCCCCATTCCCATTTCCTAAACAGAGTAGCACGTAGGCTCTCATATTTATGCCAGTGGAATTATCTGTGCTTCAGTAATGAGCCTTTCTTTTCCGTGACAGTGAGTACATTAATCAGTGATGGTGGCCAGGTGAGCCACTCGGACATCATCTTTGGGCTCATTGAAAACGCTGATGCTGCTCCCTGACGGCTCCGGCTTTAAGATGTTCCGCTCCCTTTTGTCTGCTTGCGCTCCACCTCAGGTACAAGCGTACCTGAGGCATATCCACATGCCTGGCCGGGGCATGAAGGTATGCGCCACTCGTGGTTTATTATCGTCAATAGTGACTTAAATGACATGCATATTAAGGTATTGCACTTGTGACCTATCAGTCATGTTAATGATACAATCGTGCCCTTCCATGCGAATATTTGTATACGCCAAGGGAATGAGACGCGTGCCTTATTTTTTTTTTTAAGTTTTCGTTTCTCGTCCACACATTTTTTTTTTTTAAAGGACAGCTTCCAATGCGACACATAAAGACACCTTAAGATATCGCGTAATTAGGTATGGCATAGAAATGAGAGTTTCTGATATTTGACATTTTAGGAGCTGTATTTGTGTATGGGTGGTGATAGCACGCACCGCATTGCGTAATTAACGCAGATGTTGTACCTTGAAGCCCTCACCTAAAGAGTATATATCTTACACTGTCCTCCCATCTGGGGTGGCAGGAACATTCGTCATTTCGTCACCTCAACCATATTCCTCCCTGCTAAAAGGTGAAAGAAGACGCTGACCAAGTGTCCAAAAAAAAAAAAAAAAGTTTAAGAGAGAAGAGACGTGTCGGCTCCCGTGCGGGAGTCCAAAAGTATCTTCTTTTCCCGACCAGACGAGTTTTCGTCGAACTCTTGATTACATTTCTTCCTACCCTGTGCGAATGAAATCGCACCATATTAAACAGCGTGCAGGTGCTCTATGTGAGAGTCAGTGCGCGCTAAATGCGCCTACAAACACGAAACATTTGTTCGTGTAGCTCTCACAAGGGTTCCTTGATCGGAAATTTCTTATCACTGGCGCAAAGTGCACAATCAACAACACGATAAGAACGCGAATGATCACGGTTGGGGCACATCAGCGCAAAGAAGCGCGAACAATAATTTAATTAACGCAATAATTTAAGAAAAAAAGTCGCAATGAATCAACCCTCCAGGGCGAATGTGTGCAAGGCAGCACTGTGTGACTATTGTCAATATCTCGTACTGATTAACGTACGGGTGGCTGTGTTCGTTATTTCTTCGAGGGAGGGGCGAGGAATCGCGTGCGTTCTTGAGGGAAGGCGGTGAAGTGCCCTACGTGCGTCTTCAAAATGGCAGCACGCCTCAGCCGCCTAACTCGCGTAGCCGCCGAGCCAGACGAGCTTCCAGGCCACCGGATTCCCTCCATATACGACGTTTCTCGCCTTTACAAATACGTCGATTTCTTGCGGATTCATCAATCAGTCTCTGCGCGCGCGTTGCTCTTGTGCACGTTTGTGGCTCTAGACAGTTCTTATTTTTGCTAGCCAACTCCCTCGCACACTCGTACTTTGTTTGTCATCGACTTCGTTCTTCGCGCAGCACACGTGGTCAGCAGTAAGCCGTTGGGAGGCGCTGCCGCTTTCCTACTTCGACGGCCGCCTGCTCAAACAGAGAAGCGCTTCAAAGAGAGCAGCTTGATGAATGACTGCAGTCCTTACTTCGCGCGCCGATGCACAGTGGCTAAAAAATAAATATTTCCCTTTCGTTTTCGGTCTCCGAGAAGTGCGAACAAACGTAATGAAAAACGCCGGAGAAGCGGAGCAAACCGAACCTTTGTTTAAAGCGGTTTTTCCCGGTCTTGCTCGCATGTGGGCTTCAGTTGAACGCTATCAAGAAGCCTTGACGGTGAGCTTTCTGTGTGGCCTCTCCCGAAAATCGCCGTGACGCAGCCTTCGGTTAAGCCTTTCTGCAATCAATAGTTTAAAAAAAAATTCATTCTTCCACGCACTTAACGAGAGGGTCGTCGCATTCGGCGAAGCATTATGAAGCTTCTCTAGCTTACATGAAGCGTTGCGGGTAATCTGAAAAACACTGAAGGAGGCACCCAACTTATACGGCCATTCGTTTCTTTAACGGTCGTAGAGGAATGCTTTCGAGAACGCTTTTCCCGCGCCAGTGAAAGCGAACAGACTGGGAAAAAGGAAAATCATTCATCTGGTTTGTTTTCCTCATCCCGTCTTGCGTCATTTGCTTGCATTTAAGATGCTTCTCTGTTTTCAAGTAAGCAATATAGAATGATAACCCCCGAGCTGCATGGCGTTCACTGGCTTCGAAAGGTTTCCCCTTATTGCTTACATTTTCGGGTAATTGGCATTCATGCGAGCATACACGCACAGGGACTAACTTTGCAGACGACCTTGGCTTGCTGTATGAGAGATGACAGCACAGCGCGCAATATTCTCTAGCTTGCGCTATATTTAAGCGAAATGGCATATAGGCTTGGCTTTATAATGTTACGATTGTCCGCATAGTACGATCGCAAGATTTATTTGTAGGTATGTGGTCCTCAAATGCTGCCAAATCTAGAGTTAAACCGGAGCTGGTAGCAAATTTCAGCGTGCCTTTAAATTGTAAATAAGAATTGGCTGCGGTTTAGCTCTTCTAAACCTGGTTACGAGTGTAAGGCATGTTTGCCTTCACTACAATGTGCTAACTCCGCCCTTTGCTCCGGTGTTTCAACCGGTGTAACTTTGCCCGATATTTCGCAGCCCGCTCTCTCTCTCTCTCTCTCTCTCTCTCTCTCTCTATATATATATATATATATATATATATATATATATATATATATATATATATATATATATATATATATATATATGTCAGGCTGGTCTCCAGCCGAAACGTCAGAATAAATCCTAACTAATATGTTTGTCACTGTGACTTTCTGAACGTATATAATAGGATGACTGACTTGAGCCTGTAGCTTGCGCTGCAGTGCATACGCAGACGGCTAGGGCGTCTCGATGTCTTCCGCCCCCGCTACTCCGTGCTGGGTGGCGACATTGTTTGTTCGCTCAATGCCGCCGGTTTCGAGGACGTCCGTCATGTCAGTGCCCACGCTTTCACTCCTGCCCGTGCCTAGGCAAGCTGCTGCGGCGGTTTCGTGACTGAGTTCCGGAAATTATGCCTAGATGTTGCATGCCCTCGCTCATGAATCACTTCTGAAATGGTTGGAGAATGTTCCCATTTCTGAAAGAACCAGAACGCTTAATTTTAGAGATCTAAAAAAATAGTCAGTAGCAATTTCCGAATTACTCGCGCCTACGCACTGCGAGTGCAAAAGCATTAAACGCGGCATGCTTTCACAGGCACGTGTGAAGTCTTTAAAAAATCTTAAACACACTCTTTTCTTCCGCTTGCTTTATCTTTCTTTAAATAATTCTTTTTTAAGAAAATTGGAGTTCTCGCACAACTGACGGTTTCTTGGCTGAGCTTCTTTTCTTCTCTATCGCATTCGGGCTTGTGCAGGCCGCGCAGCATGTGATAAAGGAAAAACAAACACCGACGGGATTACACCATGAGGGCCGAATAAAGTTAGAGCTGAATCTTGCTGCAGGGGCCGCCTTGTCAGTTTAACATCAACTAAATTATCTCACAGTGTAAAAAGCGAGAAGCCTGCGCGAGCTACTCACTAGATTTAAGCGCTCCTCTCAGTACACCGTAAGACGTGTTTCTGATAGAACTAATATATTCCTATTTCTCAGGACATAAAGTGAGCCGGCGCATCCGAGTAAAATAATAATATAGTCGTTCGCAATTATTCTGTTTCTAAAGTTTACTTTTGCTTGATGTACTCACCGGATGTAATATTTTTTTTTCTTGAAAAGCCGACGCTTCCACGGGCTTTTCAAGAGCGAAATGATAGTTGACCTAAAATCAATCAACTCGAGCTTAATTAAGTGAAGTGCGATTAAGACCAGCCTAATTCGACTGACTAATAGGAACTGACCTAATTAAGTTAAAACCAATTAGTATGGGCCGGAGCAATGTAAGACTATATAGAATAATAGTAATTAAGCGAAGCTAATTAGACGCACCTAATTGCGACCAGGTTTTCTTGGCAACACCTAAATAAATCAACCTTAATTTAACTGTGATTTGTTCAGCAAGGCCTATAAATTTAATACAAAATAAGCTAGGTCTAATTAAGCTAGACTAATTAGGCCATATGTAAATAAGCTAAGCCTAATTCAGCTATTATTAATGAAGTGAAGCCTATATAAAGTAAGACTAACAAAGCTGAGACTAACTAAGCCATGTAAACTTAACCTAAGCCGATGGCTGACGTAATTAACGTCAGTCATCATTAAGTTGACAGGCCTAGCTAAGTCTAACCACAAATTAGGTTAGGAGGAATGGAGAGAAGCCCAACTGAGGTCATGATTATGGTGATGGTGATGTTGTGGCTACAGGTGGTGTTAGCCTGGCGACCTGGCCGGCAGTTGCTCCATCCTTCCAGTTGAGGTAAGTGAGGTATAGCAAAGGTAAGGCTAAGTGAGGTAACGTGAGTTATATCACACTTCAAATCGACTAGCTTTGCTGTATTATGCCGTGCTCGAATTAACGGAAGCTTTGCCAAATAATCCGGTGTTAGAAAAAAGCGTGGGGCAGAGATTTTATCAAGAATTTCAGTTCGCTCCGATACATGCCACGGCAAGAAATTTTCAGGAAAGCAAGACTGTGATAACGAAGCGCTCCGCTAGAGTCTACTAGAAACTACGCTAATGTACGTGGTCCCATTGAAAAAAAGCCTCCTGTTTATGTACAGACTGCCCCACACCCACCCGCCCCTTTCCCCACGCAGAACTCATCTATGTTCATATTTGCTTTCGTTGTTTTCGATATTAACGCGAGTCATAATGAACATTGTGGGAATCGCTTCTGAGAAGCCTAATGTGGCAAACTGAGGGTTAGTGGCTTTCCGTAATAGTATCTTCTTTTTTTTTTTTTAAATCGTGACCCAAAGTAGCGAATTAAAACCATTTGCGGCATGAACCTCTGATTACTAAGGAAAGCGTTCTAATGATGATATTCCCGCTCTTGGAGACAGCAAAAGGACCATGAAGAGTCGGAAAGCACTGTTATGAACGAAAAAAAAAAGAACAAGCGTACCAGCTGTTTTGCAATTGCATAATGCATAGGATTGCAAACAATGGAACCTCGATAACTGCGAACGCTTGACGTGACTTCATCCGTGTTACCTCTTGTGCAAAATGTTTTCATTTTCATTGGACATCATTTTACAACCGCGCGCCAAACGTGCGCTATCGACGAGTGGCGGCTACCGTAGGAGATGACGCGGTTGTGGCCACCCTGTACAGAGCGGCGGGGTAGGAGGACATCGAAGCCAGATCGAGGCACCCTACACACGGCTACAGTTACTGTATATGTTCCCCTTGCGAACAGAGTTGTGCCTCTGACTGAACGCGTCGCTCGCGCCCCCATTCGCCAAGAGCGCTCACGTGCTCAAAAAACATCCTTTTAAGGGAAAGCCAGCTTTACGGATGAGCTTGCGCTGACGCCCGCCGCACCACCACGGCCGTTAACTACCACCGCGCCACCGCTGTCCCAGCTGAGTCCGACGTTCAGGCAGAGTTCAGTTGGCTCAAAATTCCCTTTATAGCAGCGCGGCTTGAGCAGCAAAATTTCGTGATTGGGCGCTTCGTTTAATCTGGGTCCCTCAATACTTCTTTCTCGTCATGAAACTCCCGCCAAACTTTCATACAGGGACAAAAACGGCCGCCAGAGGCGCCACCGTGAGCAGAAGGGCATCGGTCAGCGACGCTCGGAAGGACCGTTGCGCGTTCGCGTGAGTGTTTGCCATGAAAAACATTTTGCAAGATTTTTGCACTTCACTGTGTCGGATAATTTGTTATTGCAGTAATTACCCTCAGCCAAATAATACTGACTGGTCGTTCTTCAGTGGGCCAAATCATTGATTGCTCCAAATTGTTTGACGGAGATGGTCAGCCAAGTGACGCAGTTTCGTCTGCGTTCGTAACTGTACCAGCTTTTCTAATACTTGTGCGGTTGCTTTTCGGGCTTGAAGGACAGAAAACCGCCAATAGGACTAGCTGGGCGAAAATTAACATAGTTTGGGCTGTAAATTACGGTGCACTCGACCGTGCACTAGCCACCCACAGCATTCATCTCCTGCTATTATGGCTTACTCTGGCGCATTGCGATGCTGCCAATGGGAATTTCGCACATTGATTGAACAACGAAGCCCGTATAGACCTATTCCACCGGGCCTACGTCACGAAGATGCGGTGGCGCTGTCGTCGGGAGTTTTGGTTTCGCATGGTAGGCATCCGCCGGCGCGCCTACCATAGCAGCCGCTGCGTTTTCGCTGGTGCGGGCGCTTTTCACTGCCGTGAAAGGAAGAAAAAAGTGTTCACCGATGACCTGCGCCGTGGGTTGGTTGCTCAGCAACGCACAAGATATGTGCGATAGGTTTTTATCGGTTTCCTACTTATGTTTGTCTTAAGGAAAGGGACGAACCTGTAATGCCGGCTTTTTGGCGCATCGGTTATGCGTCAAACATTTTCGTCACGGCTAAGCATATGTGTAATTATTTAGCGTTAGTGCGGCTTGTTTCACTTGAGAGAAATAGCATTGTCACAAGCTTGTCAAGTGTAATGCTCGACACCAAGTTTCTTGACATAAAGTGCGGACACATAGCGATATGACGCTTACCGCAAAGCGCGCACGACATTAGCTTAGCTCGACGTGCAGGAGTAATCGCGGTCGCCGTGTGATATTGAAGTGGGGAAGTTATAGATACGTCATACGAATTTCATTCACTCAGGTGAAACAAATATATAAGAGCTTAATTCACGTAGCCGTGAGCGAAACGCCGATTATACAGCGATGCTTTTGCAAATCGCTTGCGGCTGCGATAGCATACACACGAGAAGTGTCTTTGGCAATGCTCTAGTGGTTGTGATGCGCTTTACATTCTTTTTTCGACTGTCAGACTGCGCGAATGGAGCACACGTTTGAAATTTGCCGCGTCGTGACCGGACTTCACGCCTTCACGATCGGAACTGAGCGTATGGGCAGAACCGCAAGCTGCAGTTATGCGCCTTGCTGGCTGTTATTTGAGAGCCTTGTCCTTGGCACGTTATTGCGTTTTTGTGTGTGGGCGTTATCACAGCCGTATTTACATAGGTTATAGCGTCACCAATATCGCATGCTTGAGTACCTATTCCGTTACATTTGTACTTGCGCAAGGATTTCGTGTAGGGATTAGAGGCTTTAGGTCCGAAACGGTATTTTAGCTGAGGCATCTTCAAGTCGCATTTAATCAAGTCTCGCTGTTGCAAGTGGTTCATCCTTGCGCTAGTTACCGAATTAAAGCATACGCATGAAGCGATGCCGACATGATAGCTCGCGATCATTCGCATCGTGTGGCAAGGTGTTTATCCTTTCAATCAGTTTCTCACATCTTGTCATAGCTGGGTGTCGGCACATTCATTTATACGTTCATTGAATGCTTCCTACAGAGCTAACGCAACTTCATCTCACGCGGCTGCCCGCGTTGTAAACTGTTGTAAACTGTTGTAAACACGCCGTCGGCGCTCCGACGCCCCGTGCTCGGAGGCATCTTTCGCACATGCTTCGCCGGCGGCGGGGGCGCGACCGTGCAGGGCCGCGGCAAGCGGTGGGCGGGGCCTCCGCGCCGCGACGTCGACACAAGCCCCGGTTATATCGCCGGTGCCTACCACTGTTTACCAACATGGAATAGGTCTATATGAGGCTATCTTGGCATCACAGCTGTGACCTACTGCTGCTAGATATAAGCGATATGCGCGGTGTCCATTTTTGGTTTTCCGCAACCAAATCTCATCACACTAACGAGTTAGAACCTACATTACGTCGTTTTTTTTTATTTCATTCCCTTATGCCATCACAGTAACTATCACCTGAAAGCATCGTCCGAGTCTTTCGACAAAAATGCCAACGTAAATTGAAATAAACTCGGAGCTCGCGTATTACTAGGTTATTCAAGCTAGACTGTTCCTTGCACGTCTCTCCAGTTTGGCTTATAAACTTCCTTTTTAAATCGAACTGTAGCTTTCTGTGTGAGTTTTCTGCCTTTCAGATCGTCAATAATTGCTGATTATCATGCAAGCGGTAGTGGAGTGCTCCTAAAATTTTTGTTCAATAAGATGTACTATAATGCGTAGTACATGCCTCAATAATCAGCACATTCACGTCAATGCAAAATATTACCGCCACGTCCGCAATCGAACCGGCATCTTTTCGGTCGGCAGCCAAGCGTTTACGTACAGTGCACAGCATTCCGAATTGTGCTCGCTATGCAGTGTCTTGTTGGTAAGTGTGAGCGGAATTAATGTCGCTGTACCAAATTGGAGGCGGCAATTACTTACAATTGTCTATACAAATGGCCATGAGGGCTAGCGTACGTTGCAATTAAAACTACGTTTTTTAGACTGGCAGGTGCAGTGGAAGAAACAGAGAAAACAAAAAGAATTTAGATTAACATTTTATTTCGCTGCTTTCCTCTACTTGTCGCTCGAGAGGAAGGAAGAGTGGCAGCACAAAATAGCGTGTTCCATTCGCGCGTTAAAAAAATTTCGAACAGCACTTAATAAACAAGTGCACAATTTCAGCCGCAGTGCTGACAAAATGCGTTGCGAAGCCGACACTAGTGGAGGAAGTGAGGTCGTCCATCATGATGTTTTCTACAACGTCCGTACAGTCATTATCATGCTATTTTTTCCGTGGTGCACTCTTCTATGTGTTCTCCAACAATTTGCAGAAGGCACAGAAGTTGGTCAGAGTGGCACCTCCAAATTGCGCCTTCACTCTTTACAGCTCCGATGCCAAACAAACGGCTACTTCTGCTGGCATAATGCGATGCGCAGTTTGTGCTGCATCTGTAAATAGCGACAAAGGGAAAATTTTATACTGGTAGTGGTGCCACATTTTGCCTGCGCAGTGAGCAAGCAGTGGCATGTGCGAGACTTGCCGGGAATTTCTTCTTCGGCTGCATTGTCGATCTCCTAAGCTGCGACTGCCGTAATTTCGGTTGCCGGGCGTTCTGAAGAATGTTCTCACCACCATTTTGCAGGTGAGCGCCGTGTTTGCGCACGCTAACGCTACTTTGGCCTCGTTCAGTAGGAAGGCAAATCTTCGAAAATTCTTCGTACGGCTTCTTCCACCAGTTTGTGGCGATCGCGAGGCATTGACACAACGAAAATTGTTTAGCGCAGGCAAAAAAAAACAAAAAAAAACGGAGCACACAAGAAAGGTACACAAGCGACACAAGGGCGCTTGTCCCTTGTGTACCTTTTTTGTGTGCTCCGTTTTTTTGCCTGCGCTAAACAATTTTCGTCAATATGCACCAACTAGGCCCTCAAAAAGTCCTATTGACACAACGCTCCCATTCACTGTGCACACGTCCGCACGAATGATGTCTTAGGGGTAGAAATGTTTTTCACTCACGTACGAGAGCGTACTTGGAGCCCAACAAAAACCCGCTCGTCTCTTGTTGCGGGGTCGCTCGCTGTTCTATCCACTGTACCCGCGTTGCTCTGCGTCGGCTCGTAAACAGAACAAGGATAATTTTTCGTCGATGTCCTTGTATCTCGACCGACAGCCTGGCACGCAGCAAGTGCTAGGCATCGCTCTCACCACGTGGTGGAAGTGAAGAAAAAGAAAGCAACAACCGCAAACACTACCACGGCGGGCCTACACTCCGCTAATGGCGATCACTCTTCCGACAGGCCCCGCCGGCCTCCTCGTCACCCTCCTTGCTACGCCAGCGCCGCGCGCGGCGGTTGCGGGCGGTATATGAAGCTCTCCCATAGAGTGACGCGGGAGTTTCATGACCGGAAAGAGTATTGAGGGACTCTGGTTTAATACATGGCCGGTTTCATAGTGAGAGCAAGGCAGTGCCAAAACCGCGATTCGCTAAACTGGATATCGGTGTTGGAAATCGCCAGCTTTTCTTTTCACCTACTTGTATTTTCAAGGTTTAGAAGAAACTGACTTGTCAAACATGTGCCAAACAAACAAACAAACAAACAAACAAATAAAAATGACACTTGAAGCAAGATGATTAAATGATCTTGGTCAGCCGTCGAAACTGGCACAGCAGGTTATGTCGGCAGCTCAATGCAGCCTATTATTTATTTCAGCTTAACAGTACGTTTTCGAATGCGCGCCCGTAGCACGCCACGCACAAAATCTGATTATACGGATTGATTATAACTCTCATTAGCAATATTCCTGCTATAGAGTAGGCATAATGGTTTATGATATGCAGGGCTCACGCCCCGTTGGTAACAACTGGCTAACCAGTGACAAACATCAGACCGGAAAGAAATGTGCATGTGAGAATATGCACAGACCGCTACGCAGCATAAAATTTTGAAGCCGTATCCAGTTCTATATTACGCCAGATCTACGTACATCTGCGTAAAATTTTCCGTGCAGATAATGATTTTTACTTTGTTTCATCTACTCTCGTCGTTTTTCAAAGTGCCTATTTTATCCTTTAATGAGCTGTGTCAATAACGACCTGAAATGAGTGATTTGTTCAACTTATTTTGTTCAGAATGGTGTTATCATCTCGTATTAAGAAAATGCTTCTACCAATACTAAGGGCTATTGAACAATTTACAACACCACTTATGTCTAAATTGGTAAATTGATTGTTTGTTCGTGTCACCTTTCTGTTTCTTTTTTTTTTGGAAAAGGAAATCT
This sequence comes from Hyalomma asiaticum, assembly GCA_013339685.2. Taxonomy (NCBI): domain Eukaryota; kingdom Metazoa; phylum Arthropoda; class Arachnida; order Ixodida; family Ixodidae; genus Hyalomma; species Hyalomma asiaticum. The sequence continues at coordinate 345,398,812 of CM023481.1, read as the reverse complement.
TTCTGGCAGCGACGTGGAATGAGCGAGCGAGAAAGAGCATGCCGCCGATGAGCCGCGCCGTCTCCTACATTCGAGAGGAGCGGCGTTCCTGCTGAACGCGAATGGATGCGCAAGATGGCGGATCTATGCACTACTCTGCTCACCTAGGGAGCATATACAGTAACTCTACACACGGCGTAGCCGCCGCGCCATCTATGGCGAAACATGGCCACTAAGAGCTGGCGAAGTAGGCGTCATGCCCTCGCCTATTGGCCTCGAGATCGACATGTAGGTGGCAGCACCGTCACCGCGTGAGTGTGGATAGGCGTTCGCCGGCGTGCATAGAAATGTGCACGGCGGCGCTCTGTTGTGAGCAGTTTGAGGCAGTTGTATAGCTAAATAAAAGCATTAATTGCAGTCAAATGGTAATACATGCCTCCTTTACTCTCACGTCAGTGCAGTAAGCACACAAAACGTTTTGATTGCACATGAAGGAAGCGTAATATGTCATTCAATGGGGCAATGGGGCAATGTCATGTGCGCGCCTAAGTGTGTGGCTGTGTTGGGGTGTTTTGGACAGTATATTGTGTGTAAACACGTGAGTTAAGAGAAATGCAAATGAAAGTCTCATTGCTGCAGTGTATTGTGTATAATAATGTGAAGCGCACATGTGTCACCCCTACGTGGACGCATGGATGAAAGACTTGGGGCGGGGCCATATTGTGACGTGCGCGTGAGTGTGGCCTGTGCTCAGTGCCGGAGAAGAGAGAGGACGACGACGAAGTGGCAGCACGCGCAAGGTTGCGCGAGCGCAAGAGCACTACGAAGCGGACCCGGGCCCGAGTGTCGAGATTCTTCCAGCGGTCCACGAGTTGGAGCTCCGGGCTTCACGTGGCCGCATGTATGTCCTCCCCGTCACCTCTCCTGCTCCAAGGCCGCAGCGGCCGGCCGCATTCTTCAAACCATCCCTAGCTCGCCTCGTCGATCCCGGGCACGCTCTTCAGCAGGCAACGGTACTCCGGCTCCTTCCTGTCGTCCGTCCCGCAAGACGGTGAGCCCATGTCGGCCGAGACTGTTGCACTGTTGGTAGGGACGCTAAGTTTGTTTTTCGTTTGCGTTGTTTATCCGCTCTTCTAAGTGTATGTGTGTGTGTGTGTAGTGCGCGTCTTCTTCTTCTGTCCATATAAATTGTCATCTGGAACGCACAAACAGCCTCGTCTCTTCGATGGGAACGCCCGCCGTTCCCAGCATAAATACATCCCTCTAGAACCTATCATGACAATGGCGTCCGCGACAGGACGAGGCTGATTGTTGCGTTCCTTTTCTATTTTAAGAAGAATGGACTTTAAGGAGATGGTTAGCGTAGCCGAGAAGCTAGGCCTAACTGTAGACGCACTCACACAATGGCTTCACGAGGAGGAAGCGCTTGCAAGGGAGGCGCGTGCCACCGAACGCGAAGCAGAGCGCGAGCAAGCAGAATCGGAGGAAAGAATCCGGCTACTTCGCCTTCGTGTAATTGAGGCCGAAGGAGCTTTGGGTAGGCGCGCAGGTCCATCCGACGTCACCGATCGTTCCGCGCTAGTGCAAGCGTGCATCCGGGACTCTCTGCCCCTCGTTTCTGAAGAACGAGATTTCGATGCATATGCCAGCCGGTTCGAAGCGGTGACAAGTCTAGAGGGTGTCGCAACGGGGCAGGAGTGGCCTGAAGATAACTTTCCCACCTCCCCGAGCACGCCTGCCAAGCACACCCAGTGCATCAGAAAGGGCCAGTTTGAGCCCGATGAAGCTAAAAATACATTCAGTGGTAAGAATCGTACAAGTTCCATGAAGGAAAAGCCTTGCTATAACGCCTCTTGGAGGCCAAATGCAGTGGTAGAAGAGGTGAGTGAACTTCAAAACAGCTCTCCTGTAGAAGCACTGATAGTTGCTTCATATAACGATGGTAGGTGTTGGGAAGAGAATTCTAAGGCGGTTGCCGCCGTTTCTGCGCCCGCACCACCATTAAAGGAGTACTGACACGATTTTGCGGTGGTCCAAAATGTACATTTTTCGTTTCCTAGCCATGTATTGTTAACGTCATCCGCACACGGAAGCCAGGAAACAGGTACAAAATATTTTAGTTTGGTTTTAAAGTTCTCGTCGCCCAGCACTGCAAGCCAGCCCCAGCGCAATGGACACTAAGATGACGTATGAGCACAGTCAATTAAAAATCGCCGAAATCGCTGTCAGAGTCACTGGACGACCGTGAAATTGTCGTTATTTGCGTGCCCCACGTGTAATTGACCACAGACGACAGAGTTGCAGCGACTCCATCACGAATTGCTGTCCCTACGTGACTCAAACGTACGTCCGACTATGTTGATACGTCACTAGGTAACCACCCCCTCGAAATCGAAACCGAAAGTGGGCTTTTAAGGAAGCCGTATTAAAGATATATTCGTTGCCTTGCGAGGCACCATGATGCTCTTTTTGGGGTTCTCCACACCAGGT